>OY365821.1:13030290-13114437 GCA_959347315.1 Bimastos eiseni | reverse complement strand
GTACACAGAACAGTTATGTGTACATCTAGATACGTGTTTGCACACAGATCTTTGATTTTGCTTTTTTTCGTCTGACAAATGGGAGCGATCGAAGCGTGTCGGGGATTCTTCGTCACGCATGAGAGGCGGTTTATTCGGCCTCTGAGCACGTGTTCACTGTCCAATTGGCTGCTTATGACGCTTGAGTGATTCTAATACAGCGCATCGGACTGAGCATGAAATCAACGATCGGCCCATAGAGCCGTCTTAAATTCTATACCATGACATAAAGCAGTGTTTCCCAAACTGTGTTCCGCGGAACCCTAGGGTTCCGTGAGGCAAAGACAAGGGTTCCACGAAAACTGTCAGTGTGAACATATGAAGGCTTTTACCTTAACATCTGCGTGTAACTTTGTTAGAAAGAGAATTCATATGTCACTGTCATCGATATTTGGGTTATTGTTAATCTAATGTAGGCCTAAACCTATAATTGTCTGCATTCTCAAGCGTTTGTACCTACAAAATATTATGGTTAGTTTTGGACAGAGGTTACGCCAAGAAAATCTAAGATCAAAAGGGTTCCACGGCCAAAAAAGATTGGGAAGCGCTTACATAGATAAAGCGTCTGTGAATAAGCTTGTTCCCGCGATGTTATACGATACGGTGTTCACTGTCCACGTGGCTGCTTATGACGCTCGAGTGATTCTAATACGGCTCATCGGACTGAGCAAGAAATCAACGATCGGCCCATAGATCTTAAATCCTATATCATGACATAGAGCAGTGTTTCGATCTCAAACTGTGTTCCGCGGAACCCTAGGGTTTCGTATAATGGCTCATTAAGGTCGTGTCCGTGGTTATACAGGGTGGGCCAAAAAGGTAACCCTTACGGATTTTTGCTAACATTTCGGCCAAAAGTACGAAATATTAAATGAAATTTTACAGGCTGAAAGCCAATTCATATTTGCATATAACAGCCAACATTAACTAAAATACTTAAAACAGAACACAAGTTATATCACTTTTAATGAGTGCAACCATTGATTTTTTATAGTGACAAAACATTTAATGCCACAAAAAGTAATAAAAAGCGAATTTATGAAGTCACATTAAAACACACTTCATAATTATTATTATTGAGAAAAGAAACTGGAAATTATCGCGTATGGAAGTCACTTTGACGTCACCTAGCAAGCAGTCGATGAAATTGGTGAATAAAAATGTTTCGCGATTAATCATTTTATGATAGCAGCAAAATTTTGCAGCAAAATAAACATAGGCAAGGGGTGTCCATGACTAATAAAATGCGTATACAGACACTTCATGAATTATGAGCATGATCTTGGAGCCAACGCTGTAATCAAGGCTCACTCTGAAATCACTGGAACTCACTTATAAAAATATGCGGTCACATTGATGATAGGGGTGGGCTGTGGAACGTCGTAAGGCCAGCGGAACGTAGAAATCTATCCGCACCCGAACAAATATCGAGCATGTTGACGAACTTATTTGCTCACAGAATAGCTACATCAGAAAGCATCTCGGGTACTAGGTGAATTTCTATAGAGTTGAACATCAGCTGCACGTCTGTTAGAAGATTTGCCAAAGAAGATCTTAACCTCGCCGCTTTTCGTCGTGTCCCATTGAAAATTATCACCGATGCAATAGTCCCAACCAGGTCAACAAGACTTGCCAAATAGACTCAGAATATGTGTGGCTACTGGTAGTAGACACAGGTTGTGAAACAATATGATGTTTGTTTTATAATAATTACTTGAGATGTCACCTCATAAAATCGCTTTTGTAACTTTTGTTGCGTAAAATATTTTGCCACTATTAAAAATCAGTGGTTGCACTCACTAAGAGCGATATAACTTTGTTCTGTGAGAAATATTGTAGTCAAATTTGGCAGTTATATGTAAATATGAATTATCTTAGCACCTGTAAAATTACATTTACTAATCTCCACTTTTAACCGAAACTCTCTATCAATCAGTGTGTCATCCTGTAAAGAGATACTTCATCTGTGCCATCATACAATGGCTGTCAACCGTCTTAGTTTAGCTAATTGCGGCAATGGATAACGTTATAACCATTTAGTTACCGTCGCTTGTATTTCTATCCCCATGGTAGTACCGCACGTTTTGCCACCATCCCCACGTACGACATTAGCTTCGCTTCAAACACCACTTTCCATAACCGACCGTTCAAGTCACTCTGAAATCCATGTGTGGCATCAACTGACCTATATATATATATATATATATATATATAGACGAGACGTGTTCTGTATAGCGTGTGAACGGTATTTATCTGCAACGTTATAAGTAACCTATATATATATATATAATACCTTCTGTATATATATATATATATATACAGAACACGTCTCGTCTACTCTGAGCACTTTGCAATCCTACAATTTATGAGCCCAGAGATGAGGAATAAACTCCCCAGGAATGCAAAACCAGGTATTTTTAACTAGGCCTATAACATGCCAGTCGAACAACAACTTGATAGGATAACGCGTAAGCCGGTGTAGGAGGTTAAATTAACTCCTCGGAAAAATTAACTCGCGGAGTGTATTGTACGTAGGACATGTTGATTCCGGAGTTAATTGTTCTTAGGATAAAATAATGTACTCCACCCCGCGAATAGCCACTCCCGGGAAGTTAATTCTACCAAGGACAAACTGACTCACGGGGAGTGAATTCTTCCTAAGATAAATTTACTCCGATAGCTAATGGAATAGGGGAATCAATCCTTCCTAGGACAAATTGACTCCCGTACTTAATGGATAGGGCAGTGTTGGGCACGAAACCAAAACCTCGAGACCAAGACCGAGAGGTCCAAGACCAAGAGGTCCAAGACCAAGATCAAGACCGGGTGGTCCGAGACCAAGACCAAGCCCGAGACCGGGTGGTCGAGACCAAGACCAAGACCGGGTGGTCCGAGACCAAGACCAAGACCACGACCAATACTCTTTTTTATAAACAGTTCAATTTATTAAGACGCTAAAACGGAATAACACGCTTACAAATTAAGTTTATTCCTGAAGAATACTAATCTTAATAATGGTCCAATAATCTTAATCTTAATAATCTTAATCTTAATAATGCGGGTTCAGCCTTTGGCTTCGGCCTGAAAATATCAAACTATAAATTACTTATAGTAGGCCTATACATATATAGGCCCATGATAGGTTACTACTTTAAGACACCTAAACAAGTAGATTTACGTTCCGTTTGAATGATGTAGGTTAACAGTGACTACAGGTGGCCTACCACACAATTATTAGATTGTTCCAAAACCTTGAAATTCGTGAAAGCAAATTTTTGAAATGGTTGATTTCATTGCAAATTTATTTTTTGTCCATGTTTATATAAATGGTTCGCACGTCATTAATCGATAACGAGCGCGTAGGGTCTACACATTTGGTGTCTCTAATAATCGAAAATAACCGAAAAATATCAAAGAAATTGTTGTGATACGGCAAATAACCAAGAACGCTAACCTAAGACGGAGACCAATCGCAAGACCGTTCCTTAAAGACCAAGAACGACGCCATCGAGACCAAGACCGATGGTCCGAGACCAAGACCAAGACCGGAGTTCTCCGGTCTCGAGACCAAGACCGCGGTCTCGAGACCACAGCCCTGGAATAGGGAAGTTAATTCTTAATAGTACAAATTGACACCCGTAGTTATTGGAATAGGAGCAATTTACTTTCAGGGAGTTAATTCCTCCTAAGATAAATTGACACTCGTAGCTAATGGAATAGAAGAATTATAATTATTCCAATGACAAATTGACTCCCGTATCTAATGGAATCTGGTAGTTAATTTTTCTTAGAGCAAATTGACTCCTTTTGTTAACGAAATAGGGGAGTTAATTCTGCCCAGGATAAATTGACTCGGGGAGTTAATTCTTCCTATATAGGGCAAATTGACTCGGGCATAGGTAACGGGAGTCAACTCTTCCTAGGATAAATTGACTATCGTAGCTAATGGAATAGGAGAGTTAATTCTTCCTAGGACAAATTGACTCCCAGAGGTAATGGAACAGAGGATTTAATTCTTGAGGGAAAATGGAGGAAAGGGAGAGTGAGGGTAAAATGGAGGAACGGGAGGGTGAGGGTAAAATGGAGGAAAGTGTGCTGATTTTTAACTACACCGTTCCATCTCGAAGGTGATTTGGTGTCGCCCTCCTCCTTTCTCCAGGCTTGGGACTGGTGCTGTTAAAGTGCAAACAGTGGCGGAGTTACAAAATGAAGGAAAGGAAGGGTGATGGTAAAATGGAGGAAAGGGAGGCTGATAGTAGGATGGAGAAAAGGGAGGGTGAGGGTTAGGACTGTGCTTATACCCAGGTACACGCGAGTACCAGACTCCAAAAACTACTCCAGTAATTTTGTACTATTCAAGTACCCGTTTAATTCCACTTCCGATCGGAAAATTGCAATTTCCGGTTCCAGTCTTCCAAATTATTGTGAGTTAATTCATTACAAATTGGCAATTGCAGGCTTGCAGGAAAGTTGCAGCCTATACTAGGTTCAGGTTATAGACTTTTATAGTTTCTTTACTTAGCCTACTATTCTACTATATAGTGGCAGTCTATTATGGTCTGTTGACAGTCTAGTAGAAGCCATGAAGCTTGCATTACTATTAAGCAGCTTGTATTAAGCACTTCCGGTATTAACGGTTAATCGACTATCCGCTAAGCTACTTGACCAGCTTCTCAACTCCAAAACTACTCGATAGCGGCAGCCCTACGCGACCATTGAACTGGTTCCAACCAATCACAGCAGGATAAATGACATCTAATATTAAAAGTGAGATAAGGGCCTACATAATATACTTAATTGAACAGCCATTAAAAAGACTGGAGAACATCAGATATGTCAATATGCACAAGAAATGTATTAGCACAAAATAATCATTAGGCCTATGATCAATTAGATAACTGACGTCCTCGAATTTGTGAAAGAGAAAAGAAAATTTAAAAAACAGAATTATGATTGGAGTAGGCCTAGATGCATTCCCTACTCGACTGTCTCCTGCCAGTTCGACAATACCTCGTCCGATCTGACTATCTCCTTCCAGTTCGATAACTCTGCCTCGGATCCGATCTCGTCATCTCCATGCATGGATATATGCTGAGCCTCCCGGAATGTCCAGCGTCTGGACCGTCTCACTTAATGATCCAGCAGACCGCATCACTTGGAAGCTGGATTAGAATCCTCCGTGACATATGATGCGAATATCGGGCAAATGAGATAGCCTGTTGGGATACGTTGATCGAGAGGGAGCGGGGGAAACAATAACCGTCTCTGCGAGACGCTCTCGGAGACTCGGGTCGTTCTGGGTCTGTTTACGGTTCCCCGCTTTTCGGAATTCGGAGCAGACTACTTTCGCCGCCTCCGACTTCGTGAACGGTCTAAACTCTGAATTACGTCCAGTCAAAGATTGACAATACTCGCTGGGCCACTGCTGATGCGCCTCCGACTTTCGCTTTTCGATCAGCACCATTATTATAAGGCTTAATACAGCAGATAATCAGCAAGATCTACCAATATCAGAGCGCTACAGCTCTATGAACAGATTAACTTCCGGTTGATTATCGAGTGAGGTGCATTTAAGTTTATCGTTCTGAAACTCACCGAAAAGTAGTCAATCATTAATACAGGTTTTATTTTTCTTCCCTTATTGCAGAGTTTACTTAGATCCAGGTTTGTGGTTTGTTGCTTAATAAGATTATAGTTTCCATGCTTTTTAAAAAGCCAGCTTATATTATGTAGTATTGACGCTTGTCCTTAAATGGTGTTTGACCATTTTACATCGCGCGAACTCTGTAAAAGGTGAAAGCTGATGGATGCGAATGCGTAGTAGTTGATCGATGACCGATACGGTGACACATTTCAACAATGAATCTATTAGCTCTGTGCTTGCTGTGTGTTGTGCAAATTCGATCTCGATTGCGCTATCGCATCGACGAAGTTAGGTTTCACCATGATTTAATTAAATAAAAGGAGTCATTGACTTGCGTCATGTTTCTTTTTATCAACATATTAAATTTCGTTTATTTTTCAATTTATCTGTACTTCATTAAGACGGACGTATTGTTACAATATACTTTGAATTTAGATTGCTCATTGGTAGAAGGGACTTAATCTCGTTGCGTGTTGAAATAGGAATATATTTGTGAATCTTGTCGATTTTCTTAAGGTTTTCTGGGGTCTAATCTAGTGTGGATGGAGAACGTCAAGAAGAATCTTCGCTCGGTGTTGCTGTCAAAAGTCGGAGGAGTTCCCTTGAAAAGTGTTGAGAAAGATTATAAGAACCTTGTTGGTGAACAACTCAACTGGAGGCAGTATGGTTTTGGGTCATTTGAAGCTTTTCTGAGCGATATTCCGGATGTTGTGAAGTTAGTGGCTTTGTCTCTGTAAAAATGTGATTACTTGACTAAGTACTTTGGTTACTTGTTAGCAATTGTGGTTCTGGACTCTTCCAACAGCTGGGGCCACGGAGGGACCAGGGAACCGGACAGAGGGACCAGAGAACCTGACAGAGGGACCAGGGAGCCTGATGGAGGGACCAATTGGATGCCTGGTTTGTCGAAACTGAAAGTGGACTGAAGCTTGGAGGGGCTGCTGGGTGGGTCTATAAACTCAGTTAGTTGTGCACTGGCATCTGGCCCCTTTGAGAACCCACACTGCTTGTCAGGAAAAGGGAATAAAGGTAATTTATGGAAAATAGACTCATTGTATCTGTTACTGCAAATTGTAATTTGGAATTTTAAACAAACATTTGTGAAGTGCCATTCTGCGATTCAGAGTGCTCCCGACCCAAGTCCACATTATCACTAACAAATAAACTAGACTTTAGATGGCTTAAGACAGAGGAATTAAAGCACTGAGGAACCTAAGCCACAATTCCTCTTAAGTTTGATTCCGATGAAAGCAACCAGCATAAGCAAGGCCTCTAGATGTTCGTGGAACGACGAGATAGCTCTGGTGTTGAGTGGAGCGAACAGGGAGTGAAGGGACCTAGGTGCAGTTCTAAGATTTTGAGTTACGAAGGCCTAATGAACCGCCGTGCATTAAGGCCAACTGAACTGGATGCGCTGGGCACAGGAAACCAATGGAATGTGTCCCAAATGAAGACAGATCTCAAACCTCGGCAGACCACACGTGTTGACTGAAGCTTGGAAAGGTTTTGTGAATAGACTGGAATAGATGGAGTTGCCAGTCAGTCCTAATAAAGGTGTTTTCTCTAATAAAGGTGTTTGCCCTGATAAAGGTGTTTTCCCTAATAAGGGTGTTTGCCCTAATAATGGTGCTTGTCCTAATATAGGTGTTTGCCCTAATAAAAGTGTTTGCCCTAATAGAGGTGTTTGCCCTAATTGAGGTGTTTGCACTAATAAAGGTGTTTGCCCCAATAATGGTGCTTGCCTTAATGAAGGTGCTTGTCATAATAAAGGTGTTTGCCTAAATAAAGGTGTTTGCCCCAATAATGGTGCTTGCCATAATGAAGGTGCATGTCGTAATAAGGATGCTTGCCCTAATAAAGATGTTTGCCATAATGAAGGTGCTTGTCGTAATAGAGCTATTTACCCTAATAAAGGTGTTTGCCCTAATATAGGTTTTGCCGTAATAAAGGTGTTTGCCCTAATAGAGCTATTTGTCCTAATAGAGGTGTTTGTCCTAATAGAAGTGTTTGTCCTAATAGAGGTGTTTGTCCTAATAGAGCTATTTGTCCTAATAGAAGTGTTTGTCCTAATAGAGCTATTTGTCCTAATAGAGCTATTTGTCCTAATAGAGGTGTTGGTCATAATAGAGCTATTTGTCCTAATAGTGGTGTTTGTCCTAATCGAGCTATTTGTCCTAATAATGGTGTTTGTCCTAATAGAGCTATTTGTCATAATAGAAGTGTTTGTCATGATAGAGCTATTTGTCCTGATAGAGCTATTTGTCCTACTAGAGGTGTTTGTCCTAATAAAGGTCTATGCAAATGCTCTGAATCAATGAGTGATAAGTTGAGTTCATGTTACTGTTTTCATGTTGTCACTTTCATTTATATTTGTGGTGTGGTGTCACTAGTGTGCCATAATAAAAATAACAGACATGACAAAGGTATTGTAATATAATTACGCATTTATATAGCTCCTTCTAAAGTCTCTCAAAGGTCATTGATGTTTGCGTATATGAAGAGAGTAAGATGCCAATGATTATTAGGCCTGCGAATGAGGTCTTTGAGCTATAGAAGTTAGTAAATTATTATTAAGACGATTCCAGTGTATTGCACATGATCTCCGAAATTATAAACATTGTGTCTGATTACTTTTTCAGAGTTGCATTTAAGAAAGATTCAATGTATGCATTCGGAATTGCAGAAAACATGTCTTATATAAACCCAACAGCCCGCAAAGCCCAGTTCAAAGAGACCCTGCCAAAGAACGGAACTTGCAGTAAAGAAGGTGATGATGTGTTTATGTGATCTGTTTTTGTTGGCTATTTTTGTATTAACAGTTTAGTGTTAATCTTTGATGAGGCTTTTCTTAATCTAATCCAAACAATGAGCCTGCTGCTATTGATCATCTGTTGGGTTTTATGTGTATGTGAGGGCCTGCTGTGGGTGACTCTTCTTATAGCATTATTTTGCATGTTTATAAAATTCCTGTTCATGTTGACATCATATGGAGTAGTGGACAGAGCGCCCATGATTGGTTTGCTCCTGAAAATAGACCTCTAATAAAGTAACAGTTGCAGTTGTATATAGGGCCGACATCATTAGCGTAGGTCACTGGTCACATTAATGTGTAACACAGTCCACAATGTTTTAATCTTTTGTAGAAGTCAATGTCCAGTAGGTTGGGAGGGTGGTACTAGTTGAGTTCTGTCTTAGCCGCACTATTCAGCTCTGAATTGTAACAGAGAATTTGTGGATTGCAATCTTGAGAAAACTGCTAGCCATATTCATAACACACTGGCATGTTGCTTTGTTCCTTCTGTTTTATTTTATTTACCCAGTTTAATTGTAATTAATTTAGCATCTTGAGTAGCAAGATACTTTTAGGGTGCTTTACAACTGTAACTCTAGATCAAAGCATTTAACAGTTTAACTATTATTCATGTGCAATGGATGTACAACTTTTGCTTGGCACAGTCTTCAATTATTTGTGGTTTCCCATAATAATGTTTTGAACATATTTCTTTTCAGGTAATACTGGAAATAGGACTGTCTACATTGGACATCTGCCTTTAAGGATGACAGAGGTGAGCTTGTTTTATTATGAGTTTTTATTTGTATCAGGTCATTCATGGGCTGACAAACAACTGGAACTTGGAATACTTGAACTGCTCTCCTTTGGTTTCTTCTATTGCCAGAAGATCCAAAATACCCAAGACCCTGCTTCAGAGAAGCTTCAATAAATTGTGATATATATATATATGTGTATATATATATGCATGTCAATTTGTTACATATATCTACACTTCTGAGAAGTTTCTATATGTCACATTTGCAGATGTGGATGTAACATGTTTCTTAATTATAGCATGCTTTGCTTGCAAGCCCTTAAGAAACTTCTCAGCATTTCATTGAAACTTTTCACACTACACTACTCCGAAGAAACTTTAATGTGATTATTTTGAGTGAGGTTTCTTTAGAGCTATATAAATAAGTCTGCTATCTTTACCTTATTATTTTTCAGCTACAGATTCTGCCTTATGGTGAGATATTGCCCTGTGTTCAAATTCAGTGCTTTTCAGTAGGGCTGTAAAGTTTTAGCGGTCATCGTGAGATTTGCACATTTGCGAATTTTGGATACAACCACGAATGTTAACGTTTTGCCGCGAATGGCCACGAATTTGACAGTTATTTCGTGCTGCTTGTGTTTTTGATACAGTAAAGGCTAAGGTTCTAAACATTAGTTACGACTTTGGGTGCAAAAGCATTCGATGGCTAGAGGAAGGCGTTCAATTTAAGTCCGGTACATTTCAGGCGAGCGGTGATCTACTAGTTTGCAAAACATGCAATGTGCCCGTCGAATTTAATCAGAGAGACAGTTGCACTAAGCACCTGAATAAGTACCGTTCGAGAGTGGAAAGGCGGAAAGGGAAAAATTGCAACCTGCCTTTTCAGCTGCGTTTGCAAAGCAGATATTGCAGCAACAGCAGCCGACACTATTGGCATGAATGGCCGTTGATTAAACTCAGTTATTGACTTTTTTGTTGTGTTACACATTTGACTGCGAATATGCCGCGAATTCTATGTTTTTTGGCCACAAATTTTTCAATTTTTGACCACAAAAAATTTACAGCCTTGCTTATCAGGATTACTGGTCTTAGATTTTTATTTCTTTAGTTGATGAATGTCATCTTTGTTTCAGGAAACTTTGAAGTCATTTCTGAGTGCATATTTAGTATTGGGGCTTACGACTATTAAGCATCACGATGGCACTAGGTGAGTCATTGAATTCGATTAACTTATGGGGTGACATGTTGGGTAAATGAATAACATTTTGCTTTTTGCCCCAGGAACCTGTAAGGTTCATTCAGGGTAAGTTGTGTGAATTTGACACGCTTGAAATAAAACCACTGATAGATGAATAATGGTTTCTGTTACACCATTTTATAGATCTCTTAGATATCCATATTTATCCAGATACACACATACACAGAAATAGTGTGGTGTAAACATGCAGTTCATACATACTACACACATATACAATGATACAGCATACATACATAGACAAATTTACTCATGTGTATAAGTAAGTAAGTACATTCTTTTTTTTAGCCAACTGCATATCCACACTCTGGTGAACAATACATTTTAAAGTACAACATTCTTATTAAAAATGAATTATAACACTTGAATTGCCTGCCGGTGGAATAACACGGTCATGCATGTTGGGAGTAGGAGGCTGTCTTTATTGGAGGAAGGAACTGGTGCAGAACGTGACCTGGATTACTCAGTGCCGCTTTAAATAAGTCCACATCTGCCAACTGGCTCAAATGTTCGGATGTGGGTTCATCATCTGGCAGATATAGTTGACAGATCAATCGGTTCACCACTGACTGCAACTGGGCGCGTTCGCCGTTCCGGCTGTCCCACATGCCCCCACAATGCTATTGTCAAACTGTGGGTAACTAGTAAAGCTATCTTAGCTATGGGTGATTTGTCACATCCAATATATCATTTGCAATGTAAAGTAAAGTAGACATTAAAGACAATGTCTTGCCTAGCAATAAAGATTGCTCATGATCTGTGTTTTGAATGATCTTTTTGGTGTTACATTTTCGTAGTGCCTGGGTCATAACAACCAGGGATGACGCAGAACGCATGTGCTCAGAGCTCAACAGGAAACGATATGACAACCAGGCATTAAAAGTGGAGATTGCTCATAGACAGAGTACAGGAAAGAAGCGAGATTTTCCAGCTAAGCCATCTGCTCGTGAATCTTCAAGTCAATCAACTGCAGCTTCCGTCAATTCCAACGGAGATTCGTCTTCTCTAAGAACCCAAGCCTCGAAAAATAACAAAGCCATCGAATCTCTGAATTCTGAGGATGCGTGGAGCAAGAGTAATGGCGTTGAAGAACCAAAACTGCGTTGTGGGTTTGCTGCTGAACCTTATGAACAGCAAAGCTCTCGGCCTGACTTTGCAAATAGTGTCTCAGTCTCCACACTGAAAGTGCCTGCCTGCAACTATGACTGTGTGCAGCCATCGAGTTTATTGGTTTTGAAGAATTCGACCAGTGTTTCTGAAATAATGCAGTTTGCAGATTATGAAGAAGATGATTCAGATTTCCTGTGGAATGGGAGCAGTGAACCGCCTCCGTTAGTTGATGGAGGTGATTGGGAGGTGTTTGAGCAAGGGACATCTTCACAGTGCTTTAATGGCCAAGTAGGCTTTGTTATTTAATTTACTTGTCTGGTTGTGTATAAAAGTATTTAAATGAATCTGTGAATCCTTTGAGCAAAATGAATCCTTTGAGCATCTTGTAATTAGAATTAAAGGACGTAAGAATGATAGTTATTCTCATGTTCACAGAAAGCCTGATGATAATTTTGAAAATTCTGAAACTTTGTTTTGATTATTATTATGAATTTGTTTTATCAGAGGCAGTGCCAAAGTAATTTGAAAAGCATTTAGTTGTATAATTTGGAACAATTTTTATTAATTTAGGTGAAAGAGCAGCGGCTAAGCATTGCAAATAGTATTCCCAGAGTTGTACCGCAGTCTTTATTGGCTATTCGAGCAGAATGATGTTAACAGACTGCTTATTTTTACTATGCTTTCAGAGAGGCTACTCAAGTCAGACACGTAATGAACCACCCCCATTGTTCTCGAGAAATAACTCACAAAAGCTGCAACAGAAAAATGAAATTTCTAGTTCAACGAACAGTTGGCCATCAAATACAGTACTAAGGAATGAAGTAAGGAAATATGTGTCTCTGTTTTGATGTGCTCAGATTGCTGGTAGTCCAGTGGTAATACAGGTTATTGGTAAAGTTTATGGTTAACATGGGTGATTGATTGGTTCATATAATGTTAATGCCGCAAATTTGTTTGCCTGTGTTGTGATGATTATTTAGTGTGCTGTAAACCCAGTGATTTGGTAGCTTTCAAACCAAATATCTAGTTTTAATATTCAGTCTCCTGATTGCAAGAGTGAGAAAATGAATATTCAATGCATTGAGCATTTGTTTATTATCATCTGGTGGCTGGAGGTATTACTGCGACACTTTACCTCTGAATGGCAGATACCTAAAGGTCTTGTATCTGTTCCTAGTGTCTGAACTGACCCAATTTGGGTTGTGCTAGCAGTCAACATTAAAGTTATCTGTTGATTGGTTAGAATAATTTGCGTTATTGAATACTTGTAAATTTTCTAATAACAGTCCCAAAATTATCTATAGCAATTTGGGACGTGTTGGCATGTCCCTGGTGATCAAAGTGTTCACTTTCTCTGTTGATTAGAATAAGTTGCATTATTAAATACTGTAGGATTGGTCAACATTGAAGTGACAGTATCAAAGAATTGCTTTCAAAATTGTCCTTGATTGATAAACATTTGAACGTTGAACTGTTTTTGGTTTATGTTATTTGCGTATAACCTTAAGTTGTTTGCACTGTGTTTTTAGCAACTTGGTTGCACTCCATATGAAGGAGGTATGTAATAAAAAAGCTAACAATTCATTTAATTAAGAAAATGAACCAATTATACAGAAGCATGCATTTTTCGTATTTTCACCTTTCTTTGACCCTTTAAGTTGCAGAGGCAAATAGGCTGCCAAGTGTAAATGCTTTGTGCATATTGTTTGTTTCTTTGTCTGAACATGGCATTCGTTTATTCATTCATTCTGGGCACTTTAGGAAACCTACTCAGGAGCGCTCCCAGCCGAGCCACGGCCGAATTTTACGACATATGAGTGGTTCAGATTAAATTTGAACTTTGACAATTGTTTTACAGCATCATCATCATTATTCGGTTTTGTTGATGTTTATAGAAAATAATTTGTTCAGCAAT
The DNA here is from genome assembly GCA_959347315.1 of Bimastos eiseni. Classification (NCBI taxonomy): domain Eukaryota; kingdom Metazoa; phylum Annelida; class Clitellata; order Crassiclitellata; family Lumbricidae; genus Bimastos; species Bimastos eiseni. The sequence continues at coordinate 13,100,926 of OY365821.1, read as the reverse complement.
TATAAATACCATTTTCGGTATTTTGCCAATTTATTGAGGGAGGAAAGAAACAAACAAAGAAATTATTTGTTTACTGCAATTGTTGTTTCTCATTTGTTTGTGTTGTTTTGTAGAAACATTTAATTTATATGTAAAGAATATTCCACTGGGGACAATGCCGGTAAACACAACTTCTCAATTGAAATTTATGGCATGCATATTGTATAGTAAAAGTCAGTAAATGGTAATTATTACATATCAAGTTTTTACGCTCGCACGGTCACACTGAAATGTGGATCTGAGGTTCCGACAGTCTGTTGCCAGGAGAAGATTTAGTTAGATATCCATGTGAAAGCCAAGGAGAAATGGCGAGTTTTGAGCCGATTTTTAAGGAAGTGAATTAGAAGAGGGTGGCAGTTGATTCCATTTCTTTCAAGCAGAGGCATGGAAAGCACAAGAGTCCATAACTATTATGCACAGTGACTCCACTAAAACACCTGTGGTTGACGATCGCAGGTAACAACAGGTGATGTAGGGAGTTATTAGTGCATGAAGATCCGTAGGAGTGCTCGTGCTCAGAGCCGTGTAGGTCAAATTTAAAATTTATTCCGAATTGATCCAGTGCAGCTGGTGGAGTAGGACTAAAAGAGTGTTCATAGTGGAACACAAAGCATACTATGTGAACTAAGGGACGAACACTTGTATGTTGTAAACAGCAAAAAATGTACACAAAAGTACATGCTTCCGTATAATTGGTTTATTTTCTTAATTATATAGAATTGTTTGTTAGAAAGGAACAGTCAAAGTAATGCAAGGATTATAGCAATTGAACTTCAACAGGGAGTTCAAGCAAAAACTAACAGCATTAACTAGTAGACTTGAAAAGGTGCACATTCAAAACTTAAGATTACATGTGTAAATACAGTGGCTGAATGATGATTGGCAGGATATGAATGTGTGGCTATTCATAGGCATGATTCCTTCCCGTCATTCGAGTTCATTGGATTGTTCAAGTCTTGAAAGCATTATTTGCATGTTTTCTCAATATTTTACTGAGTTCAGCTGCTTTTATTTAAGGAAGAGCTATATCAGCTGTTCAAGAATGCCGTCAAGATCGTGGGTTTGTCGAAGTAAGTGGAAAGTGTTAATCTGCGTAGGACTAACATTATCTTATGACTCTATATCTGCCTAGGATTGACATATTCTGGTGACTTTCAAATTTGATGTCTTACAATTCAAATGCACCAATAATAGCTGACTATTGATTGATTATTTGGTTTTTATCACACATAGTGATATCCTTGCTTGTAAGAGTGTAGTCCACAGACCACGAATGTTTATCGTGCACAAGTTATTTCAATTTGTGCAATACATATTTGACCTGATTTAAGACTGCTGTTGGCGCACTGTGCCTTATATATTGCTATCTTCTTCTTTTGGTTCTCCCCACGTAGGCAGGTTCGTGCATCCAATGTTGACATTCACCACATTCTCTGGTTCTTGTCTTCAACTCGCTGTAACCCTTTTCTATCCAGTCCAATAACATCATTCTCGGTCTTCCTCCATCCTTCTCTCAATTATAGTTCTTAGGACCTTAGGGTCTTAGATCTGCCCTCATTATGTAGCTCAACCATTTTCTCTGTAACTTCTAATTATTTGTATCAGGGATCTATTTGATAGTTTTGGTGACCTCATTAATATTCAGGCCCATTGCTCGTCTCCCTCTCTACTCCCACATTTCTACCTACATGACCGACGTCCTACACTGGCTTCCAATTCCCTCTCGCATCCAATACAAGGTACTCCTCTTTGTCCTTAGAACTCAACAGGGTAAAGCTCCTCAATATCTCTGCGACTTAATGCGAAAACCTCTGTCTGCTGTCTCCACCCCGAACAAAGTTCACGTGGCCTGAGTTAAGTGGACCTGCAAGAGTTTAAGAATGCACTTAATTGTGTGTCTCTGTTTGTTACTTTCCAGGCAATCGTGCTTCGCCGTGTTCCGAACTATTGAGGAAGTGGAGGATGCATGTAGAAGGTCTTGGATGATTCGAAATTCACCTATTTATGTTGATGTGGCTTCAAAACACAAGCAGTTTTGCAGTGAACCTGATGGATTCGTTCAACCCACTAGAGATGGTAATTGTTTAATAACTGTTTATGCTATTTCATCATACTAACAGCCAGCTGGATGCTGGCTTATTGTGTGGCACAGTGGCTGATCAGTTAGAGCGGTCGGCCTGTAACACTCGGTGTGTGCTGAGTGAGCGGGTTCGACCCTCGTCCAAGGCGTCAGTCACTGTGCAAGTCCTTCGCACAGCTGCTCTGCAGTACAGCTGCAATTGCGCCGTTGAAGCGTGTGCACTTCTGACCAAAAGATGTTGGAAGAAGGGCGATATCAAATTTCAGGATAAGCTAAATATTTACCTGTGCCCCATAAGGATGACTAGTCCTTTTGCTAGGCACCGTTATTTTAACAAATGGGTTAAGTGCGTGGGCCGACCCCCTCCCAGACACCTACCTCATTTTTTTGAGGCACCTTCAAAAAATGTTGCTGCTGGCCTGCCATTTTTATTCTTTGGTGTCCTGGACTAATAAGTATGCACAAATGTCTATGTAGCAGATGAACTAATGCGATGAGTCTTAGAGATTACCTGAAACTAATGTTGCATGTAATTATTAATGTGAGTTTGCTGATTGCATGCGCAATGGGCAATCTGCTAAGACAATGTAAATTTTATTCATGATGTCTATGAAGCAGTCATTTCTGGCACAAATATTTATTGACAGTTACAGTGATAAGTGTTAGAAATTACTTGCTCTATACATTAGTTGTTAATTTTCAGGGCCGTACAGAGCTATAATTGTGCCGTGTGCCTAGCATCAATCTGGCACCCTCACATTTTGAAAATAGTATTTTCACCCTGTGCCTAGCATCAATCTGGTGCTCCACATTTTGAAAATAGTGCATTTTATGGAATAATAAGTTTTTCCATCCTGAAATTTGCGCCCTTTCCACATTTACACCCTGGGCCACGGCCTCGCTGGACCCCTTGTACTGCCCTGTTAATATTATTATTGGGAATGAGCCAGTTGAATTCAAATGTTTCCTAAAAACTTGTTGACATCAGAAACTTCATTGGATCATGACTGTCACCATTTTATTTATCTCATTATGTTCGGACTAATACATCTCGTTGTGAGTTACACTGGAGTTAGTCCGGACATAATTTGCATAGATTTCCTTGCCAATTTTATCGATTAGTCGACCCTAGAGTTGATCTGCAACTAGCAGTTAGACCGTTGTCATGCATGCAAGTCATGGAAAAGGCACCTTTGTTTCATTGGAGAATACCTGTGTGTTGTCTTGCAGAAGCCCAGTTTCTGGATTTGAGCACAGGGTTTGAGAACTTGACTTGCACCGTTGGAAGGAACAGTAAGTCCAGTTATTTTGTTTATATCACACTGGTTAAGATGTTGACTCGTTCTCTTGGAATAAAATTGGTCATGGGTTCAGTTAGTTTGGCTTCCATTCCTATGTGATTGGTATCTGATGTAGAAGTCTCACTCTTATCGTATGATCTTTGAACTTCTATAGAGCTGTTATGGTAAGACATAATGCAACAAACAGTTCAGGGAATTTTTTTGAACACATTGTATTCGAAAAGTACAATCCTTTGGATATCTTATCTGATCTAATAACTTCTATACTACCACTACTGTATTGTCCATTTATAAAGCGACCATACACCAGCATAAGAGTACCTTGCACTATCCAATATAGGTCCCTCCCTTTGAAACTGTCCTGTTAGCTTTTGCCTCCAAGTAATGTGTGCAGTGCACAATGCCTTTGAGAGGATCTTGATATACTCTTATTAAAGTTCAGACACACATGTATAGCAAAGGCTCAGACACATATGTACATGCATACATACATACATACATACATACATACATTGTTAGTATGTAGTACTGTGTACAATGTATATACATACACTTGTCTAGCAAGACATTTGTCTAACCAGAAACATCTTGTTGTAATGTATTGCAATTTATGTTTCACCTTCTCAGTAATAAGGGGAATGGCTTCTTTGCAATCCGTACTTGTCTTAGGCATGTCATATTTCTCTTCAGATGAACGAAAGGTGCAGCTGTGCGCGGAAAGCTCGCCAACAGAGACTGACTCCGACGTCGTTTCCCAGACCCAGGCAACCGGCAATTCAAACATGAGAGAGACCCTTCAACAACGATCTCTGCCAATGGCCCATATGCCACCGTTAGTTTCGAGAGCTGATCTAGCGAAGTCGCGGGTCAACGTACAACCGGCTGCAGATTATGTGGTTCCACCACTGTTGTCGATGGAAGAGCTCGCTAAAATCCGTGAGTATCAACTGTCTCAGAAGTCAGGAGGCAGATCGTGCAACTCTGAGACGATTGATCAGGATTTGCCGGCGTCTACATGCAATGGCGCAAATTCAAAGCAACTGTATGGCGCATTGAATTCTCAAGATTCTCAGGCAGCTGCTCGAAGGATTGAATCATCGAGACAGTTGCACGATTTTTCCGATTTTGATGGAGATTATCAAACCGCTAATCGGAAGAGTGTACGGTCAAATTCTCGACAGCACCTGCCCAAGTCATTTCAAGTGCTGCCATCAGCAAAGGAGGGTAATTCTTCAGAAGTCCAGAGCAGTTCCAAAAAATTTGCTGAGAAAGTCATGCCCGTGTTAAAACAACATGATCGTTCGGATTTTTATGCGAAATTCCAGCCGTCATCAGATCTTAGCGAATGGGGTGACATCGACGGACATGACTGTACACCTTCACTGGACAGTCAGTTGGCTCCCCAGGGTGCACCCTCAGTATCGCCTCTGAAGCCGATACCAGATGAGATGCGTCTGAAGGAACTGCAGAGGATGCTGATGGACACTTTTCCCGGTGATACGTTGCCGACGTCCTGCTTGCTGCCGGATGTTGTCAGCATCGTCATTATTTGTGCTGTACCTGGATTTGAGAACAGCTTCTTCTGGGGACAGTTGGCCTCAGACGCTTTTGTATGTCCTGCTTTTTTCTTTTGCATATTTGTGTATGTGTGTTGATGCCGCTTTAGTGTGTAGCCTACGGACTGCTTTGAACCTATGCACTTAACCAGCGTATGTACTTGTGAGAAGAGTTCACATGTTCTGTGTAATAGGCTGAATATGCTGGTATTTAATAATGGCAATGTAGCTGGAGCCCAAACACCTCAAGTGCCTAATACATGGTTCATGTAGTCCAATTTCTTATGGTGGTGGAAAGAAGTTTCCTATAGATGCTTCAATGGCAGCTTGGCATTTTGTAAATATTTATTTAGTCCAACTCTGTTTTGTATGGAGTTTCGTACGACTTACAATATGAATGACCTCCTTGAAGCGGTTTGGTTTGCACACTCCGAAATGTTGACTGGTTATGCGTCACCTGTTGATGTGGACCATCTCTCTCAGTAGTTGATTGGTTAGATATGCTTGTGTACATGCATGTAGGGCCTACATATATTTATGTTTGTTGCATAAAGTAGTGTATAGTTGCCTATATCCTAGGATTGCACGTTTCATACTCTCAGACTCCTTGAGCTGGTGATTTACTTATTCTAAGGTGTTGTATGTGGGATGAACTAGAGGACTTGCATTTCAGTTTGTGCCAGTACCAAATTATACTGCTGAATTACAGACCACCTGATGACAACTCACCCATCACTCAAAGTCCACTTAAGTTGGCTCAAACCACAGCCACTGTTTTGTACTCTTTTCTGTATGCATTGCATGCATGTCTGGTATCTGTTTGTTTATGTATGCAATGCATGTGTGTGTATATCTGGATATGTGTGTTGCACCTTTTGAGAACATGCTTAACATATATGTTAAACAACTGTTTGTTGACTTTAGTATCAGTGCTACCTTAAATGGTTCTTGGTTAGTGGCACCTGGGATATTATATGTTGTTACTGGTCGTTAGACTTTTAAATGAAAGGCATGAACAGATATTGTAATTAAGATGATTTAAAGAGTGTTGCACGTAGCAAGCTAATTCTAGGGTGCTTTAGAAACTCGAGACAGCCAGTTATTGCAGGTGGGACAGAGTTTGTGAGCCGTCTTCATTGTTAGTTGCCAGAAATCACTGACATTCTGTTCATGTATTTTATCGTGTGAGCTGTTGTAGGAGACTGAGCTGCAGAAGATGTACGACCTGATTCCTCGAATGGAAGCAATCTCGGGTAGTCTGAGTTTAGCATCTGCTTTTCTGCGAAGAGGGGCTACAAAATATGGAGAGGACTGGTGCAGGTGAGACATTGTCTTGGCCGCTTTATTGCATTTATACCTTCGCATTGTATTTGAAAATGTGTAAGGCACCTCTTCCGGTATAAGTTTTTCGTAGACACTCTTGGTGTGGTAACCCCAGAGGAATAAACGGTCTTCAAGCTATGCTAGGCATTGTGTGGATAGTCACTTTTTGTTGAATTAGTCCTCAAAACAATTCTCAGTACCCATAGTATTATTCCTTGACCACATTGCAATCTTATGTATGCTCTAAATCCATGGTTTCCAATCTTTTTCGTTTAACCAATTCTTATCCAGGGTTTGGATTAAATTGCGTGGAGAGACGACGTCTACCGTTTTCTTCATCGACTTTGGAAACTTTGAAACGGTGTCAAACGACAAAATCTACGAACTTCCAGAGGAATTCTGGAAAGTCCGTCCAACCGCTCTGCCCTTCCGAGTGTTAGGTCTGCATTGGCATGTGTTATTATTGCTCAGATATCTTACTTGGTTACGTAGATAAAGCCAAGTGTCTGCCATTTTGCTGATGCATTGACTAATTTTTTATTTTACATGGACTTCCAATGATAAGTATTACCACAAGAGGTCGTCGAAATAGGTTACTATTTTGGTACTAATGAAACAATAAATTAGTTTTGATAAAAATATTGCTTCCTTTGGTTTTTTATTGGTAATCTTGTGATGCCCTGATTTTGGTTAGTTGGTATAGGGTGTAATCCGGTGCAAACCAATTTCCAGATCAAGATTCGGTCACACCCTACCAAAGGGTGACTTTAATGACTGGCTGCATTGGTTTCCCAGTTACTTTTTGTGCATGCTTGTCGTTAAAGAGAGTAATATAACTGAAAAGGGGACTATATCTTGGTTTCTGTTTTTCTAGAGTTCAATCAATCAATCAATCAATGTGAATTTGATATATGTTGCTTCGTAGAGTTGATCTCTATTTAGGAACCATGTACCTTACCTAAACGTGCATTCTCAGAAGTTGTCTGTTTTATTATTATTATTACAAACATTTTTAAAACGCTCCTCCAAGATTCCTACTTAGAGGCATCTAATAAGGAAAGAGGTCTGTCTGTGGTACTCTATGGTTAGACATCCTTGTGTGTTGGTATTTACCAACACACAAGGATATGTGTTGGTAACACACATTAAAAATACTTTGTGCATTGTATTTTTTGTGGAGATGCTTTCAAGAAGTCGCTATTACATTTCTGATTTTTTAATAAGAAAGAGTTCCAATACTATATTATTATGAGATATTATATATTGTAATAAATGTTGCTTTCAGTTTGTTTCCTTTTTGCATTTATTTTTTACAGATTCTGGCAAATTGAACATATCCCAACACATCAACCAACGTGTTGCCGCAAAGGTTAACAAAAAATGTCAACGAGTAAGTATGCAAGCATGACTTGTCAGCTTCATCAAGTTATTTTATTTTGACTGTTGCAGTGTTGCCACAACTGACCCAGATATTTGTAGTTTTGCTACATAAATTATTTTTATTAGTGATTTTTTTAAGTAACTTTTTGTCAGTTATAAAATCATACTATAGTTATAGCTAACACTTCTTAGATATGTTCTGATTGTTTTGTTGATTATTTTTTTTATGTGCAGTTTTTTTACTAATGCTCGATGATATCAATAAAATAGCAAAATTGCGCTTGTTGTGCTAAAACATTGATTTTTGGTTTAGTCTTAACTGCCACAATTTTAATATACAAAAGTGAAAATGAGTGAAATATTACTTTACAGCAGTTTAAACCATAATTTGAAATGTCTCGCAATACACTTTAGTGGATTGAAATCGTTGTTTTTTCCTAATTTGAAAAGTTTTACTCGTTTGTTAATAGCATTGCATTTTAATTTTCAGGGATGCATATTTGAGATATACGACCTCCAAGCTCAATCATGACACCTCGACAACGGAAAATGCGGCCCGAAGATTGTGGACAGTTGTAATTAAGTTTCTATGACAAACTTTCTTCAAGATCATGAATAAATGAATGAAATGCTGCTGTTGAAAATACAGCTCTTTCAAGCCTTTTGCTGCATGTTCTGTCTGCTTGTTCAATTGCACAGTGGTTTTCCCAGGTTCCTGTTACTTTTTTAACCTGCAGGAACGTGCTGCTAAGCATACGTTTAAAGATAGCTGTTGAGAATGGCTTTTGCCTCTGACAAAACTGTTGGACTTGTTAACTAGTTTAAGCTAGTATAGTTGTTTCGTGTTAAAATTTCCTTTGTTGTCAGTGAACTTATTTCACTTTTCTTTTAAAACATTTTGCTGTTGACGGCTGAATGGCCTTTAATGGGCGGTTTGACAGAACGTTTTGATAGACAGTCTTGTAGAGGAGATGCATGTGCAGAGAAATTGTATCTTGTTCAATGCTGTGTCTCCCATGCTTATTTTGCCATGCGAATTTCTTTTTAACCCTTTAACGACCGGTGTGTACTAAAGTTTAAGGCATAATCAATAACGCTGGTCGTTAAAGGGTTAAGGGACATTTCATGGTCTCAAATGCCAGTCTTTCTTAGTTTACATTGCACATCTGATGATTATTTGTAATTAAAATTTGATTAATTGTACAACAATTACTTTATACAGCAATTGAACCAGGTTAGAATAGCGTTGTTGTGATATCTTTGTTCTGGCACATGCTGCCATTTATCCACTTGCTACATGAAATTTTTTATTTTATACCTGACTTTTGTAAAACACTACTTAACCAAAAAACTTGTAATTGGTACTCCCAATCCTAACCAGTGAAGTCCATGTCAAGTAATTACAGACTTCATTCAGGTGCTTACAAAATTGTGTAAGGAATAAACTTGTGAACTGAAGCCACAACTCTCGAAAAAGGCAACTGGTGGGTCTCACATAGGCTAAGCATCTGGACTGAGTACACATAAACTACAGTGATGTGGTCTCGAGACCGCAGTCTTGGTCTTGAGACCGGAAAACTGCGGTCTTGGTCTCGAATGCATCGGTCTTGGTCTTAGTCTTGACTGCGTCGGTCTTGGTATTAAATGAACGGTCTTGGGATTGGTCTCCGTCATAGGTTAGCGTTCTTGGTCATTTGCCGTATCAGAGTAATTTCTTTGATATTTTTCGGTTGTTTTTGATTATTAGAAACACCAGATGTTTAGGGCCTACACGCTTGTTATCGATTAAAGACATGCTGACCATATCTGTTACTATGGGCACAAAATGCATTTGCAACAGAACCAGCCATTTCTAAAATTTGCTTTCACAGACTTCAAGCTTTTGGAACAATCTAATAGTTACGGCCATGTGTAGTCACTGTTAACCTAGCTACAATTCCGAGTACAAGTAGGCCTACACCCTCAAACGCAACGTTAATCTAATTGTTCAGATGTCTTCTGTATAACCTATCGTATACTCTTAAGTAATTTATAGTATGATATTCTCAGGCCGAAGACAAAAGTTCAGAGTGGCTGGTAAAAGTGTTTTCTGGACCATTATTAAGATTAGTATTCTTCAGCAATAAAATTAATGTTTTATGCGTGTTATTCCGTTTTAGCTTCTTAATAAATTGAATTGCTTATAAAAAAAGAATATCGATATTGGTCTTGGTCTTGAACCTCTCGGTCTTGGTCTCGAGGTTTTGGTCTCGTGCCCAACACTGATGAACTGACATACGCATAAATGTCTTACAATGAGGGGAGGGGTTCGAAGAACTATCTACACGGTTGTCAGAATAATATACACTTCTTGTTCTGTTATATATAAATGGGCGAGGGTGGAGGTGTTTGCCCATATTCCTGGTGAAGTTTGGGCACCACTGTAGATAATGAGGAACAATGTGTATATATATATACTATGTATGTATATATAGGCCTAGTTTTGGCCCATCCCGAGATAGCCGCTCCCCTCGCAGAAGCCGAGCAACGCCTTAATTACTTCCGGTGTCTGTGCAGCTGCTGTCGGTCGGCGACTGAAGCCAAAGTAGTTATACACCCGCAGATTGTCTTCATTTCCGATAAGCATCTGCAGGCCCGGTCCGAGGCGTAGGCGAAGTAGGCGGCTGCCTACGGCGGCAAATTAAGGGGGCGGCACTTTTAAGATATGCAATAAAATCTGCCCAGGAAAATAATGTACAGTATTCATATTTAATAATATTTTTACTGCACTTTGTCTTTTTGGAATTGGTTAACAGAAAATATATAATTTTCGGAATTTATTTTCCAATTCTTTTCGTCGCATGAAGTATTGTTGATAACACTGAATTTAGCTCGGCATAGAGTAGCCCTACAGTAAAACGTACGTCATATGTTCAAAACGTCATAGCGTCGTCAATTTCCGGCTTCTGTTTATCAGTATAAATCAAAGCTAATGACAACGAAGACTCCTCATCCGACCACGAAGAACAAAATCTAACTGAGGAATTCAAATTCGGCACAGAGGAGCAAAATGAATACAGCGATAATGAAGGTAAATTTAACAATGATAAAATACAATGTAGCGTAAGCGTTATCAACTGCGTCGACTGTTTAAGTGATAAGCCTACAGGAAGGCCTACATGCACATGCAAAGATGTACAAAATGTAAATGCTGAGGATACAGGCGTTGCTGATAAAGGGAACGCTATGGTCGTTGAAGACGATCATTTCAACAACATGAATGACATGGTTTCCACAGATCCATCTCACTGGCCTGCAATAAATGACAGATCGCGAGTCTGGTTGGTGCAATGTGGTCCCTACCAACATAATGTGACTGCGTTTCCCTTAGACAAAGAAGGTAGAAAATTTTCGTCATTTCATTTCAATCGCCGAATGTCAAACGGCGAACAGGTTAGGCGATCTTGGTTGATTTACTCCAATGTACGTGATGCTGTGTATTGCTTTTGTTGCAAATTGTTTTGTGCAAATAAGTTCTCTCTCTCGTCTAATGAAGGCTGTCGAGACTGGAAAAATATGTCTCTTATTATTAAAAGACATGAAACCTCAACATCCCACATCAATTCTTATCAAGACTGGAAAGAGCTGGAATTGAGAATTAAGGGTGGGACAACAGTTGATGACATTAATCAGAAAATGATTCAATCTGAGACGCAACATTGGAAACAGGTTATTGAAAGAATCATCACGTTGATTAAGACCCTGGCTGGGCAAAACCTAGCCTTAAGAGGGACTTGCGAAAAACTGCATGAGGCGAATAAGGGAAATTTCCTAGCATTTATAGAATTTTTGGGAAATTATGACCCTGTTATGAAAGAACATATTCGACGAATAACGTCAAGGGAAATTCACAACAACTACCTCGGAAAACACATACAGAATGAAATCATACAACTTCTGAGCGACAAAATCAAGCGTCATATACTAACAGAGTTAAAACGGGCAAAGTATTATTCGATTATTCTTGATTGTACCCCAGATATTAGCCATAAAGAGCAGATGACAGTGATTTTTAGATTTGTCTCAACATCTAAATCAGTTGAGGTTACAGTTGCTGAACACTTCGTGGATTTTCTTGAATTGAATAGCACCACTGGTGCAAATATGACGGAAGTTCTGTTCAAGATGCTGCAAGAACTAGATGTGAATATTGATGATATGAGAGGGCAATGCTACGACAATGGGGCGAATATGTGTGGTCAGCACAATGGTGTCCAAGCCAAAGTTCGTGAGAAAAATCGCCGTGCATTTTTCGTACCATGTAGTGCTCATTCGCTCAACCTAGTTTTGAACGATGCAGCAAATTGCTGCCTGGACGCTGTTGCTTTCTTTGACTTAATTCAGTGCATTTACGTCTATTTCTCCGCATCAACTCACCGCTGGGACACACTGGTAAAGCACACGAGCGACTTCACTGTAAAGCCGCTAAGTGCCACTCGCTGGGAAAGTAGGGTGGATGCTGTGCGAGCAATTCGGTTTCAAATTGGAGAAGTTTACGATGCACTGCTAGCAATAGCCCAAGACAACACCTTGACCAGTGCATCTGGGGTCAAAAGCCGTTCAGAAGCCAAAGCAATAGCTTCTAAAATGGTTAATTTCAAATTTGTTTGTTCTCTGGTGGTTTGGTATGATATTCTATTTGAAATTAACGTTTGCAGTAAGTGTTTTCAATCAGCGACATTCAATTTGCCTTCGGCACTTAAACAGTTAGAGAGTACCAAACTTTTCCTTCAAGAATATCGATCTGACACGGGATTTGCAGCAGCGCTTGAAAAAGCCAAGGAATTGGCGACTGAACTTGAAATTGACGGATTGTTTCCTAGAGAAGAACCTGTGCGTATTCGAAGGAAAAGTAAACAATTTCAGTATGAATCTCGTGATGATCCTATAATGGCCCCGGAGCATAACTTCAAGGTCAATTTTTTCAATCAAATAGTGGATACTGCATTGCAGGCAATAAATGAACGATTTATACAATTGTCAGAACATAATCAGCTATTTGGTTTCCTTTACAATATTGGTTTATTGAATCTGCAGACTGGGGATTTACTCAAGCAATGCAAGGAACTGCAATTGGCACTTACGTCCTGTGATGGCCAATCAGATGTAAATGCCATTGAACTCTGTGAAGAAATAATAGCCTTAAGAAGACGCCTTAACATTGAAAGTTGTGATCCACGCAGTGTGCTTGAACATCTATGCAAATGCGATGTTGTTGAATCATTCCCAAATCTCTATGTTGCGCTTCGAATACTTCTAACGTTGCCTATAACAGTTGCCAGCGCTGAACGAAGCTTTTCAAAGTTAAAACTCATAAAAACATATCTGAGATCACAGATGTCGCAGGCTCGCTTAGTTGGTCTGGCCACAATTTCGATCGAAAAGGAAATTGCAGATCAAATTAATATGGAAGAGGTCATTCAAGAGTTTTCCGCATTGAAAGCCAGAAAAGTGAATTTCTCATAAATAAATTACCACGGTAAATATATATTGATTATAATGCTAAATATTGCAACTTTGTCAATCGTTAATAACATTAGTATAGTACTTTGAAACACATTATTAGTATTACACCTGTTTGTGTTACTGTCACAAATTGTGTGGGGCGGCAAAATTACATGTCGCCTACGTTAACAAAAACCGTTGGACCGGCCCTGAGCATCTGCTTAAACTGCATTTATAGTTTGACCAAGTCCTCTGTGGAGTGTAGACTCTTGATAGATTGAGAGAACGTAATGCCAAGCGAGTATTTCTAGCGCTCGTGAATAAGCTGGTGCCTTGCGCTTAGCTTTCAAGTGGCGCTTTAGAAATTTTGAGGTTACGATTTCTACAGCAACTCATTGAAAGCGTACAGCGCGTTGTGCAATTTCAAACAGTAGGCGTAAAATACCTTCGCTTTAAAAGAAGACAAGGTGAGTTTGTGAACGGCTACTATATTATGTTCATCAATTGGAACAAACCAAATTTGTGAACTGCACTGAATTACTGTAGAATGGCTAAGTTTAGGATTGCATTTGCAAACCTTACTGTTAAGGTGCAGAACAGTAGCCTACCAGCCTTGTATCTTATTATTACGTATTAATAAGATACAAGGCTGGTAGGCTACTGTACATTGTTAACAGTTACTACACCATTATAAGCTTAGTGGACGAATAACCTGGACCTTTGTCATAGTATCATTTGTTTTATAATTTTATTACTTAAATATTCCAAGAATGCTATGCAACTGACTATTCCTATTGCTTACCTTCTCTTCATGTGGGCCCAGTCAAACGAAGCCGAGGCTATAACATGCGGTCGCTAACTAGTCTAAAATTGAGTACGCATGCATGATAATACTTTCTTACTCTCGCAGCTTAGAAATTCTGTTTCATCTTACAATTATTTTGTGATTGAACACTTGATTTTGTTAAGTTCCCTCAGCGCGTTTGCGAGCGGTTCAATAAAATAAATGCTCACTTACTTACTTGTCAGAAAGACGCTTCCTTCATCATTGGGGTTACATGGTTCATTTTCGTTTCTACGTCGTGGCTTTTACCTGTTTAGCGTCAAAGCAATAATTTACGCCACGTCAATTTTACAAATAGCTCAAATAATAATGGAACCAAACGCGCTCTTCTGACGCTAAGGCAATTCTGCTGAAACTGCGCTACGATGCCTATATCTAAAATTTCACAATATTAGCGTGATTAATGTCAATGCCGTTTAAAAATATTAACCACTGAATACGCCGCACGTGTCATGTGACGCAATCAAGAGACGCGTTAAATTTATCTTCAAGTCTATGAATGGCGACGCATGGCTGAGAGCGTCAAAAATATAGCTGGACTCATAGGGTTCTATTAATAAACATCTGCCCAAGCTGAAATCGGTGAAGGAATCTTGAGTTTAACAGGCAAGGAAATAAAACATGTTAGCTTCGTTTTGTTTAATTTACCAAACGGCTTAATGAATGGTTTGGTTTGTGATGATAGGCCTAGGCTGCAGTTCATTTGTAAATCTTCAATGTTACCGCTCTTAAAAATTAACCTTAAGATTCAATTATTTGATTAGATTTTCCTCTTAGCCTACGCGTTTTATGTGCAAGATTTTTAGGCGCGTTATTATTTTTTAAATATAATAATATTGAAAATGGCCATTTCCAAATTCCAGGTTAATTACGTGCATCAGTACTTAATAATTAATGCATGTATAAACCAAGCAGAAGTGACATCTCGCGAATGTTGTTTCCTTATAGACAATGGGAAAGCTCCTGCAGCAGCTGGTGGCGGCGAGGCTGTGGATCTTCCCAGTGCCGCTAAGCGCCGTCATCCTGGGCAGCTGTCTGGCGTACAAGGATACAGATTCGATTCAGTGGTCCGTATTAATTCTACAGCTCATCTGTCTAACGGCTGCATTGGCACTGACCAACCTTCTGAACACCTACTTCGACTTCGTTAATAACGTCGACGGCCCTGACAGTGACGACCGGACGCTGGTGAACAAAGTCCTAACGCCAAAGGAAGTCCTCCATTCCGCCGGAGTAGCACTCTCAGTCAGCATCGCGTCATTTGCACTGATCTTTATGTTTGCGTCTGTACCAATGTTCCACATTGTACCGCTGTTCGTCGCCGGGATTTCAGCTGGGGTTCTGTACACGGCTGGTCTTCAGCTCAAGTACCACGCCCTCGGGGATGCGACGGTGTTCGTCGCCTGTGGAATGATCAGCGTGCTGTTCGCCTATCTTGGTCAAGGCGGTTATCCATGGTCCAGCCCTTCAATACTTTTCTATTCACTACCTCTAGGACTGAATGTAACCGGTGCCCTGCACTGCAACAACACTAGAGATGCTGAAATTGACCGCCGGCAAGGACTGGTGACTGTTGCAATTTTGCTTGGACGGAGGGGATCCTACTTCTACTTTCTTGTTCTTATTTTCAGTCCTTTTCTTCTGTTTGTCCAAATGGCCCTTGTTCGGTCACTTTGGTTTCTTCTGCCTGTGCTGTCCATATGGAGCGCCATAGACTGCGAGCGCAACTATTCCTCGGGATCATTTGAAAATCTGGTCCAGAAGGTGGCGCAGTTGAATCTGCTGCAGATGATTCTGTACGTAACAGCATGGCTTCTGTATTAGCCTCGCATATATACACTCAGAGAAATTTATTTAGCACCGTCAGACCCTCGAACTAACACTGAGATGCAGGCATGTGTACAAAAAAGTTAGTAACTTCATCATTAAGCATAAGCAAATACTCAAAAGGCATGTTGCCAGTGCTATTCTCACCATCTGATCTCTTAATATGTCCCAAGCTTTTTCTCTTTTAAAATATGTCTCGAGCTTTTTATTTGAAACAGTAGACGAGCTTAGAAAATCGATGGTGCTGGATAAAATAGGCAAGCGATGTATGGTCAACCTCAGGAACTTAATTTGGTGCAGTGTATTTTGTGTATCATACAGCTGCATATAGCGATCCCTGACTCATGGGGGGGAGCTCTGACTATGCCATGCACAATTTCACATGAGCAATGGTGGGCTCTTGGACTTTGTCATTTGTTGCCCAATTCAGTCTTTCAGCCAACCCATTGATTGTATTTAGGTATAAACTTAAGAAGACTCTGTCAACTTGCACCAGAGTCAAACTGGAACTATGGGGTCTTGCCATTTAAATCATACAAGAGGTCCCTGGCCCAAAAAACAAAATGCAGCATTTGACAATTTCATTATTTTTATTCTATCACTTGAAAGATTTACATATTTAGAATATATGTGTGTGGACGTATAATTATTTTGTTCCTGCCCCAGAGAACGACCACAGAGCACTGAAAGCAGAGGAGCTGTATACTCAATGCCACTTGCATACCCACCGTAGCCTATTGCATTTTTTCTTTTCCAGTGAATCAACTAAGCTCTTTAATATTATAAAGGTGCTATAGATGTTGTTAGATTAGATCCCATGTCATCATAAGATCTTATAAAAAATTTTGCTGTCAGGATTTTAACAAAGTTTGTTACAACAAGCATGAGCTATATACTATCAGCTACCTGTTGCTAATATTTAATGATCAGTATTTGGTCTTTATAGTCAACATGTTTATGCACAATTATTGTCTTCATCATCACGTTGTTAAGTTCTTCTGTTTAGTATAGCGTGCTCTGCGTTTTTCTGCAATTGCCAAATGACTGGACACTGAAAAAGTAAACGAATCTCATGAGTAAAGTGTTAAACAATTACTCAATGCTAATATTTAATGATCAGTATTTGGTCTTTATAGTCAACATGTTTATGCACAATTTCACGTTGTTAAGTTCTTCTGTTTAGGATAGCGTGCTCTGCGTTTTTCTGCAGTGTCGACAATTACTCAGTGCACACACTGTAGAATAAAGCATACCACATGGGGAAAATATGCAGTTAAAGAAGAAGCTGGAAATTTTAGCAACATAAATTTAAATGAGAATGCGGGAATGCAGTGACGTAAGCCTATTATAGTCAGAATTATGCTGGAGTGGCAAATACCACAAACTATAAACAAAACCATGTCAAAACACTAAACTATTCCTTTATTGCCAGGGATGGGCTAGGAAAGCTTCAGTGAAGAGATCAAGCACGAAGCACCTACATAACTAAATAATTTATAGAATATTTATACAATGTTACTACATAATATTAAACAAAGGCCTCTTGAAGGCACTAACAAATGTTCAGTCACACACTTACTTGGCTGTCGATGAACATGTCTGCCAAACAGATGTTTGTTCTTGAAAGCTAAGGCGCTTTCCAGACCTGGATCGACCTTCATCAAGTCTTTAAGACAAACTGGTTTAACACCACCATCCTTCCTGAAAATGCAAACATTTCAAGCTCTTCTGTGATTGTAATTTGTAGCTTTCAACAAGGACTGCTAGGCATCAGTATGCTTAGACAGGACAACCAGCAATGACTTTTTCTCAGTGAACCACAACACTTTTTTGAGGCACCCTTGTAATGATATGGCAAACATTTAATATTATTAACTTTAATATTATTAACTTTAATATTATTAACTTTAATATTATTAACATAACATAAAACTCAACAGGTTGTAGTTACAATGAAATCTACATGATAGCTTTGATAGGCACTCCCAACCCAGGCCTAAGACAGACAGACCTCACAGGAGGAGCACACAGGTCAAAGGGGGAGAGATCCACAATACAATACAACTGAAATTTGATGTAAATTTGATATTGCCCTTCTTACAACAGAAGTGCATGCACGACTCAACGGCGCAACTGCAATTGTAATGCCGAGCATTTGTACGCGGAATTGCTCAAGTTCCCTACACAGTGACTCCTCGGACGAGGATTGAACCTGCACACTCAGAGTTACAGGCCGACTGCTCTGACCAATCGGCTCTCAAGAAAGCCCTATTATAACTTTTGGAAGTGTGAGGATGTGGAACCTGAGAAACAACTGCGCGAAGAGATCAGCGACCAAAGCAAGGTGAAGTTAAGGCGAAGAGGTCCCAAAGACAAGCAGGCACAATGCCCAAGACAAAGTGCCAGACGATAGAGGAGATCCTATAATGGATATGCTGCCGGACTGGGAGTTGGTGGAGCACATACCTCATTTATACATTGATATGATATGGCCAAACCTAGGGACACCACCAATCATACGATTGTTGTCAATATCTCCAACAATATCTACTTACTTGTCAAATGCAATAAAGTCTTCTGAACCTTTATTTGCTTCCTCTTCATCTGAACAACCATTGTCTAAAATTATGTAAATACCAGTTTGTGAATAAATTTAACTTGATCCTTGTCGAAAAGTGTACAACATACATCATACTACATGCTAGCTCTGAAAATAATGAACATGAAGATTACCCTATCCATGGGTATGAAGTCTTAACAACTTTGTTTTCATAGCCTGTATGTACAGAGGTGGGTGGCATGCCCTCTCCCTCTCGCCATCTGATCTCCCCCACCGATAGTGTGCATCCTATTGTGGAGTACGAATTATGATAGAATGGCAAAGATGATAAACTACAAGAAAACAATGTGAATTGTTTGCTGTGGACATAATTGTACTCACAATGATATAACTGGTGGTGCAGAAATTTTTAGTTGAACTCTCAACACACTAATCACTGTATTATTGCACTCCTCTAAAAATGTCCACTGCCAGCTTAAAAACCAGAACATAAGGAATGAGAGCTTCCCTACATTCCAGTAAGAAATGGAACTTTACTTGCTGTGGACATCTATCACAAATTCAGTTTGGCTTCACACAATGGCCTTATCATAACACAATTATGTTCAAGGCAGCTGTTGATAAAGTTTGCAAGATAGCACTACAAATGGGTTCCCTGTAATAGACATTGTTGGCACTAGCAGGGCCGTACCGAGCTATAATTGCGCCCTGTGCCTAGCATCAATCTGGCGCCCCACATTTAGAAAATAGTGCATTTTACGGAATAATAAGTCATTCCATCTTGAAATTTGTGCCCTGGGCCATGGTCCTACTGTCCCCCTCGATACAACCCTGGGCACTAGATTTAGATTCTACCCAGTTTCTTTCATTCAGAGAATTTATGTAGCAGTTCATTAACTGCACTCATCAGCATTTCCACCATGGTTCAAACAGGCTGCACATACAGACATTGGACACAAATAAATACCTTCTTCATCAGAGAATAATGGTTTTGTGGTCGATTTCCCTGAATCTGCAACTATGTCCTCCTTCTCACTCTCATCGACATTATCGGTGTCGAATTTTACTCTCTTCGCTTTGTTGTTTACTTTCTTTTTGCTTTCAAACAGTTTCTGATGTGAACCTTTGTCAATTGGCTTTTGTTTAGCTTCATCATTTTTCGACTTCTGTTGATGCAAGATCATTCGCAAAGAATTAGGAGTCATATTACTAATGAACACTCAGTATTGCATTCTTTTCTATAATTATATATACTGCCCTTCAAAAGCACTATGCAAGCTAGCATAAGCAGTTTCAAAATTCATTGAAAGCAATTGTCAGTAAGCAATGATGCTCAGATAACTGAAACATTTGCTCTCATACAATGTACACAACCAGTGAATTCGCACCATATTGACGCCAATCAGTGCCTGGTGGACATGGGCTTGAGGACAAGGTGTGACAACAATCATATAAAGTATGAGCTCCTTGAATCGCATTTCCACTTAAAAGCAGTTTATTGGTACAATGTAAAATTGAGTAAACAGACTTTGTCACAACTCTGAATATTATTGCTATAAACTGATTTAACAGTACCGGATATGTAGCCAAATGCAGTGCAAATGTGCCTAAGTGGCTGATAATAAACGAGTTCAGTATCCTACAAAGCCATCCCTGCCTCACTGACTGAGGATCCTGAAGTGCAACAGGCAGATTATTCCACACTGTTCGACCATACAGTCTGATTTGTATTGAAGAGATCCTACTTGAAAATGTGAATCACTCAGAATTATTATTAATAAACACAAAGATACCTTTTGCTGAGCACAGAGAAGGTGATGATTGCGACGTTTCTCTTTCACCTTTTCCTTTTCTGATTTGAGGTGCTTGTTAATGGAATACCATTTTTCCATCAACTGCTTATTGCTATCACCGATGGAAATCTCTTCCAGTCCACCATCGGAATCATAAGAATCGTTGGCTGTCATTTCAAAAGTGCTACACAACAAATGCAAAATACATCAAATCTTAAAAATCAATAAAATTATCACTTAACAGAAGAACTTGGAAACTGTATAAACAGAAATTTATGCGAACAAGGCATACTGCGGCAAAATAACAGAAGTCATGAACCCTCAAGCAGCCACATTTTTGACAAATTTAAAATTCCTCCATTCTACCATAACATGACTTCTAAGAGTGGCATAAATAATTTATATACAAAATAAACTTTCAATTTCTCACAATCGCACAAAGTTGTGTCCTGTTAAAATGATCTTCACTCATATATACCGAGAGGAAACATTCTGGATAAAATCACATTTATTGTCGTAAGTCCTAGATGTTTATCACGAGAATGGCATAGTTAAAAGCATGTGTTGTTTATCAAGATATGTAATGTAATACTTATACACCACTCAATATCAGAGGCACTCACGACTCAACACTTAACTAAACGGAGAACAGAAAAGTCTTCAGGCGCCTTTGGAAGAGAGATTAGCTCCTCCCGAAGAAGAAAGGGAAGGTTGTACCAGCTGACGGGACCCATGTAGGCGAGGGGCTTGATGGGCCGTAATAGAGGCTTCTGATTCCTAAATTTGGCTGTAGCAGAGTGCATACGGGGAACCATGAGCTTTGGCAGAGGAACAAAGGGACGTTCGATTCGGAATAGAGGAGAACCTATTGCATGGGCCAGAAGGTAGGTGGGGCAGGCCCAAGAAGACAGTTACGCATCAGGGCCTTGAAACGAATGCGCTAAAATTTGGGGAGCCAATGAATGGATTTATGAATGAAGGAAGATGTGACGACATTTTGGAATTCCATCAATGCAGCCGCATTGATGATGGACTGGAGCTTAGAAATGTCTTGTGAGAGGAGAGTCCAATGAAAGCAATGCTGCCAAAGGGTAGCACTAAACACCGAAAAGATACCGAAAAAGCACAAAGAAATTACTTCTGCAGCCCTGTATCGATAAACTACATTTACCCTAGCCCTAACCGACCCTCACGTAGTCCCTTTCGATACTTTTTCGGTGTTTAGTGCTACCGCTACCAAAGTTTATCCTGGAACAGATCAGAACGTGCACAAGCGTGGACGCAGCATGCACTCAATGACTGTCTAATAGGGCGGATCTGGCGCTAAGGTTGCGAACTCTGAATAAACCCATTCCTGGACAGCTCACAGTTTCTACTATGAAAACTGTCGCAGGTGATAGAAGCAGGAGCGGGAAAGGGCATTCATATGGCCAGATACGAAAAGGGTAGGGTCTAGACTCTAGACACATGATTATGTTAAGAACACGGTACAATCGATCCATTACTAAGAAATAAGAGCTAAATTTCAGCCTGCATTGACATTTTGTGGCTTAAAACAAAATAAAAACATAGGAGCAATACTAACAGCGGTTACTGCTTTCCAACACACGTTTTCGTAAACTTGTTGATCCTCTATTATCGCTTAATCGCAGCGATATGTTCATAAAGTTGTGCTAGAAATTATTATATAGCGCATTTCATAGAGCTGCGCCACTATTCTCATAGAGAGAAAAATTATTTCAAACTCAAATCGAGTTCGCGGAACAATTTTAACTTAAGCCATAAAAAGCAATGAAAGCTATAAATGTGAGATATAGAATGGCTTGATGCTTTGCCTTTCTTTACATGCAATATTGATTTAAAATAGATCCTATGATTACATTTAACTTAATAAATAAACATATATTAAAAGGCTTCTAATTCTAAACCACCGAAACATAAAGTCGTGTCAAGGACCTGAACCTCGATGGACGTGACGTAATCGGTGTCTTCCGATTTTCGACCTAAACGACATCCGTCAAAACAGCCACTCTAATCCTCTGGAAACTGGACTCAGACAACCGACTTCAGACTACTCTTTGGACAACCCCTATGACTTGACACAGCTATCATCACTAAGCTGGCGACCCGAGCCCTGCACTTTTGAGGAGCTCGTTAAAATTAATGTGGAGATTCAAATTACGATGCAGCATTTGACAACGCCTTCGTATTAAAGACGATAAAAGAACGTCTTCTTTATGCTTACTTTCTAGTGTGTATTAAATCTATTCCGACTCATCAGGTTGTAGGGAGGGGAATTTCCCAATAAAAGGTATTTGGGCAACTGTAATTGTCGGTATAGTTTATAAAATCACGCAATAATTATCGCAAGTGCTTCTTTTAAAGGTATGGGCTATCTGGTCTATTTTCTTCTTATGTGTAGTTTATTGTTGTTGCTCTCTGGTATCGATTAAATAGCGAAATAACGTTTGTTCCACCCAAACATTTGATTTTTGGCCCAGGCTTATAATGGTAAAGACGGAGCAAACGAGTGAAAATTTTGGGAGTTCCAATACAAAAATCGTGTCTCATAAAGTGACGCATGGTAATTTTACCAGTTCATATCGGAGCGGGAAAGAAAATAAATGAATTCGTGACCTTATCCGCTCTTAGAAACTTCTACTTTGTAAAGAGATTAGACCTAAGTTACCTCATGAACTTCTGTTTACACGATTTTATACATCTGGTACTTCAGTTCGACCAGTTACTTCTCACTTACGGTGAGAAAATGTATGAGGGTTTTTTTAATGTATGTCAGTACGTATGTAAGTATGTAAATAAGCGTTTATGTATGTATTTATGACATGTCCCCACTTCTACAATCATCATAAAGAATATACATGCTTTCTTATGTACTTACAAGCATGCATGCATGCATATATTATACATGTACATACAGGCACACATATATGCAATTATTCGTACATGTATATTTGCTTACTTACTTCATGGATGCTTAATTAGTTGCTGTCTTACTTACATACACATAGAGGGAAATGTCCTAGACCCTCAAAAGGTATGGGCCAGATTTCCCTTATCTCTGGAGGTCTTCATGGCCATTCATACAGAAATACTGCATGAGAATCTTTTGTTTTAGGCACCATGGCGATGTCTCAACAGCATAAAAATTTGCTGACACGTAACAGATTACGGTTGGTACGAGAAGTGACTCTCGGTCAGGAGTTCTTTGCCATTTTGCAGTCAAACTACACGCTGACAGTCAGCATGGTGGAAGAAATTGAGGTGCGATTTTTAAGCATCTCATCAGCTCTGCCAGTTAGCATTACTGTTAAGATCTAAACGCCTAGATTACTTAGAACTTTACTTACTTAGACTTAGTTCCTGCCGCTCCTCTTGGAACATTTGTCAACAAGGGCTGTCCTTCCTTAGCAGTCTCAGGTTACTTAGAACAATCCTTCCAAATAGTCTCTGAACTTGCAAACCTAGCAGGTGCTAAACTCCTTTTCTCCATTTTACACAACCCCAAGCACCTCCACTCCGTCTCCACTAAAATCGATTATGGCAAATTTCTTGAGTAATATATATGTATGCATGCATGCATGCATGTTTGTATGTATGTATGAATGTATGTATGTATGTATGCATCTGTCTATTTGCTGTAAACAAGTTAACGAACTGTAAATAGTAAACATCGAGTAAACAAATGAAGCTTTACAGGTACTCTATCAAGCTGTTTTGTGTTTCTTTACTGATCAGTGAAGTGTGTCTGCATCTAAGTTATTGTATGGTTATTTGGACAGCGCCTTTTAGGAATCTATCAAAGGTTCTGCAAAGGTTATCTTTTCTCTTTCTGTTCTGTTTCTTTAGTCTGTGAGGACCACTCAAGGCAAAGTGGGAAAACTGTTGGACATTCTGCCAAAGCGTGGCAGTGGGGCATTTCCTACGTTTATTGACGCACTTATAGAAACGCACCAAGATCAACTGGTTGCACTTTTGGATGCGTCTCAGACACCGTCATCTACTTCAAATGTCAGAGTCATTGCCCAGCCTAATGACTCCGGCGCTGGAGGTGGTCAGTTGACTCCCTCAGCTACATCTTCCAGCATTGACCAGCCAAGTGCCTCAAATCAGCCGCAACAGACGTCAGACGAACCTCTGAGCAAAGGCCAGATTAATGTACAGCAACCAAGCCACGAGAATGCATCGTCTAAGACACAGAGTGTGAACATTAGTGGACGGTCAGAGGTGGATGAAATCACTCAATGTGTTAAAGAGTCACGTAAGCAATGATTTCTGGATTAGCTGATTATGGAGCCGAACTTGGGAATTTCATATCGGCTAATTTCATCTGATTAATTGTGTCCAGAACTTGCAGTCTATATGCTTTTGTAGAGTGCTCCATTGCTATGTTTTGGTAGTTTTTGCTTCTTTGTCTTAGTATTACTACTATCAACATAGTATTAGCACTGCTAATGATAAATTGTCCTAAGATCAGTTTCCTCTAAAGCCTTTCCATCCAGATTCAGGTGTGCATTCCTTGGTTCCGTTTCTTATGATAATGGGAACAGACCTGAAGATCTGTTCCCATTTTCTGTGATTATTTTTGTCTATTAAGGAGATTTTGTGTTAACTTTGTCACAAACAACCAATAACAATAATAAAAATTTAAAAAATACTAAGAGGAATAATAAAAATTGACAATGAAGTAGCAATAAATACAATAACAGCAGCAATTTTGGTTGTAATACTAGCTATATTCATAATCACTGTAAATTTCTGTTCTTAATATTATACTTTCATACCTTAGCAGTCATCTTATTATGTTTAATACTAGTAGCCATGATAATTTGAGAGTAAACATGTGAAATTAAAAACATGAGTTTTTCGGATTCCTCTTTTATTGACTTTTGGTAGTCTGGTATGGTAGATGGTGCAATCAATCCATTTACTTAAGAGATCATTTTTGATGTAAGCTTGCCAGAGTGGAGCTTGTCAGTGAGGACTCGTTGTATCGGGTAAACAATATTTAGTTTTGCTCATTTTTTTGTCATTTGTTTCTCAATTTTTGAGTTATGTCTGTAAAAATTTGATACATTGTGTTGTCATCCAAGCGTGACATGTGTGCAAAATTTCAGCTTTGTGGGTCGACGGGAAAAATACCGAAAAAGAGTTGAAAGGACGCCGATGGAACTGATGATGTCTAATCATGACAAACTTTACTCAAAGCTAAGTTAAAGAAAAGAGGATAAAAAGTAATGATGAAAAATATTATGGTGTATACTCAATGATGCTGCCAGATTGACTGCTCACTTCCTAAATTTTCCCACATCGCTTCATTTATTGTCAATCATTTGCTCTTTTTCAGAAATAGTGAATTAGTAAATACAATATTGATGTCTGTCTGTAGAAAATCATTCGTTCATCTACCAGTTATATTCACCGGTTGATGGTGCTCAGCCAGGCAAAACGGTTTGTGTTTATCTTTGCATTTCACTGTTGCTAGTGAACCTTTTTTGCTCATTAAACTTGAATTAATCTTATTAAATTATTTCACTGGTCTACATGCATGCATTTAAAAGGTATCTTCATCAATATAGTAAGACCTGGCCTCATAATTATAGGCCCAAGTTATTTAAATAATCGGGCCATGTTATTGCTAACAAAAATCTCAAGGTAATTATTTAACAATTCACAAAGAGAAATTTTTACCACACTGGTATGAAAGAATCTGTAAACATGTTAGATTGTTTCATATTAGACTATGCTGTACATCTTAGAATTCACTGTTTTAGGAGTCGCTGAGAAATGGTAGATGTATTGTTTTCCGAAATAAAGGGATGAAGAAATATGGCTACGTACCAAATTTTGACGACGTAAACTTGAATGAGGCTTTCAAGATGTTTGGAATAAAAGTTGAGAGTACGTTCCCATTAACATCTCCAGAGGTCAGTCTGAGCTGGATATGTTTACTTTTATGATATTGAGTACTTGTTAATCGAAAGACACTGGCTACCATTTGCAATTTCGTAGGTGGCCTTACTTGTTTCTTCTTGGTTTCCTCGACTGTTTTGTTTCGTCTTACATAATTCTATTCTATTCTATTTACAGAATTATAAAGAGCCTCTCACAGTACAACCTAATCAGAGGCGCTCCCCTTGCGCAGGACCCCGAGAGAATAGAAAAGTCTTAAGAGATTGAGCAGAAACAGTTGGCTACCAGATAGGATGGCAGCACGAGTCACAATAGAAAGGCTGTTCCATAGTGAAGGGCCAGCAGAGGCATAGGCCCGATCCTGAGCTGTGGCAGTTCTAGACTGAGGCACTAGAAGATCGTAACGGTCTAAAGAGCAGAGAGGACGTGCAGAGGTAGCCGAGATAGGTTGCCTGTTAAGATCACAAAGATAGCATGGAGCTTAACCCGACAACGTTTTGTATGTAAGAAAGAGAATTTTTAACTGAATCTTGCTAGTTTAGGGAAGCCAGTGAAGAACGAATAATGTTTAAAGTTTAATTTTGTATTGAGCTTCTCCAGGAGATTACAAATCTTGACTATGGGTTTGACTCTAAGTGTCCATCATTTGTGCTTCATGATAACCATGCTTGTGATTAGATTAGATTAAATGAGTATGTATGTTTGCTTTGTTTAATTATGCTCCATTTTAATTTAGTGAGGTTTCCCTTCTGGCTATGCTCTTCTTTTCATTCCATTTAACTGTGCAGCATTTGTAAGATTACTGTTCTTGACTTGGGATCGATTAGAGAGATGAGGATGATGACAACGAGTCATCGATAACAATGACGAGTGTAATCAATCGTTCATCACAGGCCTGGTGAATCTTTTTGCTGTTGCTTTTCCATTCATGGATCCAGCTCATCACTTCTATCATTTTCCATGCAAACTAGATGTCCCATTCATGTAATTCTTCTCCTCTTGACAGTATTCTCTATATCCTCCGTGATTGATAAACGTTCTATTACAATGGCAGAGATAGCTGTGAGGGTGTCTGGACATTTTCCACCAAACATTTCCCCCGGACATTTCTCAGGGGGAAATGTCCTAGACCCGGTTGTGAGGACCTCTTCAGTGTTACCACATATGATGAAATAACAATAATATAAGCTTTATGTGCCTAACATCAATACTTGAACATGCGTAAATGACAATGAAAACTCATTTTCATCTTTGCAAATGTTACCAGAAGGCTATAGAGTAGATGGAGGTGGTATTAGTTCTTTAAAATCAAACTTTTTTGCTGTCATTTGTAAAGTTTGTCTGTGGAATTGCAACTCTGCCAAACTATTTGCCTCAGTACAGATGATTCATCAACCAGATGGTTTTTATGATGAAGTGAGTACACCAAAGCATCATAGAAACACAGATGATTGCAACTTTAATTTAAATTTAATGTGGCTCAGCATACGTCTCTTTACTTCAATCCAGTGTTTATAACGTGGCATGGCCAAAATGGTTTTGCAGCTCTTGAAAGCACTTAAATGAACATTAGGTAGGAGTTTATTTCAGACACCAGATCCATTAAGAATGATAGTTCTATGCAGGGCCATACCTGGGGGGCCTGCGGGGCCTAGGCCCTGGGCGCAAATATGGAAAGGGCGCAAATTTCAGGATGAAATAACTTATTAATCAATAAAATGCAATATTTTCAAAATGTGGGGACGCCAGATTGATGCTAGGCACAGGGCATAATTATAGCTCAGTATGGCCCTGGTTCTCTGTAGTGCCATATTTTATGCTCATTGATGTATTAAGATCAATAAATGCCAGTGACCAAGCTCTCAGCATTGTGGGATTAATGTTGTTGGTGTTGTTTTTAATTCTGCAGGACATTTCTGACTGTCTTCGTGGGCAGACAGAGATTGATGCGTCTGCTTTCTTCCTTTTTGTGTTTGCTCCTGGCTCTGGTGACGTCATTTTAACAGACAACGGCAAATCTGTGTCGACATTCGAGATCGTGGACATTGTTAAGAAATCAGTTGCCTTGAAAGGAAAACCAAAAGTTCTCATATTTCATCTGTGTGATTCAGGTCTGTTACATCCTAATGCTAACATTAAGTTAAGCACAAGTTGAGGTAAAGATAGGGTATGATAAGATAAAGGTGGGCAAAGCACATCTGTATCTGAACATTTATATAGCACCTTAAGTTACGTGTCTCTATTTGAACAATTATATAGCGCGTTTTGTATGTATCTGAAAATTTATATTAGATATGCATCTGAAGTTTTTTATGGCACCAATAGATCTTCATCTGAATATTCATATAGTTCCTTTGAATATCTGACAGATCTGAATTAGTGCAATTATGGCCAAAATATGGTTATTTAATTTGATGATTTCTATGGCATTTTTATCATCATGCACAGGGAATTAATCAATGGTCGATGTGACATTGCATTTCACTGGAGAATCCATGTCAGATTTTGAAACGTCGGTCCTTGATTAATCGTTTGTCTGATGGTGAAATTGTGGTTTAATATGATCTAAAACACAATGTAACATGTCAGTGAGAAGATAATGAGAGGGAAGGGAGCTGTTGCCTGCCCTCATGCTGAGCCTAAAATAAGGAAGTTGATAATCTTCATTCAGATGTCTTCCTGTTGGAGTCAGCGGAAGGACTTGACGATGCGAAGAATTAGGATGTCGATGAATGGGGAAATGCAGCTGAGGGAATGAAACGCAAGATGCTTGTTATTTTCCAGGTCCCACGGACAGTATGGACAGTGTCGCTGAGTCAGGCTACACAGCTCCTTCCCTTGAGTTGAGTGCTCTCAGTTTGAGTACTGCAGACAATCTGGCTGTTCTGAAAGTCGCAACGCCTCAATCAGGTTTTCATTTTTTCTCTGTCAAGCCTATTATGCAGTACTAATTAAGGCTGTCAATGAATGTTGAAATCACGACTCGGGTACCCAACCGCGCGGGTATTTTGTTAGGAAGTGTAGGAAATTGCGCATTTTTACGGAATGTCATTAACCGAGAACCGATTTCATTGCCCGGGCAGTCAGCCAATATGACCAACGGAATATTTCTGGCATATGTTCAGGTAAAATCGCACATTTTATCGGATTTTTGGGTACCGAAAATCGATTTCATTACCCGGGTTGTCAGCCTCGGCGGGTACTCTGGTACCCGTTGACAGCCTTAGTACTAATAGTGCTCTGTAAGCAGTAAATGTTGTCATCAGGTGACATGGCCACATATTGGTTGTGGCATTCGTCTTGTGATGTGAAGATTAAAGGCATGAGTTTCACCCTCTGAGACCTTAATTAGTTCTTCACTGAAATTAGCTCTGTGACGTAGATTGATGTTTGCTCGTTAGTTAGTAAAAACGCTTAATAAATGCATTAGCATAATAATAACCATCGACAAGTTTTTATATTTTAACATTATTTCTATATTCCTGAACATTTCAAACACTGGTAAGCACTTGAACTGTGACCATGTTGCTAAATATTTATGATTTTATCTCAGATTAGCATGTATTGTTTTGTATTTAAACATTTCTAGAGCGATTCTTGTAGGGTGAACCGTGAGAAAAGCAAAAGAGGATGAGAGACTGCCAGATAGAATTTTAGAGCAAACAGATGGAGAAAGTGCATTCCTTAGGGAAGGACCAACTGAAGCAAAAGATCGAGACTGAGCTATAGTTGTTCTAGCATGGTCTGTACATGGACATTTCAAGTGGTATAGTACTCCATATTCAATCTGGCAGTGGTGGTGAAGGATATCGCCCGATAAAGTAATCAAAAATTGAGCACAATAGTGGCCATTTTGTTGCTATTGAAAGATGTGTACATTGACATTTGTTTGTATTGACTTGCTTTCGTTGAGGGACCGCTCATGCGTACGATTCTTCACTCAGCTTGTGATCATATGGTACACAGCTGTGCAACTTACTTACTTATTCATATGGTAGAGAAACTTAAATGAGTTGTGTTTTTAAAGCAAAATTCGCTGTGTTTTCCTGCCTTTAGATGAATTGAAGACTCACTGGCTTGTATCATCGTTGATCTTCCTGATGACTAAATATTCAAAGATTCATGCCCTGGATAAAATTCTAGACTTTGTGAGTTCAGTTTCAGTATCAGTTCGAGTATCAAGATTACGGTAGTTTGATTTTGTAATTAACTTCATCAGTTAGGAGCACCTTGCATAGTGCAAGATGTAAGCAAGAATCTGCAACTGGCACTCTGTGTGTAAGCATAAGCATGAACTTATAACATAACATAGCTCTTAAATGCTGCCTTAAAACGAAATACAATGGCACATGATCATATTTCATATTAATACTATGTTGGCCCATTGTTGGGATACAAAAGGGTAATCTAAAGGAACCAGGGTTCTGCTGGGCAGGACAACCATGTACCAGTACAGTTAGAGGTTGATAACGTGCAATTATAGTATATTATAAACATATACATTTTGAAATTGATTTGTTAATTCCTTTCTAAATATTACACATTAGCTTGCAGTGGTTCCACCACATGAAGAATCATGGGTGGGATAATGTTTTAGTTCATGATTGAACTGCAACTGGCACTCTGCTAGCTGTTTACCCGTGAAAACTCACAGGTTGTACTTAATTTAACCTTACATTACACAGTGTATTGCACAGACAGGGTTAGTGTTAGTGTCGTTTTTACACATATTATGCGAAGAACTATCGACCATAGAAGTTATTTTTCCATACGTTGAGAGGCCGAAGTTTCAAAAATACACATGGAAGAAACGGGTTTAAAATAGACTAAAATACCCATTTACCAATTAAGTTTCCATTTTCGCTAAAATACACGTGGGCGAAATGGCTTTAAAATAGGCTAAAATACACATTTACCCATTAAGTTTCAATTTTTAATGATAATTTATGGAATTATACCTACATTACACGATGCATAACTAACTCATTAACGCTGCCTGTCAATTATAGCCTATGTAGGTCAGCCCGTCGAATAGCCTAAGTAGTCGGCAGCAACGTTTGCGCACTGCCCAATAACGTGCTGTCCAATCACGTGCCTTGAATCAGACAGACAGACAGATGTAGACATGTGATTTAGGTAATTATATAGATAGATTATAGTCTCTTTGAGTTGCTGAAACATAGCTTCTCTGTAACATATATTGAAAGATATGACTAATGCTAGGTTGAAATGAGCAAATCAGTAACTTCTTTGCTTTGACTAACGGCTTGGTATTGTTTCCTTTTCAGGTTAAACGTATCCTGGATAATGAGGGATATTCGGTGAAACTCAATAGCAGTTTGAAGTGTGATCTTTATTTCAGAAGTTAAAGATACAAATGAGACGTTGTGCGCTCACTGTGCTGTGCTACTTCCTTTGACATGTGCAAGATTTGAATAAATTTTAAGCTTCCCTTATTGTTTTGGATGATGTATAAGAGTCACTGTTTCTACCATGTTGTTCTACTGTCTTGAGTTATGAGAAGCAAATGTGCAGTTCTTGGTGAGGTAGTAAGTGAAGACCAACAACTCTTGTAGTAGGAATTAAATGTACAATTGAAGAGCTATGTTGAATTTCTGTAAATCTTGATTATGTTGAACTATACTGTAAATCATATGCCGATTTTGTCTTGTCTGAAGTTGTGTCAGTAGAGCTTTTAACACACCGTAAACTCTTAATGGGACCCATATGGGGTCTTATAAGGACCCTATATGGGCCTCATATGAGCATCCTGGCAGGATAGTAACATGAGCAGTCCTTTGAATGCCCATTGAGCTCAATTTATTATGTGATAGATGGAACTTACCCTGTGTGATGCTGTTCAACTGGCTCTGGTGAACTTTCAATGCATAGGGTTGTACAGAAAATTGGTTGTTGACATGGCCTAGCCATCGCCAGATAAGCCCAGGCTTACAATTGCATTGTAATCGTAATAGTGTCTTTCTCTTGAAACTTCTCAGTGGAGAATTTTATGTGGCTGCACAGCAATATCTGTAATATTTTTTTTATGGAAGTTAATGTGCATCTGAAAATCATCTCATGGTTCATCTTGACAAGATTATTTTTTTAGTGTACCACTGTCAAGTGTCTTTCTTTAATGGAGATTATATTAAAAATTGTTAAGATTATATTCTTACTGTTATTATATTTCTTTAAAATATTAGATTATAATGGCATAGTAGTTTTCCTCAATGGTTTTATTCATGGGATTTTTTATTGAGCTCGAGTTAGTAGTGCTGCCTGCCCGTGTTATTTATGTTTAGAGAATGAATCTGTTGCTGAAACAATGAGTGAAAATTTTTTCTTAAATCGTGGTTTTAAGTTGATGTGTTTTCTTGTAAACATAGCATTAGTAGCCACGTGAGATCAACAGCAGAGCAAATAGCCTTGTGTGGACATCAGCGAAAGGATGGTGATGAAGCCAAACGATTTATGAGACAGTCAGACAGGAGAGGTAATTACTCCACCACTGTTCGTATTCTTACAGTGCCAGTCCCAGGTCTGGATGAAGGAGGAGTGCGAGGCTAATGATCTTTGTTATCAGACGGTGTCCTTAGACGCACCTGCTGATAGGTAGGAATTGGTCCAAAGTGGGTAATTTTCAGGACGTTCTTTGTTGTTTTCTTTTATAATTGACTGTCATTCACCAACTTATTTTTTGTAATATTTTCATGTTTTTTGCTTTTGTTTTTGCAATAATTCATCGGAATGGATAGCAGGAAAATCAAGATACAGCACAAACACTTCGAAGTGTCTCCAGTAATGCGATTTAAATAGTGTGTATGTAATTGGCTAACTTAATTGGAGAAAATGGATGATTATGACACACATGCACACAAATCTAAATTGTAATAATTGCGGTCTGAGATTCAAATGTCAGCCTTGAATTAAACATAGGCATAATCATTGGACGACAATTGGCCCACATTGTGTCATTGGTCGCAACTGATAAGTAATTAAGTCAGTAGGCCTAAGTAATTGTAAGTTCCGTTTATTTGCATCTGACGAGCGACACGCATCTTTAGCTTACATAATGATGCAGGCGTACAATGAAACAAAATCACTAACAGGAGCAAATTTTATTATTGTGACTAAGCAACGATTGTCCTAGAGACCATTCTTGGCCATGGCCGCTAGCGCTGATTCCCTTCCTTTCTTACATTGGCTGCTATAGCACAGTCTCCCTCCTTCTCCTCTGAGTTCTGACTCATTTCATAGCTAACCCATAGAACCCCGGGACCTTGACCAGAAGTCTCCTCTTGTCCACCTCTGTCTCTACTATAAATGCGCTCTATTACTTGAAAATTCGCTCTCAAATGACGTCAAGACTATTTTTAGAATGATAACAAAAAATATAAAAATCGTTGTATTGTTTCAAATTAAAAATTGCACAGAAATGGGAGTTCTGTTGTCTTGACCAAGTGAATGGGTAAACAGCAGAGCAAAGTAAACCATTTTTGCAAACCTCTGGTAAGTGTCAATGATCTGTAGACCATACATACGGACGCGGATGTTGTAAGCTATAGAATCCCTGTTAGATTTTGTGTAGCTTTGAGATAATCAAGACTCAAGAGCTTTACATTACATTACATATTTTGGACAATATATTCTCACACATGCTGATCCACCCAGAACACCCTCGCCACTGGAATACCTAAACATTTACTCGTCATTCAGGTTCTAGAATGATTTCACTGACCCGAACGAACAGAATATGAAATTCTGTCAGGAACATTACAGGATCATTACACATTCCAATTCTACTTGCCGTCAAGATCAAAGATGTCATTTTGACCCAGTTTTCACCATTACGATTTACAGTGCGAAATTTTGGTGTCAATTATAGAAATGTTAACGTTTTAATTATATGTCAATATCATTGCTGGGAAGCTAAATACTACATGCACGCCATTCTATTTACATTACACAACTGCAGCTGGCCTTTCTATTCTACTAGATCTGTTGAAGTTTAAAATTGTATGAAATAATCAATATCTGCAGAAACTACTGCTCTAGTGTTACTCCATTGCACCCTAAGGCTACAGGCACTTGAATGACCTCGTCATCAACACTGTGTCACCTGATTCGACTCCTATGCCACTTCATGATCACCACCATATACAATTAACATCATAGCCTATTTTCTCAGCTTGACGTCTCTTGGATTTTGGAACCAAAAACGTACCCAGCAATATATATGTTATGGACTTGATTTGAGGTAGGGGTGGTGAATAACATGGTCTCCAGGATGTGGCTTTGTGTAGTGCTGAGGAGAATGTAAGAGGTTTACTTCACATTGGGCGTGTTGGGGTGTAAACATGTTACTCATGTTAACTCTCTGACCACATTAACACTGTGAACCCCACTTGAGCAAATGGGGTGGGGTGTTAAATTTAAAACCCCCGATCAACCTCATTCAAGGAAGTTCGCTTGGTAGATGATGTGCGTGATGACCAATCAGTGTACAGGTCAGGTTTTGGAGGATGTTGCAACGGTGACTGTTTCTGAGGCTGGCGAAGACACCTGTCAGCTTCCGTTGCTCTGTCTGAATGGGATTGTCCTGGTTCCGGGACAGACTCTGCCTCTGCATCTCTTCCAGTCCAGTCAGGCGCTGATGGTACGTCGAGTGGCCGACAACAATGAGGTCTTTGGAGTCATAACAGAACGGTAAGGTATCAGGTACATGACCTTCCTAACAGCCATCTAGCTCTTCTCAGTTGCCTCATGGTCCTTGTCTTTGATCATATATAGATATATATATGTATGTATATATATATGTGTATATATATATATTGATCCTTGTTTGATATATGTATTTCTTCTTATTAGACCATAATCATCCTTATTCCTAGGGCCCTGTGGTTTTTTTGATTATGCAATTTTGCATTTTTTTCACATAAATTGACAGTTTTGGCATAAATTCATAAATGGAAAGTTTTGACAAACAATTACATAGAGTTCAGAAATTTTGGTCGGTGTCAACTATAAATGGCTTGTCCAGGGTATTATTAGCCTGTAGAGGCTATAGTTTACCGACCAGACGAGAGTGGGAGCACCACGTAATTGTTGATGAGTAGGACCCGTGGTTTATGCGATTTTTTGCATTACGAAAAATTATCGCATAATTCACGGGGGGCCTGCTCATTACCCATCTATTCCTTCTCATTGGCTGGAGAGTTCTCCTCAATGAGTCAGGCAGCTTCATCTGCCATTTGGTTACTTTCATTTGGCATTTATGCATGGTGCTCCCACTCTCGTCCTTATTAGCACCTGGGTCTCATTTACTTCTAGTCCATGTTATCCCTTGTTACATTGGGTTGCATTGAATTCCAGGTTTGCAAGTCCAACTGAGGGACATGTGAGGTCAAACATCGGTACAACGGTGGAAATAGAATCATTTGAGGAGGATAGTATATCATCGTCTGTTAAGGTTAAAGGCATTGGGTGCAAGAGATTTCAAGTCATCAGCAGCCAAAGACAGATTGATGGGTGAGATTTCAGTCCTCTTACCTCTAGATGCCATGTCAGATATGTAAGTAAGTAAGTAAGTATATACTTTATTGAACCGCTTGCAAACGCACTGCGGGCGCATCATAATATGAACAATCAAAAAATGTACACTCACAAAATAATCATAACAAGCAATTACACAGCAGACATCGTCAGAGTAGTTAGAGTAAAGTAATGTACACTCATGAAATAATCATAACTAGCAATTACACAATATACAATGTGTGTATGAAGGTGCTAACTTATGGTTCAGAGGGTGCTTGCCTTTCATGCCAACCATTACATTAGCACCTCTGAGTAGATACCCTGAAGGGGCGCTATATCAAATTGACATTGATTGATTCATTGAATGATTGATTGATTGATTGATTGATTACTGTTTCATTGATTTGTATCTCAGGTAAGCACAGTTGGAATAAATGGCATGGTGTCCATTAACACAGGCACTAGATGAGAAGAACCTTACCATAAATTAAGTGTTGGCTAAAACACAGGGTCAATCAATAAAGATTTATGTACACACATAAATATATGCATACATTGTTGTATACACATACATGTGACCAGGCAGGCTCTTTCTATTGCATTAACACAGTGGTGTACATTTGGTTGTGTACATTGACGGTGTAATTTGGTGGTGTACATTGGTGGTGTACATTGGTGGTGTACATTGACTGGTGTACATTGTTGGTGCACATGTTATGTAATCCAGCATATTTTTAGGTCAGAGCATCTGCGGTGCTATGGCCATGGACATTTTGTCTCTGCTTACGGGTTTTTTTGTGCTAACTAACTGCAAGTTCTGGGGTCCCCAGCATTCTGACAAGAAGCACTGTGGGGCCATGGGCCTACAAGATATAAATGAGCACCTGCCTGTCCTAGTTTCCACTTTGGTACATAAGAGATTTGCTTTAATCTCAGCACAGGTCAGTTTTGGGAACTGTTCGGATTTTGGCTGAGAGGGAGCTGCCACCGCTTCTGGAAAACATAATGCTTGCCTCTCAAAGACGACAGATACATCAACCGCACTGCGACGATGCAACCGGCATCAAAACCGTCAAACGAAGGAAGGTAACTGGGGTTAGAAATGCAAGACTGTCATTTTTATAATTGTCAATGTTATGTGAGCTCTGGCAAGGGAATAATGGCAGGTCATGCCAGCTTCCTTTCAAAGGCTAGGGCAGAAAATGAAGAGTAGGTGTGCAAGAGACGATCAAGGAGGTCACTGTGGCTATACCCCCAGAAACTTATCAGATGTGGCACCCATCTATTCCATGGGTCTTTCCGTGGGTTCTTATATAACCTGGTTTGGAATTATAATCTACCAGAACAGTTCCGATTTTCATCATATTACTGTCAGTCTGATGCTGATGTTCTTTCTTTGCCAATTTTATTCTTTTTTTCATTCTTTGTTTATCATTGGCGAGACTTCTCCTGATCTTTACCTGACTACTGTGGACTTGATTTGATGAACATGGTGGTCTCCCTCACAATGCTTTTGTGAGTGCTTAGAAATTGTAGAAGATTTACTTTACATTACATGTTTAACTACATTTACCTTTTATTACAAATCTCTTTTTTAGTCAAAATATCCTCTAAACTCATGACTTCAGATTAGGAATTGACCTCTGCCAAGATGTCCTTCAGATTTAGGTCTTCAGATTTTATAAATCTCTGCTTCATCGAGGATATCAAATTCAGGACTTCAGATTAAGGATTATTTGTTTCAGCCAAGATTATAGATTAGAGATTTTGCCTTTAGAAATGTCTCATTGTGTTTTGCTGAGCCTGGTAGAAGTGCAGTTCTAAACCCGAAAGGTTGTGTTCTGCATTGTGTCATTGTAGATTGACAGATTATCTGCCGCTGTTTTTACGCATTGGCCATCATGGGTTTATAAACAGTATGACTCGGTATGTGTTAAACTCTTTTTTCTGAAGTAACCCAGTCAGTTTTATGCAGAAAATCAGATTGTATTGTATAGTGTCTGATCACTATAAAGTGGATATTGCATATACACATGGCATCATGATTAGGTGCTTTTCATTGCTACTTTTATTATTACTTTATTGTTGTTATTATTATTATATTGCCAAAGGTTGGTATCCTTCAAAAACAACAATTAGAAGTTGGGCTGTACCGGATATTCACTTTGTATTCACTTCAGAGCCGAATAGTGGGTCAAATAGCTATTCGGTATTCGGCCGAATAGTAGCGGTCGGACCGAATACGAATAGTGGTCACGTGACATATGTTTCTGCCCAAGTGTCGGCTGCTATATCTAGTGGACTGAAGTAATTGTCTACTGCCTAGACCAGACTATTGCAGTATCAGCCATCTCAGTTCTAAGTTCAGTTTAATTAGTTCCATTCCTAGTTAACACAGACCGGCAGGAGGATGTAAAAATTACATGTATTTAGCTATTTACTTTTAGTTTATGTATTAAATTCTACTTATTGAAACTTTTCCTTTTTGAAATTTGTCGGTTGACCTATTTTCCACACTATTCGTATTCAGCCGAATAGTTGGTCCAATTATTCGTATTCGGCCGAATAGTGAAAATCTGCTTTTCGGTACAGCTCTAATTAAAAGTAAGCAATTCATCTATGAGAGATCAGGCCATGTGAATGTTTCATAGCTAGTTGGAAATGCACCTCTGTATTTTATTGTATTGTATTGTAATATATTTAAGCATATGTAAGGCACCTCTGGTTGGGCAAAGCATTCAGAAGCACTCCCAGTGTGCAGAGCCCCGTGAGAAAAGCAGGTTTGAGTAAAGGGAAAGAAGATGGACTTGTAGAGCGAGCAAAAAAAGAGAAAGAGAAAGCAGTTGAGTATTCGTTCTAGTTAATTGTCTTGTATTCCTGTTTTTTCAGAGGTCAGTCTTGACGAATATTCAGAAGGAGCTGGCCGCCTGCAATAGCACACTGAATCTTGCCTCACGGTCGAAAGAACCTGTTGAATATTCATTCTGGTTGCTGGCCAACCTTCCGATTGATGACAAAATGAAACTCTCTCTACTTGCAATTAACTCTACAATTCAGAGACTCAGATGTGAACTCGGTATACTTAAGTCGGTCAGCTGATAGCTCTTCCATAACTTCTCAATTAATTTTCCAGAGATGTTTTATGATTGATTGTTGCTGGTAGTGTTTTGTGATTGACAGTAATAGACGAGGAATGCTTGTGGGAATTGTTGAAATTGAAGTTGAAAACTCCTTTTTCCAGCTCCTTCTTATTTTGTATACACAATAATATATTATCATTGTTACCCGAATAACGGAAACCAGAAAATGGCTAATACAGCCTTCATGCTAAGTTTACCTGTCAATGGGGCAATTGGGGCATGGGTGGTAGATTCGCAATTACTATACCATGTGTTACCCTACTACATAGCTGTCTTGGAAGAGATCCTAAGAGTATTGCTCAGCATGCAAAGCATTATTTTGCAATTTGGTTCCAGCATTAGCAAGGAAGTAAATGGCAAGTAAGTAAGTAAGTATATTCTTTAGTTTACCAATTGCTAACTTCATTTTGGTTTACATACTACAATGGCAAGTCCAGTAATACGTTGACCTTATACAGGACTCTGGAATTCGTCCATTCCCAGCGCAGAAGCCAAAGAGCACTTTCTGATCACTTCATGTATGTTCCACTAGTAACATTGGAGCTGTGTGATTTACTTGTTAATTTTGGCCTGACATTTGTGGGCTTTGATTTTAACACAGATAAGCTCGTCTGTAGATGCTCGACTTGAATGCCTGCATTAGAGTTCGTCAGGGGCTTCCATGCTGGGGGGGGGGGAATGGCGCCAAAGAGCCATAACCAAAATTAGGGGAATCCAATTTTTTGGGTTGGTATTTTATGTTGAAAGACAGTTATTCTGGGTGAATGGTCCAGTGATATTTATTTATTTTTTATGTGTGTGGGTTGGGGGGCTGGGCGCCATGTTACAAGATTTTTTTGGAGTGGGGGGGGAGGTGGTGGTAGAAGCCCCTGGAGTTCGTTACATTCAGTTGCTGCTCATTGTGAACTCTTTAAGGGAGTATAAGGATGGTTTCGTTCTTGTGGTTTTCTAGTGCGCTGTGATGTGTTGCAAGGACTGTGGGCTGTTCATAGCTGATAAGAAGGACGTGTTCAGTATGGCGAAGGATGGGCCTCTTGGCATGTACGTCAACCCTGGTGGATATATCCACGAGATGATCACTGTGTACAGAGCAGATGGCCTGAAGAATATTGGTGCACCTTCCTCAGAAAATACTTGGTTTGAAGGGTAAGAACACTTCTGCCAACCGCCGATGTTGTAATATCTCGTGAATTTGTTCGTTTTTGCATTCCATACCGTTTTATGTGTAGTCTTTATCGCTATGTTTCGGCTATCGAGTGTCTATGCAAAGAGTACAAGAATACACGCTTGAAACGGTCGTTGCGTGCTCATGCCCTTCACTCGGGTTTGCTTAGCTCCATCTGGTCATTTGACAGTGGTACTATGGTTGTATAAATTATGTCCATTAATAATTTATATAGAACTGTGTTTAATGATGCAGTCGGAGCTGAATCTGATCTCTAACTGGTTAATAGTATATGTGAATGTACATGGTACAAATACACCTATACATTTTTTGGGACTGCATACCATGTATGTATGTATGTATACAATATACCTGTAAATTATTGTTTTTTGTCTGTGTCAGTGCAAATGTGTATGTATCTAGGTACTTGTTACATTTGTATAGCACCTTTATCACCCAAAATGCACTGCCTATGTTAGCCTAACCGTTGTTGAAACTTATTTTAAGCAAAAACTTCACCTGCATGCATAGAATGTTCGGTTATGTAGAAAATAAAATCATCGCTCTGTTTTGAGATTTGCCTAGAAAAAGATCTGGTGCATGGTCTGTTCTGTGGCTGGGATTAATATGAAATACTTCTTAGTGTTGATCATGTTTTTAGATTTGCTTGGACCGTTGTTCAGTGCCGGAACTGCACAGCGCATATTGGTTGGAAATTCACGGCACAACGGAGAAGCCTCTGTCTCGACAAATTCTGGGGTGTGTGCCGGAGCGCTGTGTTACCAGGCATCAGACAGGATCTTCCTCTTGAAGCCGATCTCTCTCCTCTGAAGATTTAGTCCTGTTTTTCTTGAACATTTGAGTGCTTGGAAGCATCTACTTTGTATTATATTCAGATAAGGTCTGCCTTGGAATTGTGAACTCTGATGCGAACGAACAGTATGAGTACTTCAAATTGACTGATTACCATCACTTAGCTTATTTGGGTGCTGCAGATATCAGTGAATTTTATGATTACATTTCACCATATAACTCAAATCATTTAAAACTCGAATTTTGATATAGCACACTCGGACATTTGAACAAAATTTTAATTCACTTTTAAACTCCAACTGTGCTTTATGAAGATTTTAAACAGCATTTGATCAATGGCCAGTTTTACCTGTTGCCCGGTAATACACCAATAGCCTGTTATATTAATAGTCTGTTGCACCAATAGCCAATTGCACCAATAGCAAGTTACACCAACAACCTGCACTAATAGCCTGTTACACTAATGGCCTGTTACACTAATAGCCTGTTACACTAAATGGCTGTTACACTAATTGACTGTTGCAGCAATGGCCAAAGATGCATACATGACACATATAATTACTTAGTATTTGTTATGGATTTCAAAGTTGACATGAAATTCCTCTGCATGAGAAATTGATAATTAATTATGTTTAAAAGATTGACATTTTCCCGACACGCTGTTGGAATTCCTTTCAACGATTCCGAACTTTCCACTGTTTCCTCAACGTGATGAATATCAAAACATTAAACTGTGGTTGTTGAGGTTGTATGGTGAGGATTTGGCTAAACAAGGTGCTACTACTCTAGGAAAGACCAAGAACTTGGAGTGTTACATCAGTAGCATTGTGTCTCCTGAATTGTGAACCCTCTCTCGAATTATCTTGTTTTTATTAAAAACTGACCAAATGCAGTATGAGTACAAGTACAGTATCAACGGATTATGACAGCTTATTACAGAGTCGAATTTAACTGTTAGCAGCCATGCAAGACGCCCATCACGTTGTTCATTTAAGTTAGCCAACGATGTCACCTAGCAAAAGAAGAACTAGCATTACTCTACCACAGGGCCGTACCTAGCTATAATTGCGCCCTTGCCTAGCTAATTGCGCCCTGTGCGTAGAATCAATTTGGCGACCCCACATTTTGAAAATAGTGCATTTTATGGAATAATAAGTTATTCCATCCTGAAATTTGCGGCCCTTCCACATTTGCCCCGCTGGCCCCTCGGTACGGCCCTGCTCTACCAATACCTACTCTACGAGTCCCAGGTGCTGATGCAATTTTAAAAAACTCGCCAGACACGTTAAATGTGACATTGCGTGTGTGCCTTTTAGCAAACCTCTGTACCCTACCAGCATATCCATGAACATGATGTGAGTAACGCCCATATGGGTCCAGCAATGATCTCAAGTGGAATATATTTGAACATGGCGGAAGCTAAAAATGCTGAAATATAGCTGCTTTCAGATCTAAGAAGGCGCAGACTATTTTCTGCAACAATAAAGCGATTTCAAACACGACATAAATTTTATTTCACTAACTACTGCAGATTTACAGGTTATAGTCAAATTGACACGAAGCAGAACTGCAGTAAGAAAATAAAAAAAACGGGCTGTCACGGTTTAGCACTTGCCTTCGCAACGTGGGAGGACAGGTCAAAGGAAAAAGTTGATGGGGTTCCTATTCAACCTCCATAAATCGGATACAGTCTGTATGAACCTTGCATTTGTAACTGTGAGACGTATGTTATGTCGCAGGGATGAAAGCTCCTCAGGAAAGACTATGACAGATTGCAACAGACGGAAATTATCCACATCTTTCCCACAAAAAATTTTTCCTTTGACAATTCTCCCCATCCTGCTCTTTCACTCTGAAGTCCTCAAACTGTCGAATCGAACCGGGTTTGTGCTTACCGTATTGTTGTGCTTGCCGTATTGTTGTGCTCATCTCACTTTAAATAAACTGTATAGTCACTTAAAAAGAGAAAATAGGTGCAGAATATAAAAGCAACTACGAGGTTATCTACTGCAGCATGATCTATGCATACGAAAATAAAGGTGCTACAAAAGTAAAATACTTGTTTGACACAGGTCCTAACCTAAGATTTAATAGTCGTCTGCAATTTCTGAGTAATGTTTTAACGTGATGCAAAAGTGTACTAAAATTACTTAAACGGAACCTTTCAGATACTCTTAAACGCTAGAAATGAACTGGGTTAAAACTCGTTTAAGTGTTCGTGAAGAAAAATTACGAGCGAAACAGAGAGTGAGTTAAACTTAGACCTGCTTTGGGTAATAATAGGCTTATAACGTTAGTTACCTCGAGAAGTTTTGATTTGAGTAACTCCCAGAAAGTGTACTAGTATCTATTACGTTAACTTATACATTAAATTACAATAAATTTAGTATACTTATGTTATTCGTCACGTTCGTTAGATGTTCGCATTCTGATATTGGTGCATTCGTCATAGAAGAGCATCGGGTCAAATACATGTAATTGTTGACAATTTTCATGTACTATATCTCTTAAAAATTGTTTTCTCGCAGAAATATCAATTGCCATCAGTTATTCATCCTATGATTAGCCAGAAAGTCTCAACATCTTCTAACTAAATATTGGGTAAGGGGCCGAAAGCACCCAAATAGAGAAACTCTGTTTCAAACAATTTCTAACTATAGGTCTCTGAGAGCTTGTCGAACTGAAGCTTTTAGGTGTTGTGTCATGAGTTATCCAATTGATCAACTAGCAGAAAATCTCAGACTGCTTTCAGGTATGGACCGTATGGCCTATTGGCTAATGGGGTTACAAAAGGGCTCAGAAAGAACATATTTATTTTAAATAATTAATTATTTGATTGGTACACAGGCATCCAG
This sequence comes from Bimastos eiseni, assembly GCA_959347315.1. Lineage (NCBI taxonomy): Eukaryota > Metazoa > Annelida > Clitellata > Crassiclitellata > Lumbricidae > Bimastos > Bimastos eiseni. The sequence goes on along the minus strand of OY365821.1, from coordinate 13,057,301 downwards.
ATGGGGAGATCCGGAGGCAAATGCCTCCAATTTCAGGTGGGGGGACATTTATTGTGTCTTAGGGTGGGAATATCTTGCCTTCCTAGCACTCGGGACCGGGGTTTGCCTCCATCACTTTGGGGGATTGACAGTAGGATCAGTTGCTTTCTATTGTATCTGAATATGAGTATTTAACCAATGAGATCCAGGATGACTGCCAGAGGTTGATTCTTACTGATATGGTTGTAGGCCTACTGTAAAGATGATGCACATGAATCATAATATTCTGATATGAGTTATCAGAATATTATGATTCATGACAAATTAAACAGTGAACACCTGAGTAATGGTTTAAAGAATGCCTTGAGATCTTTGCAAAACACCCCTTATCTGAATAGATGCTGAATTGAGAATGCATGGGTAGCAATGGTTTTTGAAAATTTTGATCCATAGCCTCTGGGCATACCTGAAAGACAAAAAAGAATCCGGTTTCAGTTTGTGAGTCAGCTTGAGCTGACCACATCAAGCACTGTAAGGTCATGCTACTGGCATGTTGGGGTCTGGCAGACATTGTCTAAGGTTTGCCTTATGCTTTATCTATGCAGTCCTGAGAAAATAAGAGAGCTGCAAACATGGAAGAAGGGCAAATGACAAGAGCATGCTGTCATTTAATGACATTTCTCTAGTAGCCCTACATTTGCCAGGCATTTCACTCATTGCCTTTATTGCATATTTGGCATTAAAGAGTGCTTGTTGACCAATATTACAGTATATGATAATGATCAGGCATTTACCGTTTCTTCTTTTATGGAATATATAGGCAGAGCACAAGAGCTTTTATTGTCTGCGTAAGAGCAGTTCTAAGGGCTGTCCAAATGGCACTCTATCTGATGACGTTTCATCTCAAAGCTTTTGGTCTGCAAAGTCTGCTTTGCCTTTCAGATGTCGATCAATTCCACTTGCAGAATCAGAGAAAACATGATTTTCTTCTATTCTGTATTTTATGCAGAAGAGATTTTTATTGGTGTCTGATCTCACTTAATCTAATCTCATGACTTACCTAGCATCAGTTTAATAGTATTAGAATTATAAATCGATGTTGTGTTGTGTATGTATGCGAGAGTGCACTTTTATGTTGCTCTTTAGTAACTCACAACAGCACTCCAGCACAGTTACATAGGCAGCGTCACTTGGAATTGCAGTTTTACGGCTATTGCTACTTAAAGTCTGTAAAAACAAATTTTAATCTCAAATTTGAGTTGCATTGCATGATAATTACTGACAAAAAATCTGCTGAATGTTGACTGGTTAATTACTTCCATCATTGATGACCTGTCCTTGATCCGACTTCTATCACTGGAGTGAAGAGTGGATGTCTGTCTTTGTTATTACAATTTAGGAATTTTTTGCTAACAAGAAACTTGAGACACAGACTCAGATGAAACCTGGATCTGGAAAGAGCCTTGACCTTCTGGCATTAACCATTTCAAACCGAGAAAAACCCAAAGCAGGTTGTATTACATGATACTGTTGTCATTTGCAGTGACACTTTTACCACTACTTGGTCATTGACTCATTTTGCATAGGCCTAAATATATATCTTATCTCTATTCTAAGCGCTTTCATTATTATAGTTTTTCAATTCAAATTGACAGTATATTACCTTTGTCTCGTTTGTATGACACTTGTTCATAGGGTAACATTGACAGAGGACACTCAACCATGTTGTATGCTATTCTTAAGACTGTCCTATTTATCCGGGGTCGGGTCGGGAGCGCTTCTGAGTAGATGTCTTGAAGGGGTGCTATATAAATCCTCCAAATAAATAAATAAAGTCGTTACTGCAGTGTCAGTATTTGATTTGATTTGCAGGTGCACAGATAACTGTGTGGCATGAAATACTATTTGCAACTTGTAGCTCTAATATTATATAGTGACTGCCACAGTGCCCACCAATCAGAGACTGCTTGTAATTTATATTTTATGTTGATACATTTTTTTATGAAATCACAATCAAGATAATAATATATATTATTTAGTATTATTGACCTGTTCATCCAGAGGAAGAAGCTTGTTTATCCAAATTTGATTATCAATGGGTAAAATGTTTTCTTTTTGGCAGTGTATAGAAATCAGTGTTGGGCACGAGACTAAAACCTCGAGACCAAGACCGAGACCAAGACCAAGAGGTCCAAGAACAAGACCAAGACCAGGTGGTCCAAGACCGAGACCGAGTGGTCCTAGACCAAGACTGCCGGTCTGAGACCAAGACCGATACTCTTTTTTTATGAACAATTCAATTTATTAAGATGCTGAAACGGAATAAGACCCTTAAAGCATTAATTTTATTGCTGAAGAATACTAATCTTAATAATGGTCTAGAAAACAGTTTTACCGGCCAGTCTGAACTTTTGCATGTTCAGCCCTTGGCTTCAGCCTAAGAATATCAAACTATAAATTACTTACAGTATACGATAGGTAAATACTTAATGACATCTGAACAATTACATTAACGTTCGGTTTGAACGGTGTAGACCTGCTTGTACTCGGAATTGTCGGTTTAACAGTGACTACACGTGGCCGAACACATAATTATTAGATTGTTCCAAAACCTTAAAATTTTTTTAAAGAAAATTTTGAAATGGCTGGTTCTGTTGCTATTGATTTTTTCGCCCATAGTAGCATGTGTATATATAGATGGTCAGCACGGCATAAATCGATAAAATCGTGAAGGGCCTAAGCATCCGGTGTCTCTAATAATCGAAAATAAGTGACAAATATCAAAGAAACTGCTCCTATAAGGCAAATGACCAAGAACACTAACCTAAGACGGAGACCAATCCCAAGACCGTTCCTTTAAGACCTAGACCGACGCATTCGAGACTAAGACCGATGGTCCAAGACCAAGACCGATGCATTCAAGATCAAGACCGCAGTTTTCCGATCTCGAGACCATCTCGAGTCCAAGACCGCGGTCTCACGACCACCATCCCTGTATAGAATAAGCTTCCATCAGATCAGTGTGCTCTTTTAACTAGGATCTACATAGATAATTTAAAAGCATTTGAAAACTGTTCACTGTCACCACAGTTGGGCTGGGAGCACCTTTGAGTAGGCTTTCTTGGATGGATGTTATATTATTCCTCTCAGTGAATGAATGAATGAATGAGTGAATAAATGTGAGTTTTTCATTCACTACTAAGAGGTCTTAACAAACTATCCACTCCAGTGCGACTTCCTTTTTTTCTAGATTCTCTGAATTAATCGTAAATGCATGTGGTATAGGTGAAGTATTTCGCACTGACAGAATGCTTTGTTTTGGGTGTTTTAGGAAATCCTGCCCCACCTAAGATTGTAAAAGTGGATCTTGATAAGCTGAATCCATACAGACAAAGAGTGAAACATGTTGATCTCGGTCCATTGTCACCCACAAAACGTCCAGTTGCTGTTCATGGTGACATAAGTTCTGCTCATAGGTTACCTTTTAATCTTTTATGATATCTATTGCTGTACTTACGCAAATTGACAGTGTCCAATAGCCTTCAATAGTTTTGGTGAAAGTCTTTAAGAAAGACACTATCTAGATATATAGAGAAGAGTTACTTATGTATACTGCACATGTAATTGTATACATTTGTCAGTTAAATAAAGCATTTGACTTTTAATGTTTAGAGCAAAGGTCTCTCCTGGAATAGTTGCAGCACAGGTACCGTTGGAAAGTTCTTCATGGACAACTGTTTAGCACCATCATTCATTCATTCATTACAAGAATTTGTGTATAGCGCCTCTTCAATGTGACTACTCAGAGGCGCTCCCAACCCAGCGCAGTAAAATAATCAATGATCCTTTCGTTTGGGTGTATAACTATATGTATTTCTGGGCTTTCGAAAGAGGGTGATATCAATCACAGTTGTATTATTGAATTTGTGTATATGTTACAGGCAATGTGTGAAACCAGGGATTTTGTAAAATGCCTGGGAAATTTGTAAAACCAAAACTCTACACTAAACCTAACTCTAACCCTAACCGTAAATGGGTGATTTTACAAATTGCTTAAAATCTAAAAATCAGGCATTTTACATAATCCCTGTTTCACACATTGCCAGGAACATACATAAATATGTACACCCTTTCATTCACCATCATCTGTTGTAACGACAGGTGATCATCGTTTTCATTATAATCACTGTCGTGCTTCAGTTCGGATCTTCGTCATCATTGACCAATTCCTGTCTATCCACTTGTTGTTAATACAGAAGCGTCATTTCTGACGTATCTTCAGTGACCTGGCGACCTTCATCTTTCCTGAGCAGTCAGCCATTGCCATCAGCATCAAGATCTGTTAGTAGAGATATTCTGCCTCCTCTGATGCCGCAGTCGAAGTTCCTACAGACAACTCATCAGAATGTAAGACAGCCAATCGGACGATCAGTGTCTAGTTGAAGAAATGTAATGATCACTTCTAATGACCTCTATTGACCTCTCAGGGTTATGCAGATGTCAGAAATATGATTAGCAGGAAACAAACTTATGTTGTTTAGACTCTTAACAATTCTGCTTCTTCCTACTTTGTCTTTATTATGAGAGAACTTGGCTTCAATGGACTAAAATGTAACTGTTAAATTAGAAAGGATATAGTTGTACTTCAACAGAAAAACCTAAAACTTATCATAGGTGCTTGCTGCACTGACCTAAGAGAGATTTTAGCTATCACTTAAAGACATAATTTATCAGCATAATCATAGACTTCACATTTCTATTGCATCACTTTTAAGCTGAGCATACGGCACAAGCTTATTCATGAGTGCTGCATCGTAACAGATGGATGGTCCAAGAGTTATTTACATGGTCCACGCATGCATATGCCAACACTACATCCTTAAAAAGCTATGATACATAATAAGCATTGTAAGATGTGTAACTTTATCAGATGTATCTGAGGATATTTTTTACCTGCTTCTACTAAATTAAGTGACTTCGTGTTATTGAAATGTCATTTCAGGAAAATTCAAGGGCACCGACCAAGTTAGAACACAAAGCACAGTTGATGACTCTTTCAAGCTCTGCTCATTGCGAACCAGAGGTAGATCTTATTTTACTCTTCTGATTACATTTTATGAATTAATTTGACTTCCTTAGTAACTGTATATTGATAAACTAATTGGCCATCCCACATGAACTGTGTAAGTAAGTAGGTAGTTTTTATTAGCATGTAGTAAATACCCTCATTTACAGCAACAGTATAACTATTAAATTGTATCTTATCTGTAGACTTCTATAGTGCCTATTGCTGAATGACGTTGCTTCCAATATCACACACAAACTTCAAGATACAAGTGTTTACATTTTTTTACTTACAACAAAGTGGAAACCCAGTCAGTTGTGTTTGGTTCATAAAACTGGAAGCACAAAACTATATATAGAAATATAGTTGGGAAGACGAAAGAGACTGGAAGGGAAAAAGTTTGGGACTTGGTTTGTAAAAGAGATTTTCTTTGTTTAAGGAAGATTACATATCCCTCTATTGCTGAATTCCATTGCTTGATATTAGCTAATCTAGTTTCCTAATAGGGACTTGTACTAGTAGGGTGTTGTACAGGTGGCATCTGTCTGTACTTAAACAAAGCTATGGCAGTTTGTGGTATAAAATAAAATTGATGGCTTCTGTTGTAAGTGATGGATTTTGTCAGTTGGTTCCCTGATTTCAGACGCCATTCGTTCCATTTTCGAAACCTGGTCCACGTGTGACGTTTAACAATAAGACTGAAACATGGAGTTATTCATGCGGCAGTTCTTCTAGTGAGAATTCGTCAAAGGAAAAAAAATCGCGGTCGCCAGCAACGAGTGCATTCCCCAGAGCACATGTGAATGAAGACTCCTCCACTACCACTCAACGGCGATACCTGAAGAACTTGTTTGAAACGGAAGATTTCCAGGGGGTTTCAGAACCTTGTTCTGCGGTGAACAACCAAGATCTTACGAAAGGCAGTAGAAATGAGAGACGCTCTACAAATGCACCTGTAAGTGATTTTGAAGTTTTGAAAGCGAGTTCCTGTCTGGAAGAAAAGTCCCAACTTCAAAAGAATGGTTCTAGATTCCTGAGAGGGCCTGAATATGAGACTAAAGGAAGATTCTTGCCTGCAACAAAGGGCAGAATGGAAGAAAATCTTTTGAGATTTTCTGTAGATGATACTTTGGGTGAGCAAAATAGAGGATGTCTGAACATACCTGCAGAAAGGTATTCTGACTCTCATAGTGTGAAACTCATTAACCTGTACGATGATGGACATACAAGTGACCATACAAGTGACCGTAGTTTTGATACTTCTGCAAATTATGCCCCAAGCTTTGGGCTGAAGAGAAAATTTGACTTCAATGGGAAGGACTTAGTGAAAGACTGGATTTTGAGAGATCTTCCGTTTATTCAGGGTTCATATAGTTCAGAAGTTTATCGTAGAGAGAGAAAAAAATCGGAGCAAGACTTACTTCCTGAATCGCCATTTAGTCGACCTTCATATGACAAATGTAACAGGAGGAGTGAAGTAATTGAAATTAGAGGAAAGGATAGTGATGAATGGATGATAAGGGAGAAATCTGAAGATGTACTGAAAGCAAAAGAAAGGCTCCTGGAAGTGGAACCGGATGTTCTATTTACTAGAAAGCCTCTTCGTCACGATGAGAGGGAGCATCAGCTATCTTTTGATCGAATGGAAAGGTATCTTTTATTAATTTAACTACTAAAAAGTTAACATTCAACCTCTGCAGAGTATGAAGTTATGGCATAAATGGATGTAAGCAGCCACTTTGATTTTTGATTCCGAAGTCACTATTTCTGTTTTATTTGCCTTTATGTTACAAATCACTTAACGGGACTATTGTCCTTTCTGGGTCCTCTGTTGTTGCTGATTGATGAATACTAATTGATATTTCATTTTGATTTGAATGGCTGCAATAAAATGAATAGAATTGGAAACAAAGTAATATGAGCCCTGACAAAGTAAATGCTCAGTAATGACCAATTTATTGTGATACTTTTGTTTATTGTGTCTTAGATTGTGCCTGTATGACAGTTGTGACCATACAGTTAGACAAACTGTAACTTGTTATATACTTGTAAACTGATCGACTGTCTACAACTTTGTTAACTTGTTTCAAACTTTTTAACTGTTCTGAAGATAAGTTTAGCAGCAGTAACAATAGCTGAAAGTTTCCAGCTGCAAACAGGTCCATCTTGTACTGAAGTTTTCAATTAAATTTGCTTGCTTCGTCATATAGGCCTAATTCTCTGTTTTGCTAATTCTAATTATATGTTCTATTGTCTAACAGGGATGTCACGGACATCACAAGTACTGAACAAAGACGGCCGTTGAGTAGGCAGTCTTTACTTCTGAACGACGGTGCCAGAAGCTTTATACAGGCAAGACTATTTTGCTTTATGTTTTTTTCAAATTCAGTTCAATTCCCACCAACACCAACAATAGAATGACTTCTTAACCCCAAAGTCATTCAAGTTCTGCTGCTAAATAAGTTAATATCTTAATAACAACAGTTTGACACAGTATAATTTACTCATTCAGCTGAAATGTTTCTTTCAAATGATGCTCCATAGGGATCCTATAGGCCAGTGGTTCTCAAACTTTTGACAATGGGGTCCACTTTGCAGCATCCAGATCCTAACAAGACCCACCACTCCAAAATCTGGCAGCATGTATGTATATATGTATTAGGCAATAGCGCCTTATAAGAACCTCTCGAAGGCACTAAGCTTAGCTACCCAACAGATCTGAACAAATGCGATTTGAGGAATTTAGAAAAGTTGGCTGCAAGCAGTGCAATGTTGCAAAGCTGTAACAGAAGAGCGTTCCAGTATGATGGTTCAATGCATGAGAAGGCACGGTTTGTCCAGATCGATGTACGGGAGCGCGGGACCATCAAGTCCCCACAAGCCGCATCACGCAAGGATCGACGACGACCTGGCTGGCTGGAGACGGGAAGACAGAGCTCTCCGATGTATTCTGGATCCGTGCCGACCACCGATGTCCGTCCCATGAGGATGATCTTGAATGTGATCCTATCCTCAACCGGGAGCAAGTGCAGAGTGTCACGCATATAGCTTGAAATAGGCGAGTATTTTGGCAGCTTGGCAACGACTCGAGTGGCGCAGTTGAGAACGGACTGAAGCTGTATTATCCGGAACTTTGGCAGACCCACACGGACGCCATTGCAGTAGTCCAGGCGAGTCAGCTCGAAGGAGTGGACAATTAAGAGTTATAGCGGCATCAATTGACAGATTTCGCCGAATGACTTTAATCTGGCGCAATTGATAAAAGCAAGACCTGCACAGGGAACTGACATGTTCATCCAAAGACAGGTCTTGATCCAGAAGAACTCCTAGGTCCCAGACGATGCGTTGAACCTTCCAATGAGGAAATGCTGCTTTAATCACCTCCTTGTCAACCTTCGAACGCGCTTGTCTCATGCCCAGCCACATAAATTCAGTTTTATCCAGGTTCAATCTTAGCCGATTGGAGGACATCCAGATCTGCACTTAATTCACAATTGCCAAGATTTTTGCGCACGACTTATTAAGTCGAGGGAACGAGTTGTTATCTCGTGCGCACGACTTATTAAGTTGAGGAAACGAGTTGTTATCTCGTGCGCTTGAAATATGAGAGTATTTTGGCAGCTTGGCAACGACTTGGGTGGTAGAGTTGAGAACGGATTGAAGGATTGAAGATGTCTTATCCGAAACTTTGGCAGACCCGCAGGACACCATTGCAGTAGTCCAGGCGAGTCAGCACGAAGGAATAGACAAGAGTCATAGAGGCGTCAATTGACAGATTTCGACAAATGACTCTAATCTGGCGCAGTTGATAAAAGCAAGACATGCAAAGGGAACTGACATGTTCCTCCAAGGACAGGTCTTCATCCAGAAGAACTCCCAGCCCCAGACGATGCGTTGAACCTTACAATGAGGAAATGCTGCTTTTATCGCCTCTTTGTCAACCCTCGAACACGCTTGTCTCGTGTCCAGCCACATCAATTCAGTTTTATCTGGGTTCAATCTTAGCCGATTGGAGGACATCCAGATCTGCCTTTGCTCCACAAATGCCAAGATTTTTGACACGCACTCCAGTGCCTCAGATGGGCGGCATGTCAAGTACAGTTGGGGGTCGTCGGCATATGCCATATTGATGAACCCGGGCTCCAAGAGCACATATGATCTTTGTTAAATCAGTAAGTCACGCATCAATGCATTCTATGACTAACCATGATAGCGTATAACAAAACTATAAATAAATCATAATAAAGTTACACAATGTCAGAAAAAAATTATATTTAAAAAACTTTATTGTTTGACTCACATTAAGACATAAAAACTGTTAATGAGATGGTGGAGCTTGCATTCTGGTCAGAAGTAGACCTATGTCAATATGTGGGCTGATGTAGTTAGACACAATCATAAGTCATTATTTACACAGAGCCTATTCCTATAATTATTTAGTCTTGATTGTAATCATAGCGAAAAACAGAGGTAGGTAGTTTAAAATGGCAGCAACAAGGCCTCGATTTATAGAAAATATATAGCGCATTACATTCACGTGACAATATTTTTCAGTGGAAAAATGCGATTTCGAAGAAAAGTTGGTGACCCACTTCGATATCCTTTGAGACCCACTTGCGGGTCACAACCCACAGGTTGAGAATCACTGCTATAGGCATTACTAACATAGACAATTGGTGAATGCTGCCCCTGTAACACAAAATATGGATTTGAGACTCACCAAGTGTTCATTGTGTGGGAACCTTTATCAAGTTCTTCATACAGTTGTTTATAATGTAAGACATCCATCCAGGCACATCCCCCCATCCATCCATCCATCCATCCATCCATCAAGCCCTATATCTTCCCTTAATAAGCAAACTGACACACAACAGTCAGTTCCATTAAAGTCTTGCAATTATTAACTAGGGATGGTCATGTTGCAATCATGTTAATCATGCTGTTTAACTTAACATATAGTCTTGGTCCGGTCCCATCTGTGTAACATGATACATAAGAAAATCGGTAATTTATTTAATGCTATTTCAGGCAGACCTAAATAAGTTTTATGAAATGTGACTTCTGCATTGAGTGATAGCAGTTTATTCTCGTGAGATTGCTTATTTGCATTTGGAACGCTTGTGCCGGTAACCAGACATGTTGATTTGGTCGATTGGACATGTTGAATCACAGCAGCAATTGAATTAAATCAATTATGCTAAATGCTGATTACAGCCTATTGAGCATATGTACTGTGTCTAGATAATAAAAGCAATGCAAATGATGAGTGGATGGACAGATTAACAAGGTGACAAAATTGACAAATAGACCAGTTGATGCTTGACACACTGGTACATAGGGCAGATGGCCTGTGAAGCCAATCAACTCATCAACAGACAGACAGATAGACAGACAGACAGACAGACGGACGGACAGACAGACAGACGGACAGACAGACAGCGCAGTCAGAGAGACAGACAGGGAGAGAGGAGATACACACACATCCAATGAAATAAACATATGTAATTTCTACTGAATGCTAACTGGGATGTAAAATTGGTTCAAACTTTCATGTTTCTGCTCTATTTGCTATTTCTAATCTGTGCCTTTTGTGAGTTTACTTTACATGTAAAAATGCCATAGCTGCTGATTTCACTTGGATAATTTTAATTTCACTAAATTTCCCCTTTTGTGAAACTGTTCCTGGCAGTGTTTCTTTTCATTGTATTTTAACGACTACCATGCAGTTCCGACATCGAATGACTTTTATAATGTCTTTGTTAGCTAATATCAGATGAGGACTTATAGATACCGTACTTCATAACTACTTGAGTGGTATTATAAATGGACATTTATAGCACAACTTCAAGGAAACTGGTCAATAGTGCTCTTGACCCAAAATATCAATTTGTTGTCAGCCGTTTGCATAATGAAGTCAAGGGAGGATCTGTTCTCGATATTGGAGACTCAATGGTTGATTCTTAATGCAATTTAAAGTATTGTTTAAAACAGTATATAAGGAAATGAAGTCATTAAAATTTGTTTTTTATTAATAAAGTGTTGCTGCAATGTAAATGGGCCTACCGTACTATGTTTTTTCTCCTCCCCCATTGCTCAGGTATTCCCTATTAATGTGGTCAGTCTAATCTCTAAACAGCATTTTGTATCCTTGGCCTCCCATATCAAATCAAGGAAAACCCAGACCTACATCTAACCATCTCTCACTTTTCACCTGTGAGAAATCTTGGCATTTCCTTTGATCCACATCTATTTCTAACCTTTCTGGATATTTCCAACCTCTTGTGTTTCTGCTTCATGCATACTCGGGACCTCCGCTGCCTTCGACCGGTGCTTGTCTTTTAAAACTGCATATGCTATCACTATCTCCATTGTCCACTCCAAGCTTCATTGCTGCAATTTCTTTTTCCTCAACCTATATTCCACCCAAATTAAACGACTACACAACTCATCCAAAATTCACTTTCCAGAGCCGTCGCCAAGAAACCCAAACATCACCAAATCACTTCCCATTTGAAAATCTCTGAAAGCATACACTTCAAAGTCCTATACCTAACCTTCAACTCACCCCAACACCCCCAGCCAAAGTGGGTCGTAAACTCTTCATCATCCACTCTTCATCATCCAACCGCCCTGCTCTACCTGATCCCAGGGCCGTACCGAGGGGGGCCAGCCCAGGGCGCAAATGGGGAAAGGGTGCAAATATCAGGATGGAATAACTTATTATTCCATTAAATGCACTATTTTCAAAATGTGGAGCACCAGATTGATGCTAGGCACCAGGCGCAATTATGGCTCAGTATGGCCCTGCCTGATCCTCTTCCTTTCTCACTCTCTCCCGTTCCCCAAACATTCTACTCGTCTAACATTCTCCAATCAACTTCTTATTTTTGTCTAAATTTATTCTTCAATGGCATATTTGTGCCCTGCTCTGTAGGAAGCCAAGGATTCTGTTGGCACTGACAGTCCATCCCAGTCTGGGAATGATTCATCCTCTGACGAGAGGTCATCGATTCTGTCATCATGTCCTTTCACGACGTCCTTCCTTCAAGGTCGTCGTTGTCACCAGCTGCAAAACAATGGCAGGAATCATGCTGCTGGTAACAGACCTAAGGACTGTAATAGAGGTGCTGAGGAGAGAACTGTTCCAAATAGTTGGCTCTTATTTGTCAGAGGTGAAACACAAGGTCAGTCAACAAAAAGTTTGTCTGTAAATACCAGTGATGATTATAGGATCATGGCAGTGTAAAACTGATTGTGCATTGTGAAATTGTCTTACAGCCAACAAATTGCAAATCCCTGAGAGATATATATAGACACACAATTACTGAGCAAGTATACATTGATAAACTGAGCAGCTTCTATAGTGCAATTCTAAAGTTCATTCTATATTTATTGCATTGATGCTAATTATATCCTGTGTCATGATGTATGTTGAGCATTTTTTAGTTTTGCTTCTTCATACTTATGCCTCTAAAGACAACACAATTGAGAATAAAGGTCTTATTTTGTTATTTTTAAGGTTTTATGAGTTCTCTGTGATGTTTGTAATCGATAATGCATATCGGAATCACGTTTTCAAAGCCTAATTCAACTTTTTGTATGGCCCCTCTTAGATCCCTACCCCATTATCCACATGCGCCTTCGGCACTCTGGCCTGCCAGTTGCTGGAAAATATTGCAACTGGCCCGCCATCACAAAAGGTTTGACTTATGGTAAAGAAAATATAAATGTCTTTGTTCCTCTGAGTTAGACATGCTTGATTGAAATCGTAAACTTCTAATTTCTAATGAGCCACCACTTGATAGCTGGGGCACCAACATTTTCATAGGGGGCGAGTACTCAAGTCTGAGGGGTTGCCTGTAGAGATATAAAACACAATTCCAAGACTGGTTGCCAGTTATACCAGCTAGAGGCGACAGAGGAATTGTATTGGCAGAGGAATTGTTCAGGTAGGTTTCATTCAAGTTCAACTCAGAGATGATTGGAATCATGGTATACAGGACTATGGAAAAGGTTAGATTAACTATTAGTGGAAAGCTTGAGGGGTGATGTGAGTCAGATGATTGGTGAGTAACAATAAGAAATTATGTTTCCTTGTATGTTGATCAATTCTGTTTAACTTCTAGTATACCCGGCAGTGTGATTTACCTTAATCATTTTTCAGTATCACTGCACGTAGTAAAGAAACTATAATGCCTTTTAATACAAGCTTAGTCAGTTTGGCTCACCATGGCACATAGTCTAAGTCTGTAATGGGCTGATAGTTTCTAAAACCTTGAACTCTGGCCAACTGCAGCTGTAACAGTATTTAATGTCAGTCATCATTCCCAGTATACTTATCTCTATTCAACAAGGCCATATTTACCTGTCTGTCTCTCTGGATATTGACCCCTGCCTATTGATTTGTTTTGATTAAGCACCTGTGAATAAGCTGCTTTCCACAACTCTGCTTTTGTGGGCGCTGTAGAAACGTTGAGTTTATGATTACCGTATTTAATAAGAATTAATGGTTTTTAGCGAATTTCAGGTTTAGGAGTGATTGCCCTGTATCTGTCCATTTTGTTCTGTCACTTTTTATGTCATTCTGTTCTCAGCTCAAGACTTGCCTTTTCCAACTTGCTTATTATCCACCCTCTCTCTCTGTCTGATTGGATACTGACTTTGATTTAGTATATCATTGATTGACACCTTGTTCATTGGCACATTACACATTATTAATAATTAATAAATATCTATTATTATAAGTGACGACTAAAACCTGTAGAATTCATTTATGCTGTAGCTGTTAAAACAGAAAAACTGAATAAAAACTGGGAAAATAAAAACTGGGAAAATATTGTGTGGGATAATTCAAAAGTGGACTGGTGTCTTTCACTTCTGATGATGATGCTACTTGCGACAAAAGATTCACTCTGTTATTTATGTACCAAATGTTGGCTTTAAATAGTGAGGCATATTTTGGCTGAATTTTTTGAGAGTACAGAGACAACATAAGGGACATCAAACAAAAGCCAATTAACAAACTAATAACAGACAGTAAATAAATAAATATAGTTTCATAAAAAAATAAAGGAGGGGATTAATAAAAAATAAAAACCGTTTTAACAACTATGTTTTTTACTACAGGAATTCATATGTATTGCAAACAATAGGCGATTTTAATCCTATGTTATTTTCAGGTCAGTTTTTGGTAGGCACCCAAAATGCCAGATTTATGGCACTTGATTTGCAAATGAGTCTTTGTCTTGAAAACTGGACACTTGTGAATAGACAATCGTCACTCTTGAGTTTGAGTTCCTTTCTTGGCAGCACAAGTATTGTGGCATTTGTTATTACACTTCGAAGTGTACATGTTGCAGACCACCTAACAAAATTAGAAGTGGCGCAGTTCAGCTGCTTGTGAGGTATGGTTAAGGCTACATCTGTAGTCAGAGTGGGGGCAGAGTTCAAAGTAAAACCAATGGTTCTCCTCTCCACACTTAAGTCATGCCATAGGTCCCCCTCCTCCCATCTATGGACCTCTGCTGTATTGCACGTTTATATCAGTGTTTTTATCTTGTTTTGGTTGTTGGCCGTTTCTTGAAGAAATGCAGATGAACATTAATGGTATTCTTGCAGTTCACAAGGCTTATATTTACCTTTCAGCACCTGTCACTGGTTCTCGTCAGCTGCCAGCATCAACGGCGGCTCAGGTAGATTTGACGCTTTATTTTCTAAACATCTTCTTCAGAGTAGCATCATGTCCTTATCAGTCAGGAATATAATGAAATCATCGGTCTAAGTAGTTTACCTGGGCTTCATTTGGAGCTTTGAATTAATGTTGGCTCTTATAGCGTTTCACCTTCGCCGTTAAACTGAACATCAATGGCCATGTGAATTGCAATAATACATTCATGAACCTCTACTCTCTACTACACAAACCTATTCTACGTTTGACTTTAAAAATACATTTATACTTTTAAAGCAGATGTAAAATAATCATTTTTAAAGTCATAGACGTAGGAGGTGGGGTTATAGACGGGCAAGTGCACCAAATTTCAGGTATTTCTGTTTTTCAGACAACCAGGCATCGGGAAAAATGCAGAATACATGCCAATTATTCCTGGATTTTTTTTTTTTCTGTCAGAAGTAATTCTTGCCTCCCCTGCCACTGAAATTTTTTCCCTATGCCTATGATTGAAGTTGGTTTCTGTTATTAAAATTCAGGTTGTTACTGAGCAGAGTAATTTGGGTAATGAACATTCGTGTTCAGAAAGCAGTTCCGACAGCTTCAAGAAATCCTCAGATGAGAAGATCATCAGTATAACCTCTGAGCTGATGAACAGGAATTCTCTTCAAACCCCAGCCATAAAAGCAACTGACAGTGAATTCCATAAATGTGAAATGACAGAAGATAATGAGAGCAGTTCCCTTCGAATGACTACCTCCACACATGGTGACAGAAGTGCTATCAGAGTGGTAACACCTGAACTTGGAGAAAACAATTCCCAGCAAATGGCCACTGTTGACACTAACTGTCTTAGCTGCCAAACTATATCTCCTAAATCACCACAACCTGTTGGTGTTGCAGTATACGCAAGTAATGAACAGGTCAATTCAGCAGCCTACATGGAAGAACCGTGTAATTTTGGTATAACAAACACAGCAAAGTGTGTGAACAACTTAGATCAAATGACTGAGGGTGAATTTTGCAACATTGATGATGATGATGTTCATTACAATGACAAAGCATTTTCTGCTGACAATGAGCCACTACGAAAGAGATACAAATTCTTCCGGGAGCTTGTCATCGGAGACTCGCCTTCAGTCAGCATCCTTAACTGTGAGACTGGGACTCGATCTGGTAGTCCTGTTTTCATGACTACCTCTACTTTAGATGTCGTGAGCTCCTCCTCGTCTATCCATTCATCGCAGGGTGCTCGACTGCTCCAGACTGTAGGCACTCAGACTTCCCCTATCCCTGCTCCTCTGACTACTAATGCCAGCACATCACCTGTAATCAACGGTTGGACTGTTGACGCTCAGTCATCTCCTACGTTTGGACCCTTGCAAGGCTATACATCGTTGAACTGTGTGGGTGTTGATGTGTCCTTATCACCTGTATTCTTCCCACCTATTAAATCTATGGATGCCCAACTCTCTCCTATTTTCCAGTACAAGACAGCTCAGTTGTCTCCCATTTCTTGTTTCTTTGGTACAGATGTACAGCATTCACCTCTTCTTGCTGAGGAGAATCCTAAATCATTGCCTCTGAAAAAATCTTTTGCCTCGGATACGCAGTCTCTACCTCCTATGTCCAGTGAAACCTCTGCAGATCTGCAGACTCTCCATCCAGTTTCATGTGATCAGCTGCTTGAGCCTTTGTATGCTGAGGTCAACATTGAAATCATTCATACTGCTGAATACTCTGATCAGTTAAAACCTGTTCAGAATCCATCAGATATGAAAGAGCTACATGAATCAGACAACTGTTTAGACACTAGAACCAACAAACAAGATGATGTGGATGCCAACCCAGTGGGTTTTGAATCCTGTGTAGAGGAAGCAATGACTGCTATTGATGGAAAGCCACAAATTACCATAGAAGAGCACATTCCAAGGCTCGGCTCTTGTGTTTCGAGTGATGGTGACCATTCTTTACCTGGTGTCTCTTTTGGAAGTGTGGTGGATCACTTGCAAAAGAATGACAATGATATTGATAAAACTGACTGTTTTGGATGTGCACTGGGTGTGACAAAGACAATTTCATGTAGTGTGGGCTTAGAGTCTAGCACTTCTTTTAAGCCAACGATTGAAGACAAGGTCTTTGGAGTGTTTGATGATGTTTATGATGAAGGCAGCAAAGCATTGGCAGAGAAGAGTTGCATAGCAACTGCATTTGAAGTCAATAAATCCTCTGAGACTGAAAGTCAAAAACTAAGAGACAGCAATGTACCCTCTGCAGATCCAAATGGTGTGAACATTCCAGATCTGGTACTTTTCAGCCCAGATATTGAAGATTTGTCTTCTGCATCAGTAGACATGAGAGAGCACCACTTATTGGACAGCCCTGGAAGCAATTCAGTGTATTCCTCCCCAATGGGCTGAACAAAAAGCGATGATGACTTTAAATTGAACGTAAATTGTAGAAACAGCATCTGTTGCTCTCAATAAATCAGTTGTGTTTGTCAACATTTCTACTTTTTGTATTCTTTGAATATGTTTAACGGATGTTTTATGGAATGTTGTTTGTTGATAGTTCATAATCAGTAATGTATAAAATTACTGAACGATTCATGTTACCGGTGCAAGCCAATTTTTTCATTTGAATATAATTATATCTATAATAAACTATAACTTAAATTCTTTCTGCATTGCTTGTCAAAATCACATAAACTTTCCGCCTCTGTATATTTATAGCGCTTAAAATTAATACAATTTTTCTGTGTGAAATTCGTTGTTAGATTTGAACGGTTTCAGAACTGAGCCTTATGGTGTTTTCTATGAAGTATACACCTGTTCTTTCTGTATGGTAGTATTTCAGTTGAACTTTACGCTGGCAATTCTGTCTATTTGCATATTAGTTGCATTGAAAATTTGGCTGTAGACGTATATGGAGTTTGTTAATTTGCGATGGTAACTTATAAATTTTATCTGCAATCTGCTGTTGAACTGGTTTTCCTCATGGCTCAAATGTTTTGGTCTTACATAGACCTAAAGGTAATGTTATTTGACATTGAAAATTTACATTTTTATGTGTAAATTTAATAGAGACTGTAAGCAACTATTATTTTGCAAAGTAATTCAATAATGTCCATGAAATTTTTTTAAACTTTGAAAAATCTATCGTCTTTAAATTCAGAAAATGTAGCAAAAAATCTCAGTTTAATAGTTTGAGAGAAATTGCATTTTACAAATTGTCTGTATATATATATATATATATATATATATATATATATATTTCGCTTTCGCTTGTTCGGTGATTAAATACACTTCGTATACCCATTGCCAGAACTTATCAGGTGTCGACGAAGCAACAATTGTAATCTTAAGTTGAATTTCTACAGCTCTATGCCTCTGTAGCAGGGACAGAGACTTAGGGCGAATTTAAGGGGGAGGGGATGGAGCTGCTTATATCCTCTCTAATCTTTCATAAATATTTCGTAAATATTGAACATTCCACTGCTTATCCTGTTTCTTTGCGGCATCCATGTTTGCGAATTTAATTTTTTTTCAACTTGTTCCCCATGCCACATTTTTTTGACCTGCCCCCCTCCAAAACCAGAACGAAGTCCCCCGCCTGTGCTCTGTAGCGTTAATATTAGGCGTACAATCTAAGCGTTTCATCTGCATCTGTATAATAGGCCTATATATGTTGCTCCTAAAGGTCTCGTTCTGCGAATCCGTTTGCAGTTTCAAGCTGGAATGCCCTCGGTTGGACATCACCACGGATTTTTACGTTCCTTCTTCAGTCACATGGGCACCTATAGGCCTACAGGTATAAATAAAACAAGAGTAGGTCTGTATGTCAGAAATATCTAAGCTATAGAGACGGACGTATACACGTTATTTACCCACTGTTCCCAACCAACACCAGGGCCGTACCGAGCTATAATTGCGCCCTGTGCCTATCATCAATCTGGTGCCCCACATTTTGAAAATATATATGCATTTTATGGAATAATAAGTTATTACATCTTGAAATTTGCGTCCTTTCCATATTTGCGCCCTGGGGCACGGCCCCGGTGCACCCTCGGTACTGCCCACCCCGATATGTCCTGTTATAGTTACTCGTTCCGTCCCATGGATTGTCCCTCCCTAACAAAGGTGACTAATTTCTTGAGTAGTAGATTCTTTCCATTCCTTCATAAACAATACCAGTGGCAGATTGTGTGTATTACATGCCTATAGCTTTAATTTTAGACCTAAACGTTTCAGACCTTTAAATAATCGTTAAAACATCAAAAGAATGTGTGACAATGTAAAAGTTGCGCATACTTGTCGGCTCATTTTAATAAACGAAAATTGATTGCGTGATTGATCGCCGCCTCATTGAACATAGAGCGCCATGCCCGATTACTCCGACTATAGGGAGTATAGGCCTATAGCCGTGGCCACCAGACAGACGTGTCTGCTGCATTGGCGGCGTTGGTGATTCGGTCGGCATCTGTAGACGCCATCGCATGCATGCAGAAGCAAGCATCAGCTGCTTAAGCCCTTCGTGCGTGCATGCAGCCGGGCGATGAACTGAACGCCGTGTCGGCAGAGACGGATGAGTGAAAGAGAGAGACAGAGACAGGTACAAGGTGTGACAGACAGACAGATAGGTAGGAGAGAGAGAGGAGAGAAGATAGGTGGAAATTGAGACAGAGACACACAGACAGAGAGAGAGACTGAGAGAGAAACAGAGAGAGGGAGAGACGCCCTGCGTTTTATGAGCGACAGGTAGACTACACACGTGTATTGGGTCTTCATTTCGTTCGTCGTCGTCTTCCCGCTGCCGCCCCTCCTCTTCATTTTCCGAGTGGATGAAAGGACCGAGACCTGGCGCCCTGTCGTCGTCCCCGGCGTCCGAACCCACTTCGTCTGCCGACGTCGGTCTCTGTATTATGACGTCGCGACTTCTTGTTATGACGGCCCGTAAAATAACAAAAGTCGTCGTCGAAGAGGGGCGGGTCCTACGATGAACCCTTGAGCTCGGCGCCGGCCAATCGCAGCGACGTCTGCGGCCCAGAGACCACCCCTAGCGATCGGTCGGGGTGCGTCGGGCCTGCCAGAACAACCCGGATAACTAGACTGAAGTGGCCGGCGAAGACAGCAGTGATCGTAGTGGGTATAGTTACAGCCGCGTGCGGCGTCGGCGCTGACATTCCCCCGCGGAGAGGGCTGAAGCATATCCAAACACGCAGTAAACGCTATATCCACAGTCGACGCTGTAACGCTGTTCAACAGTTAAAGCGGCGGGACCGTCTGTATCAGTCTTCGCGCGCCGGACCTGTCTGCCTGCCTGCCTGGCTGCCTTCGTGTGCGTGTGTGCGAGTCCAGTTCCCTCTTCGACCGTCCGACTGACTGACTGCCGCTTAGACGCGATATATAGGGGCTGATATGTATATACGCATGGTTTATGGGCGCCGCTGAATTATAGCGGGGGCGATAATTGAATGACGGACAGTTGGTTCTGTTGCGCGCAGCTAGAAGGGTCGGCGCCAGCTTGATGTATCGGTGAGCGCAAATGAAAAGTACGCCTAATGCAAACGTAAAGCAAGTGGTGCCGATAGGGGGCCTTACGGAAAGGGGGGCCTTACGGTGCATCGACTGCACCCACCGACGCCCGCCTCAGATGGACGAGCGAACGGCGACGAAACTCATCCGCCCGCCACGGCAGTTGATTCACTTTATATACATCAGAGACGGCCGTCGTCTATCGTTTGTTTGGTCGTCGCTTCTTTCACGTGATAATAGAGCACCCATAATAGAACCCGGCTATCCAGTTACGCTGTGTAACTAACCTCTCACTCTTCTCCGGAGAGTATACCTGCGACGCTCCTCGTATTGGCGAGAGGAGAACTTCAACCCGCGAAAATGACTGTCGTCTGCACGACGCGCTTTTGGACTTCCGCCATCATCTCGTTGTTTCTCGTCCTCTTCTCGTCGAGTCCACCAGGTAAGGTCTTCGTTGAACCTTCTGACCATACGGTCTCAGCTCCGTCGAAGGCTACGACGGACGCAGAACGGACGGGCGGACTGACGAGCACTCGAGAAATGTTGATAAATGCTGAGTGTAATGGTATACTGGCAGCGTCGGAAAGATTAGCCCCTCTCGTGCTCAGATAAGTTACGACGGACGAGAATCAATATACACTGACCTGCATAACGGTTCAAAGGTGCATACCTACATACATGCCTACCTACAAACATACATACAAGAAACATACATGCATAAAAACAAACATACATACATGGCTACATTCAAACAGGCATACATACATGATAAGAAACCAGCATATGCGCTGAAGAGTTATATGGTCCGAAAGTCGGTTGCGCAAAGGTGCATACGTGCGTACACACACATATGGGCCTACATACATGCAAAGAAGCCAGCATTCGAAGTTTTCGTATAGAAAATCCCATGCATTCAATAGATTTTCCGGGCACCAAAAAGTCTATGGCAAGCACTAGCAAGCTAATATGCGGCGTGGTGTATACACGTGTGTTGTTTTTGCCAAGTCCATTGGGCTTGCTTTATTGTCGCTCCAAGTGACGCTGTTATGTCCTCGTTTGTTATATCATCCGTCCAGACTGTGCTGAGTATATTAGTCTCGGCCTGCTTCAACAGATGTGCTCAAGGCGATAATTGTCTATATGCGTCTATAGTAGGCCTATAGTAGGCCTATAGTCACTGAAGAGTACCGCACGCCAATCGCAGTTGCCTAGTAGCCTCTCCATCGTTGTACAATCGCGGCCAACTCACTTGTCATATATACACATCACATGTGCATCGTATACATTCCATTAGTCAAAGAGCTCACAGGAGGTGACAATCAGAGGGTCGAACGTCTATTCGACACGCTTCTTTACCTCATTTCCCTGGTAGCATGGGCTATACCATCGAGATGCTCGGAATCAATGAAGTAACACTTTGTAAGGATTACGCTCTCGTATATACCCTGAATCAGGCGGAGTGGTTTGATGCGGCGTGCTGAGCGGTGCCTCGAACGGTCAGAGCGACGTCCTAGAAAAAGCGCATGCCTGGGCGTAGACTCGGTGGAAGCAGGTCCTCAATATGTAGCTCCCATATACGAGACAATCAGTTGTCGCGCTCTGTTCGTACAGATCGCCCGCCCACCCATCTCCCACCCATGATTTTGGGCAACTTTACACGATGGGCTTCAAGCGTCACCGTAAGCTCCAAATTTCTAAAGAGCTGGTCGAAAGCTGGGCGCACAGCTTCAACTTATTTACGAGCGATGAAGAAGATTTCTGCAATCTCGCCATCCAATTCAATATTCGTTTGATAAGATTAAGTATAGTATAGTTTCAGTTTCTTATAATCTATTGTAATGATAGTTTCAGTTTGACGGCGTTCTGTGATAACAGATCAAGGATCATTGTTCATTAGCGTTGTCCTCCTTCCTTCTCTAAGTTTGGGAACGACATCGCCAAAGTGCAGTCCATATATCGGAGTTCAGTCAAGCTGTCACACAGCAACTTGATTGAAAGACTTTCTTTAACGTCCATAAGTCACGGCCTGAGTGCATGGCTGTTGCAGTTTAACACCACTGTGTGATGACAAAGATCATTAGCGTTGCCCTCCTCCTTTATACAGGCTTGGGACTGGCACCGGCCGAGTACTACCAGTGGTGGAGTTCTTCGCCTGAGTGCATACGTGGAGGTTGGAACCCGTACATGTATATAATTATACTCTCCGCGTTACAGGCGGAACGCTCTAACCACTCAGCTGTATAGCGTCCAACGCGTTGCATTGGCTTCCATGGTCGAGGATAGTAAGTCCAAGATCATCCATATGCTACAAGCTTCTCCTTTAGTTGATGTATGGCATCAGATATCATCAAGATATCTGCGCTTCTATCTCCAGCCATGCGTGCAGGCCGACGATAAGGTTCAGCGAACCGTGGGGACTTAATGATCCCACGTAATCTTACTACGATGAGGACACGACGCTCTTTCTTTGCACTGGACGATCCTTACCGAACATTCTGTCATTTAAGCTACATTATATTCTGTTACTTCAGGACAGACTGATCAGAAAATGTTTTAAAAAGCGCTCTTAAATTAAGTCGCACGTAATTAGATTTGTTATCGCTATGGATGGCCATGTCTGGCGCACTTAGCGTGCCCGATACACAAACGAATTGAATCTATAAGATCTCGATGCTGATGCGGAATTGCCCCGTGGCAAGTTCCCTCGTATCTGAGGATGACTTAGTGATAGCCAGTACCACTCTTAATATCTAATAGGGTCGTGTGCATGCCCTCATCCATTTCTGGTAGATTAAGTCGCTTTGCAGCACTGTTCCTTCCCCAATCTGAACGTCCAACTGATGTACAGCATAGAAGTTTCGCTTTGGTCGTCCAACTATGTCGCATATATTGCATACAATGAAGCAGACATGTCTTTCTTTACCTCTATGGATTCAGCATAAGCGCTCATAACACAGCTTGCTGGATACTGATGAATACATATGTTGCATACATACATACTTACGTACGTATGTACGTACGTACGTATGTACGTACGTACGTATGTACGTACGTACGTACGTACGTTACATACGTACGTTACATACGTACTTAGTGCATTCCTACACACATACATGGTAGACTTGTCAACCTTATTGGACTAGCGGGAATCGACCTCGCCTGCTTCGTATACTGCTGCTCTTTTAGTCTGTTATTCATTACTCGACAGCCCTACTCTTGTCTGCATGTATACAAAGTTTCATGTGGAAACAAATTGTTTCATCACAGCTATATAATATAGTCTTGTTTGTTTAGACACACGCGAACGCATTTATATATATATATATATATATATATATATATATAATATTATATATACATATATAGGACATATATATATAAGGACCAGCTGTGCCATGCGCATTAGTCTTGTATAGAATTTCATATGCTTTCATGGATGTATCATTGTGGCTGTATGAATCATGTGTCGCCGTTTCTTAGGCGCCTGCAGATGGGTACAATTGAAGGACCAGCCTGGTGCATTACATGGGGACTCTCGATACAATGCATGGCGGGTGTTGTATTAGATCGGTTCGGCAACGAAGAGGGTTCCGACTTTTGGCACATCATTGACAGAGACAAATTTTAGTGCATCCGTTTGCCTTGATTGCATACTTTCATTAGAAGAGTTCATATTTAACCATACGTGTAATTGGAAAATAGAATCTCAGGCAAGCGTTTAGAGAATGTTATATACTTGCAGTCAAGATAAAAACGAAAAATATGATTTTTCGACAGAATAGTTCTAAATGTCGATAAAGTTTCTACGTTCCCGTTATGTTGGCCAATCACTATTTCCTGGAACTAACTTCGCCCGGTCCTCATTTGTTCTCACACTGCGTCATCGAACAGATGCACCCGTTCGTGCTCCATGCATGATGGAAACTCGCATTAATTAAACAGTCGCAATTGCCCAATAATGAAAACTCTGACGCATGGGTCAACGAAAGCCATTCGTCCGCAGAGCAATGATCACCAGGATACCATCAGAAAATAATGGACAATATTCGCTGATAACTTGTCAAAGGTTCGCCTCTGTTTATGTGGGCGACGCTGCGTTAACTGTAGATAAATTCGCGAGGAAGTAAAATATAGCTGTGAAGTGAAATGATTATTTTATCGCCGGATATTTTACCTTTGTAAAAGAAACAATAAAACATAATTTAGATACTAAATGCTTCACGGTGAAGCATTTACACTAAATAAAATAACAGATCAACGTTACAGACTCACAATCTGTATGCATGGGTGGGTGACATCCTGGGTGGCAACTTGACGTTCCACGAAGATCTTTCAACCCTTCAACCGTTTAAATGTTTAAGGGGCGACTCCGAACCATCACAGAACTTCTGTCTCTCCTCGCCTGCAGTCTTCAGCATTGGAAGTGACACTACATATACCTGTATACTGCAATATGGAGTCAAACGCTTTCTGGAGATCTAAGAGTGTGTTTGTAAGATTAGACGCTAATGAGTATATATACGCTTCTAAACATGTATCACGATGACATTTGAATTTCAACTTATGTCAATTAGTGTATATATGAGATGACTGTTGAATATTATTGAAATAATATCTGGTTTGTTTTAGTTTTTGTACACCAATTTATAAAGTCTAAAGATAGTATACGATTTAAATACAGCTACATTGTCTCCTCTTTTTTAAATTCTAAAGCTGACATGATCCGTCGTATATATATATCTATATATATATATATTTATATATACTCTATGTTCCAATGAGATCTGATGTATATTTACCAAATATCACAAGCGTTTTCATCTGATCTGAATGACAAAAGCAATCATTGCAATTCATGACAACAGCGGATGATAACTGTCTTTGTATTAAAAATTATTTTTTTTAGAATACAACTATTTTGCAATTCAATAGATGAATGCATGTACCAGCTAACCAAGACACGTCAGTGTTTGCCTAAAACTGATTAATGACTATATAAACACACCATTGGGGATATTTAAACAAGATTTATTGCCTCTCGTAAATCACATGTAACCGTTACGACCATGGAGTATTATTAAAAATTCATGTTTTTACCGAAAAACCGGTTTACCGGTAAATTTGCATCACGCATGATTTTAGCGCCTTCGAGAGGTTCTTATAAGGCGCTATATAAAGATATAGCTAGATACATACATCAGATATATAGTGACCTCATCAGACACATTAGAGACATACATATCGTCAGTCTGGCTCAGTCCGTCTGCCTGACGCTTGTCATACCTTGACACTGATATTCTTTTGGCGTCACCATACATGGAGTGTCTATAGCCTACATATTATGTATAGTATCTCTCTATATAGTGTATATCCATATATTTATTTGGATATATATCTATGTATTCATATGATATATATATATATATACATCTGTGTGCACAACGTATCGCTCGCCTCCATTCACGACGGATGATATCACGCGCTGCCAAGTGTATACAATTTTTTATTGCAAAAACAATGCGAAACGGAATCATAGTTTCCGCGCAATCTATTATTCATTCAGTCGCAGGTTGCTATATATATATATATATATATATGTATTATATATATATATATATGTTTATGTATTGTATATGCCTATATATTTATATGTCCCTAAGTCTGCGCTTATATATATATATATACATATACATGTGAGTGTAAGTCGCATGTATATATGTATATAGAAACAATGTTGTTGACCTGTCTGTTGCTGATAAGTGTCGCTGTTATTGCGGTCAGAGGAAGTATATATCCGACCGTATACTTAGGAGCCGTGCAAAAGCAAATAAGCAAGTGGACAACAGCATGAGGTTGAGGGTGAATGAGTATAGGTCACCAGATGCGCAGATTATATATATATATATATATATATATATATATATATATATAGCGAATAAGGAAATGATCAGAGAAATATATATACATACAAGTAAGCTATATATGGCGAGTATGCGTAATACCAAGGGCTATGGATCGACCCGAGTTATTTCCTGATGTTGTAACATCCAACGCGGGATCCCTTTCAGGATATAAATGATATCGTATATGGATAGTATAGGCACTAAGGGAAACTGTATCGCTTCGTTGTGGTCTGCGTATTTGTTAAAATGTTGAGAATGGTTAGTCACGGTTCACTGAGCTCATCCTCAACATCACTGTCCAAGATACGTTAAAATGTTTCCTTCTTTTCGCCTCAATTGATATGCATATTGCTGCGCAGGCGTACTTCTTTGCATTGCCTGGATTGCAATGTCTCTGCATATGTATAGTACATATGGCTTGTATATGTATGATGCCCATCGATTTGTTACTGTGGATATATGTGTGCCTTTAAGTCCCAGTAGCATTCGCTGGTAATAATAACGTTGTCAGGTGTTGATCTGTCTGAGTGATTCTCTCTACGCGTAGAATACCTCTGGCGCCAAACGAATTTGCAACAGGTTGCAGCACTGTAACGGTTTAGACAAAATGTATCTATATATTCATATATATATATAAACGTATACATATAAACGTATATATGTATTTCACAGACACGCACACCTGCACAACACACCTACCGACAGACAACCTATGCACACACCTGCACACACACACACACACACACACTTAGGCCCTACACCATATACAAACACACACACACAACCTACACACACATATTTATATATACATAATTATATATATACACACATATATAGATAACGTCACTACCGCGGCAACTGAT
>OY365821.1:12837156-13030090 GCA_959347315.1 Bimastos eiseni | reverse complement strand
AAACGCCTACTATTATCACCGTTACACATATACACAGGTACGTATACACAGGTGTGCAAGCATACATTTGTAAACGTGTGTATCGTTCCTCTATGCACGCGTGCATGATTGATCGTAGCTGAAACAGAAAGGGAGCCATAAACGGAAACAAAGCGAAACTGAAACAGAAACAACTTATCAAATCCGAAAACGGGTTTAGTCCATCCTATATACAATCCTCAATTTCCAATGATAACTTGTATAAAATTACAATTGACCTATATAAGTCATCATTTGATAACAGTAAGTAAGTAAGTAAGTATGTAGTTTAGTGAACCGCTTGCAAATGCACATCATAATATGAACATTCAGAGAATGTACACTCACAAATAATGAAAAGAAGCAATTACGCAGCAAACATTTTAGAAGTAGCTAGAGTAAATAGAAATCAAACAATAGTCGGCCTAATTAGCCTACACTCACAATAGGAATAAACTCAATTGTATAGCATTCAGGTGATAAAACCACACCGAGTTGTAGTGCGTCAGCACGCCTGGTCTCTGGTTTGTGCGAACGAGGACGGAGTGAATATATAGGCAACATAATTTAAAGGAACCAAAGTCAACTTAGAACATTGCAATGGTTGCGTAGTATACCGAAGAGAAAAGAGAGGAATCAGCACGACAACAGAGGGCATCAAAAGTCAAATGGTCAAAAGGCAGAAACTTGAGCGAATAATCTTACGTGCTGTATTACGTCTAATTAATTATTTTAACTTTATTCAACTTCTGCAGCTCCACTGTTTGACGTACTAGACAGCTAGCGAAAATAATTCATTACGTCACACCGGGTCACTTCTTTATCGCCGTCACATATTATAAATGTTATTAGTGTTACATTACACATTACTTTCCACACAGTTGTTTCTGTCGAATAAAAAACAGCTGTTCACGAAATACGATTATTTACGAATGAAACTGGTGTTCACCGTAACATCTTGTTCTTTCTCATGCGAGATATGTAATCTTCGGATGACCTGCGCCGTCTGGCGGCTGGTGACTCGAGCACTCTAGTGGTAAGGCAACGCAGACGCATACACAGAGTGAGACACACAGTAAGACACACAGACACAAGGGCGCACGTAAGGAGACACTGGCGACACGTGGTACCGGTATACACGAGGCGCTTGTGTGCTTATGGTGATCGTTTGAGTGGCTAGTTTTCTAATTTCCAGGTTAATTATATATGTATTAAATATTAATGCATTTAAATTTTCCAACGCATATATGCTCACGACATCAATAAACGATGGTGGCTCCAAATCATAATCAAAATATTAATCATAATCATGATCAAAAGCATAATCATCATCAAAATCATAATCATCATCAAAATCATAATCAGAATAATAATAATTCATGAACAAAAATCAAAATCAGGATCATAATCCACATCACCAAAATCATGATCGAACTCAATATAAAAATCAGGATCAAAATCATGATCATAGTCACAATTAATATCATAATTTGTGGATTACCTACTTACTTACCGTCTCCTGGTAATACGACAAGAACTCCTCCTTCTTCTCTTCTTCTTCCTGCTCCTTCTCCTGTTCTTCCTCCTTCTACTCTTCCTCCTTCTCTTTCTCCTCCTCGCCATCATCCTCTTCCTCCTTCTCCTATTCCTCTTTCTACTCCTTCTCCTCTTCTTCCTCCTCCTTCTCCTCTTCCTCCTCCTTCTACTCTTCCACCTTCTCGTCCTTTTCTTCATCGTTCTTTTCCTCCTGCTCCTCCTAATCCTTCCTCTCCACTTCTTCTTCCTCCTCCTCCTCTCCCTCCTACTCTTCCTCGTCCTCTGAGACGATTACCTGTAAGGACCTTGAGCAAAATCCTTTACTCGCAGTTATTGCTCAACGCCATCGATCCATGTGTTGGAGCCTAATTAATGCACAAAAGCACAAAGTAATCCGTAGAATCCTCCTTACGTGTGCCCTTGTGTCTCTGTGTCTCACTCTGTGTCTCACTCTGTGTATGCGTCTCTGTCGAAGTTCGATTGGTCAGTGAAACTTTACCAGGTGGCGCAAGTCCCAAGACTGGAAAACCTAGGGAGGGGCGCCGTCGACGACTTTCGGTGCCATAAGACGTCTGTCAAGCACTTGAGAACACGCATAATGCCACCTTGCCCTGTAGAAAGCTCACTTGGTAGTCAAGGTTGCAGACTCCTATCTATGGAGAGTTCATGGTCCTAATACTGCAGGTGTGTGTTGATTTTTTAACGACATCGTTCATTATCGAAGATGATTTGGTGTCGCCCTCCTCGTTTCTCCATGCTTGGGACTGACACTGTCAAAGTCCAAACAGTGGCGGAGTTACTACTACAGGTGTTGGTTCAGAGCTTTACATAGATGAGAGCAGCAGCTTATTGCGAGGGAATCGGCTTCTTTAATGATTGCGTTTTATGGTAAATTATCGAAAATTAAACGCAGGCGCCGTTGCAGCGACCACCGCCCACCCTCACCCTCCTCTGCCATCCCACCCACCACCGCCACCCCTCATCACCCACCCACCCTCCGATGGCAGGAGCCAGTCGACAACCGCGTTTACTTAAACCAGTCGGCCACAAACGTACACTAGACACCAGAAGCCTTTGAAGCAAATCTCTCAACGCGAGGCCCTTATAGATTCCTTGCCATTAACTGAACCACATGCTCTCTCTCTCTTTATATATATATATATATATATATATACATATACGCGTGTATGCTCAAATATATACAATATACCTGTATACAAAGAAACAAACATAAATAAGCAGAAATATAAACATATACATTATATAAGACATGTGTTTATAAACGAATAAGCATTTATTAGACAGACAGACAAACAGAAAGACAGAAAGACAGGAACGGTCATAGAGACACAGACAGACACTGACGCAAATTAGTACATAAATAGAGATGCACATTAACAGATATATACACAGACATAGACACAGGCAGAGACGGGGAGAGAGACGGAGGCGTAGAGCCAGGGACAGACAGACAGAGACAGAAGTTGACAGCGGGACTCGGAGACGCAGAGACAGACAGAGGCAGAGACGGGGAGGGAGATAGCCAGAGCGACGCAGAGACAGGGACAGACAGACAGGGACAGACAGACAGGGACAGACAGACAGGGACAGACAGACTGGTGTCGTCGCTTGCAGCAGATTGCAAAGTCTATAGTGTCGCTTAATGATGCGTCTGTCGCCATCGTCTGACGTCATTCTTTTGGGTCCTCAGACCAAAGAGACCGAGACCATTGCGCTCGTTCAGTGCCTTTTCAATGGTCCTATTAACAACGATTCAAAAGGCTGTCTGCAAACACTCTCAGGCGGACAAACAGACAAGACAAGACAGACAGGTAGACGGACAGATATGTCCAGACAGAGCCTGTCTCTCTGTCTCTGTCTCTCTCTGTCTGTCTGTCTGTCTGTCTCTCTCTCTCTCTCTCTCTCTCTATATATATATATATATATATATATACCTTGCAGCTGCGAATACAGGCAGACGAACAGACAGGCACATACAGGGAGACATGCAGATAGATAGACGCATACAGCAGGCACATTCATGCAGACAGACAGCCAGGCAGACGGAGAGGCAGATTTAGATACAAACTATACAGATAATACATAGATACAGACAAACAATATGACTCGTAGATATAAAGACAGAGACAGTTAGCAGTGTATGGAATCTATAGACGTTGTGGCATATATGCATTTGATTGGCTTCAGAAGATGAAGGTCTTATCTGGAACTTCCAGATCTGGTATATATATATATATATATATAATATATATATATATATATATAGTAGATATGAAGGCCTGGAATCATGGATTGGATCCTCTCAGCCGATCACCTGTAGGCCTATCATATATCCACTTTGACCTATATTACATCTTTGCATATATAGCCTATATAATATGTGACTTGTAGAGACCTATATATACATGTACCATTGCAAGACGCATTCCACGCTTTGTCCGAATTCCATGATCTCCGCATTCCATGGTCTCGTTATTCCATACTCTTCTTGGCATTCCCTGATCTTCTCCGCATTTCGTGATCTTCTCCGCATTCCCTGGACTTCCCCGTATTCCATATACTCTTCTCAGCGTTCATCCCTTCTGACTGATACTGCTCCTTTATCCACCCGTTCGTCCGTCCGTCCATCCATCAGTCCATCAGGTCAGCTGCAGGTCAGATATAAATGATTTCGTTGTCCATTCGGGTCTTTTGTCATATTATAAGGCGTACACTTGAAACCAAACGCTGAGGTCTGTCCCTACGGCATATAGATACATGCATGCCTTCTCTTTCCCAATAACGAATGCATGAGTGAATAGAAGTATTTTGTTGACTTCTATTATTGGCTTCGCATGACTTATGTCCATCTCCTGCTCATCTTCTCTTCCTCGTTCTCCCTTTATTCCTCCTATTCCTTTTCGTCGTGCTCATCCTCTTCTTCCACTTCCTCCTCCTCTTCTTCCTTCCGTTTTCCCCCTCCATCATTTGATCACAGTACATTTTTCCTCTTCCTCCTTCGTCCGCTCATCTTCCTCCTATATAGTCATCCTCTTTCAGTCTTTCTCCTCTTCTTCTTTCCGTTTTCCAGCATTTGATCAGAGTACATTTTTCCTTTTCCTCTTTCTTCTGTTCATCCTCCTTCTATAGTTTTCCTCTTTCTCCTCCTTTCCTCTCTTCATTCCATCGACTTTTAAATCTCTAATCGTCGTTGAATCTACAGAATTTCCAGCACGCGCTGTTGAAATACTGTATATACTATGGAGTATGCGTGCCACTGACAATAATTCCTATGCAATCCTCCTCTGTATACAAATCAACCTTAGATAATCCTAAACACTTGGGGCATCTCCAGATCGATGGGAGGCCAGGGCCAAACCAATAGGGTACGATTTCCATATATAAAGGGAACCTTCTTCGTCAATGGCTCAAAGTCTTAGACCAACCCCTTCAGTGGGAGCCATATTCCCCTGTCGTTAACTTCCGGTACAGAGGTCATTTCCTTCTTCATCGCTTCCAAACCGAATCGGGTGACCATTTGATAAATGCGCACGATAACATTAATCGGATGAGTTTTATGATGCTCTTCTTGGGAGTCATCGGGTTTCAGTGACGTCATGGAAGCTGATGGATTCTGAGCGCAGTATATACTGTCGTTTTATGGAATACGATTTTAGAAGAGGATATAATACAATACTATATCTTCATTTAATTTCAATTCACAAATCGCAGTATGATTACAAGTACAGCATCAACGAATGATACGTTATTAGAAAATGATAAGCTATAAGACTTCCATGAGGCGGTTGCTGACCCTGCAACTTGGAACGGGCTCCCTGTCACGCTCCGCCTTGTGTCCAGGGGCACTCAACCATGTTCTATGCAAATCTTAAGACTGTCATATTTAGTTGGGGTTTGGTCGGGAGCGCCTCTGAGTAGACGTCTTGAAGGGGTGCTATGTAAATCCTCCAGATGAATAAATACATAAATATTACAGAAGTCGAATTTAACTGTCGGCAGCTATGCAATGTAATGTTGTTGATTTTTTAACGACACCGTTTCATATTGAAGATGGTTTGGTTTCGCCCTCCTCCTTTCTCCAGGCTTGGGACTGGCACTCTCAAAGTCCAAACAGTGACGGAGTTAAAGGGTGCCCATCACATTACTCATCTGATTTAACCAACGCCGTCGCCTAGCGAATTAAGGACTAATCAGTCTTGAGGCTGAGACCTAGAGGGAATCGAACTCGCTTCTTCTGCTCTGCACGCAACTGTGTCAACCATTTTGTAAACTATTATCCTCTGGTTTTGATGACTGACATTCACATCGTGCATCTGTTGCTGCTGCTGCTTCTGAGGTGATGATGATGATGTTGACGACGATGATTATGATGATGATGATGATCTATAACAATTGTATATGGTCTAGTTAAATTGTTGATGTTGTTGACATAATTGATGCGATTGATGTTCATCCAATTCACGTTTATTTGATTTCCTAATTACCATCATTTTGCTCCATTCATAAATTTTATTTACTATGAAAATCAGAGCACACAAACACAGGCACAAACACAGGCACAAACACAGGCACATACACAGGCACAAACACAGGCACATACACAGGCACAAACACAGGCACATACACAGGCACATACACAGGCACAAACACAGGCACAAACACAGGCACATACACAGGCACAAACACAGGCACAAACACAGGCACATACTCGCGGACACATGCACACTCATGTGTTTCTTTCTCTGCTTCAGTAGCTCTGGTTTTGTGAACTTTAGTCAGAGTATCTGTGCTTGTCTCGGTAACTCTACCTTTGTCTTTGTATTTCTATGTGTTCCTCGGTTTCAGTGTCCCTGGCTCTGCTCGAGTATGTCTGCTTCTGTGTGTGTGCGTATGTGTGCGTGTGCGTAAATCGCTGCATCGTTCTATCCGAGTATCTTTCGATATGTCTTGGAATGTCCACACTTCTCCCTCTGTCTGTCTGTCTGCCTGCTTGTTTGTCTGTCTGTCTCTGCCTCTCTCTCACTCTGCCTCTCTCTTTGTCATATTTCAATGATGAATTTAATAACAATCGGCGCCTTTGTTCATTCGGCGACCTCTTTGACAAATCCGACTCTAACGATCGCATCGCCAATTTTTTATTCCGCTTTTATATGGTCCTCTTCTGTTGCCGTGAATTAATCTGGCGGAACTGAATCGTGCAATAAAAGACGACGGTGTCTACGTCTGGTTTTCTAGTCTCATGGGAACACAATGGTCGGTTGATTAACAAAGTCCTACTGGACTATCGGTCGCCAGGTCGTCACTTCAAATCCCCGCCATGGGGTAGACAATCATTTCGAGATGTCAGCCTCATTTGCGTCTCATAAGCCTAGCCAACTGTGCTGGGAGAAGTACACTGTACGTCTATCTATCTGTCTTTGTGCCTGCCTGCCTGCCTGTGTCCGTGTCTGTCTGTTCTGTCTGTCGTCTGTCTGTCTGTCTGTCTCTCTCCAATTTGTCTATAGTCTGTCTACATGTACATAGAGATGTGTGGTGTGACGTATGAACACCTGTTCTGAAGAAGACAATATGCATTGTTATGCAATCGTCTGTGATTGACGGCTGCGACCATCCACGAACTAGAATTGTTGGACAGTCCACACAAGCTAATCGACGACGACTCAGTCACCTATGACAACAGACGGACAGAGAGCGATAGAGTGACATGCACACATACAGATGGGGAGACGAAGCGCCACAGAGAAGGACTGAAACGATATAGGCAAATGCACAGACGATGAACTATATACTGTTTGAGCGACAGACGTACGCGAATGGCAGCAGACAGACAAACAGAGAGACAGAGAAAGACGGAGACAGAGACTGAGGAAGATACAGAAAGAGATCTAGAGTGAGAGACCCATAAAACGTACATTGGGATGGATACCCTTGGAGTAGTACGAGCCACACAGATTGAGATCTTACTTGTCAATCATCACAGCTCGGTTTGCTGTAGAGAACTAACAAGTGGAAGGAGGGCCAGTCTCAAAACGAATCCTTGGGGTGGGTTGAATCTCTGACGTCACTGTTGACCGTCCAGAGCACCGATCAATCTAGCATCGTTTCTATAGCGCACGTTTAGTCCTCTCGTTCAATGGCAACCGAATGGAAGATTCTCACGCTTAGTAGGTATGCACGGCATTGCGAGTCTGACTGAAGATGCAAATGCTTTGTAAACAGGTATTTATTTAGCGCTGGCATTCGTAGCATATGCGCATCTAATGTGGACGCAATATTCTCTGCAAACAAACGCACACACATAAACACACATATGTATGGACATATATCGTATATATTATATCTTATATATCCATGTAAATAAAGAGTACATTCTGTCTGTGTGTCTCTCTGTCCGCCGATGCATTTGCACAGTTTTAGAACTATTCACTCGAAACCTTCACCGTTGGCTCGGGGAACACCTTGGACAGTGGGACACCCAGTACAGGGGTTGGTGAACCTGCGGCCGTCGTTTTCCGGCTCTCCAGGGCCAAAAACCTGTCTCAACCAGTGCAACGCCGGCTGCCTCTGCTAGTATATATATGTATATAGGCGTATATATATATATACATATAAAGATCGGAGAAGATTCTTTGCATGTATGCATGCATGCATGTGTGTTGTACAATGCACGTGTGTGTGTGGTTGTGTGTATAAGTATTTATGTACGTTTAAGTAATATGTATTGTATAACTAAGAGCACTCTCACAGTATCAAATGCATACTATGTATGTGTGCATGTATACGTTATGTTTTGCGTTTCTTACGACCCAAAAGGCGCTATATAACTGTTCTAATTGCAAGTATGTATATATGTATGTATACATTGTGTAATTTATAATTATGTTGTGTACGGGATTCTTCAATATATGAAACGTATAATTATCTGTATGCGTGTATAAGTGCAAACTTGTATTGTTACGTGAAACTTGAATACCTGATAATATCTTAAAGGGTCCGTTAATCTCATGGCAGGTAAGCGGGCGTTTTGGCTATTTTGAAGTCAATGACACGTTCAGTACATCTTAAGGACTTTATTCCTTAAGCGCGAGGAAGAATGCTAATACGTAGACATACACGCAGACAGATACACAGACGGGCAGGCGGAGAGACAAGAGAGGGAGACGGACGGACGGATGCACAGGAGAGATGAAGAGAGACAAAGAGAGAGAGATAGAGAGATAGATAGACGGACATCCAGCTCTTGCAAGGGACTCGACAAATAAACATGTGTACTGAGCAGACAGGTGGTCCGCGTGAGGCCTTAATGGTCTTCGAGTGGTCTATAGAAATGTCACTAATAGATTTCAGTTACTCCTCAAGAGGACAGACCACGAGATTAAGCATCGCCCGTCTTTAATCTCCTCTTCTATAGTCCGAATTGTTATTAAGCTGGAGTCGTCGGATACATCGCTGCGACGCACGCACGCACCAACACGCGCATATGCGCACACGGACATGCACACACACACACACACACACACACCCAGCCACTTATACGGATACACACGACGCTGCCATACGCAAGAGAACACGTTTACGTGGAGGTACTGGTCGTTGTGATGATGGGTGATGCTTTATTGATGAGGGGCAGTTAGACCCTTGGAGACTGGTTCTTAAGTGGCACTTGACGTCTGCTTGTCTGCTTCTGTGTCTGCGCCTGTCTGTCTGCCCCTGATGTCTGTCAGTCTGTCCGTCCGTCCGTCTGTCTGTGTCCGTCTGTCTGTCGTTTCGTCTTTTCTTCTTCTGCTTCAACGGTTTCCTGTTCAACTGCATAGTCGTCTGCTGTGGATGAGCTGAATCCAGACGAACTATCGGTGCATTGATACATCGGACTTTGATTGTCGACCCTCTTTGTCATCTTATCTCTCGGCCTCTCTCGTCTCCAGTACGCACGCGTCTCTCTCCTTTTACCTCTCCGTCCTATCTTCTCCAGCGAGCCATCTTCGTCCCTTTATATCTCTTTACCTCTCTGTCCGTTTTCCTCTCTGTCCTGTTATATCTCTGTCCGTTTTCCTCTCTGTCCTGTTATATCTCTGTCCGTTTTCCTCTCTGTCCTGTTATATCTCTGTCCGTTTTCCTCTCTGTCCTGTTATATCTCTGTCCGTTTTCCTCTCTGTCCTGTTATATCTCTGTCCGTTTTCCTCTCTGTCCTGTTATATCTCTGTCCGTTTTCCTCTCTGTCCTGTTATATCTCTGTCCGTTTTCCTCTCTGTCCTGTTATATCTCTGTCCGTTTTCCTCTCTGTCCTATTATAACTCTGTCCTTTTATCTCTTTGTCCGTTTACCTT
Source organism: Bimastos eiseni (assembly GCA_959347315.1). Classification (NCBI taxonomy): domain Eukaryota; kingdom Metazoa; phylum Annelida; class Clitellata; order Crassiclitellata; family Lumbricidae; genus Bimastos; species Bimastos eiseni. The sequence goes on along the minus strand of OY365821.1, from coordinate 13,020,188 downwards.
TCATGTCTTCTCTCTCTTTTCCATAATCGCCTATTTGTCCGTTTTCCGTCCGTTCCTTTAACCCTCAGCCCTTTTCTCTAATCACCTCTGACTCTTTATTTTCGTTTGTCTGTCAATTCGTTCGTCTGCTGGTACGTCCTTCTGCCTGTCTGTTTGTCCGTCCTTATTGATCTACATGACTGTCCGTCTGTTCTTCTGTCGGCTTCAGAAGCTGACCAAATGAGTGACCAACCAATTGACCGACCAACGAACCGGTCAAGTGAAGCCGAGCAACTGAATGACCAACCAATTGACCGGAAGCGCCATAGGAATGGACAACAGGGATCGTGGATCAGATAAGAGGGCGATCGCTTTAGCAAAGACGACAACGGAAGTCTAAGACGCCACCTATCGACCGATAGACCCACAATAAACGCCGCCTGGCGACGGAAATGGAAATCGCTCAGACGGATGGATAGATATACAGCCGACGATATTGATGCCCATATCATGGAGCATCGGGAATTTATACAATTCCTGCGAATAGGAGGTATCACCACGAACGATACGACGCAGACAGATAGACAGACAGACGTAGACATATACATTAACAACCAGATAAACAAGCTGACAAGCAGACGTACACAATTGGCTGGTTTTTTTATGTACCATACATACATAGGCCTACATGTGTGTAATTTATATAGGTGTGTTTCTGCAGAGCGGAACTACTTTCCTCCGCCGCTGATCGAAATAATCCGATTTAAATTCCTCCGATGTAATAATATAATTGTGATTTATCGACGCAGATATCGTTTGTTCGATCTCGGTCGAGGAGAAGGGCAGCAGGAAATCGTCGTGTAGAGAATAGCAAAGTCGATATCTAGGTATCGTTCGTCGAACGAGGGACGATGGACAATTGATGACCGTTTCATATCTGCGTTGGAATTTTAAGCAGATCCAGTGTTGCTAGTTTTGCAGGGATTGGTGTCTTGTAATATTAACTGTGCGTGCATAGTGTAGAGGAGTCCATATAGCTAGTTTGAGCGCTCGATTCCTTCATGGACCCCTATAGATATATACACCATAAAATTATATACTCGAACTTTGATTACTTCATTATAGTCATTGTACTTTTTGCATAAGTGCTTCAATGTTGTAAGCGTTGAATACAGATGGTTCAATAGAAAAACGATTAAGTGTTTTAAGTAGTGTGATAACAGAGATCATTAGCGTTTGCCCTCCTGTAGGATATAGTCGTTGAGCAATATTTAATCAACCTCGTTCATTAGGAATCCGCTTGGTCAGACAGTACAGCACAGCACGGCTTCTACTCCCTTGGCAAATTGTTTGCACCTGTAACGCAATCAGTAGAATGGGATAGAGGCTTAAAATCCTGCGATATATGGGACTCAATTTGGAATGGCCTCCCTTTGACGCTCCGCTCCCTTCCTAGAAACCCCTAGACATTTCTCCCCATCTTAAGATTGTTTTACTTGGCCTCGCTGGGATTGGGAGCGCCTCTTGAGTAGTCACCCTGAAGAGGCGCTATACACAAATTCTCGTAATGAATGAATGAATGAATGAATGAACGAACGAACGAACGAATGATTGAATACTTGTCGACTTAGCTTAATTTTAGAATTGCTTCAGTGATCATCTAAAAAGTAAAAGCCCATTGTAGGGCACCATCTCTTGTTAATGGTCATTACTGTTCACCATTTGTAAACTGTCGATTATTAACGAGCAACTTCTATGGCGCCGATGTCTCATGCGGACTGCATCAACCGATGGAAAGCACTGACACCATATCCACCCAAAACTGGATGAATGAAAAGCGTCTTAGTTCCTGCTCAATTACTGAACGTTGAAACGCTGGTGCCCCAACATTTAGGCAGCCACCACCCACCGTATATCACGAAGGGACCGATAGTCTTTAGCTGCCCTCTGGTAACACGAGTTGATCTGTAACGATATTTGGCTAAATTGCCGCTAATTTAACCCGGAACCCCTTCCCTTTCCTTCTTCAGTAGACAGACGATCGAAATCCTCGGCTGCGTTTACATGACCTTTGCCCGACAGACTCCCGATCCAAGCCCACTGTCCGCCCCTACGGCCGCCTTAAGTACCGCCCTGACGCCAAACTCCGCTGGATGCTCCTCTCACTGTCTCTCTCTGTCTCTCTCTGTCTGTCTCACTATGTCTCTGTCTCTGTCTCTGTCTCTCTTCAATGGGAAGGCAGCCGCTCGTCTCTGTTGGGAGTCTCGCGTATTAGTCGCATCGTTGCCAGCTTTATGGCTCCCATATTTCCAACCACACGGCAGTTATTCTACCTCCATCCCCTCTCTTTCTCTCTCTATGTCTCTCTCTTCTCTGTCTCTATCTCTTTGTCTGTCTGTCTCTGTCTCTCCCCTTTCCTCCATCCACCATCCCTTCCATCTCTTTCCTTTCAGTTTCTCTCTCTCTCTCTCTCTCTCTCTCTCTCTCTCTCTCTCTCTCTCTCTCTCTCTCTCTCTCTCTCTCTCTCTCTCTCTCTCTCTCTCTCTCTCTCTCTCTCTCTCTCTCTCTCTCTCTCTCTCTCTCTCTCTCTCTCTCTCTCTCTCTCTCTCTCTCTCTTGCGAGACCCTCTCCAAGCGCCAAGATGATGGACGCGTGTTTTTTATCCCGCTGACGGACGCACGGACAGCGGTTGGGAGAAATAGGCAGACGGACGAACAGACGGACAAGCAGACGTACATCGAGAGCGGCTCAAGCCCTGTCATCGGGTCGTAACTCATCGTCTGAAGTACCCTCAGCCGCCACTCAGTCGGACAGATGGATAGACGGATGGAGGAAGAGATGGAGAGATGGTCGGAGCGGAGGGAGGGAAGCAGAGAGGGAGGCAGAGAGATCGCGGGAGAAAGGGAGGGATGGAGGGAGAGAGGGAAGGATGCAGAGAGTGAGAGATGGATGGAGAGATCGAGGAATGGAAGGAAGGGAGCCAGGGAGTGAGTGAGGCAGATAGAGATGGATGGAGTTAGTCATGGATGGAGGCAAAGGTACATGGAGGGATGAAAGCAGGGACGTATGGAAGTGTATACCTTTCCAAGTGCCAAGCTGTCAATCAAAACAGTGCCATTGACATAAGGAACCCACAGTCCATCCATCCATCCATTTCTACCTCTATTCATTCGTCAATTCATCCTGTCCATTCATCCATTCATTCATCCATCCATTCGTTCATTCATTAATCTGTCCATTAATCCATCAATTCATCCGTCCATCCATCCATTCGTTCGCTTGTCCGAGCACTGTGCTCTTGAGGTAGGGTCACACCGACAATGCCTGATAATCCACCCTTTAACCCACCCTATAACCCCAGTGTACCCACATATTCACACTGCCGCTAAGCCGTTCCTCCCACCCCATCTGTTGGACGTCACCCTTACTCAACGTCTTCACGTCAATACGGCGCGCTTGACTTGAACATCAACCATGAACATCTATCCGTTTGTCTGCTTCTATCTGTGTGTCTTTCTCTCTCCATCTGAGTGTCTTTCTCTCTCTGACTGTACGTAGCTGTATCTGTTTGTCTGGCTCACCGGACAGATCGACGAACGAACGAACGAATGGAATGCATAAATAACCAAATAGGTTTAAACTTTCCTCACTAAGTCTCAACAACAAAGGGAAGTTCATAAACGCTTCACCGTTGATTGGGCAGAAGACGGGACGAGCAGTCGGTCTGAGCAGGAGTTGAAGCGATGACTTGGGGTGGACTGGCCTGCCTGTCTGATCGCCTGCCTGCCTGACTCGTCGGCTTCTCAGAGGTCTGTATACAAGCAACGGCGTCGCTCAGTCTCCTCTGGTCGACGTCTAAATAGCCAATTATGCTCCAGTTTTATTGCGACGTCAAATGATCGCCGGCTTTTTTCGGCGCGCTCCTCCATTCCGGCTTTAATCTTTCGTCCGTCCAGCGGCCCCCCTCCGCCATCATTCCCAGCTCAACAGCGAATTCCGTTACCGTCAAAGAACGGTAACAACCTGCTCAGTGGTGCTGTCTACACCGACGAACGTACCGTCGTTGGGTCGTACGTATCCAGCTGTTCTTCGGACTCTCTCTTCCCCTAATGCCTCGACTGATCGTCTTCAACCCTCTTTTACGGCCTCTTCAACTCTCTCTCGTTCTTCTCAGCATCTTCATTTATCGAGTGCGACAGTTTCTCTTCACCCACGTACTATTAATCCTCTCTCTCGCTGTCTCTGTCTCTGTCTCTGTCTGTCTGTCTGTCTGTCTATCTATCTCTGTCTCTCTCTGTTCTCTCTCTCTCTGTCTCTGTCTCTCTCTATCTTTTCGCTCTTTTTTTCTTGCTCTCCCTCTCTTCTTTCTTTCCTTCTTTCTTTCTTTCCTTCTTTCTTCTTTCTTTCTATTTCTCTTCTCTCTCACTCCCATGCACTCCAACTTCAATGCACTCTTTCTCTTCCTCTCTTCTCTCTCCTTCTCTCTCTCTTTGTCCCCTCTATCCTTCTCTCTATATCTTCTCTCTCTGTTTCTTTCTCCTCGCTCTGTCTCTCCTTCTCTTCTCTCTCTCTCTCTTTCTCTCTCTCCTCTCTATCTGACTCTCCCTTCCTCTCTGTCTCCCCTCCTCTCTCCTTTCCTCTCCTTTCCTCCCTCTCCTTCTATCTCTCTCTCCTGTCACTCTGTCAATCTTTCTCCCTCCCTCTGTCTCTGTCTGTCTGTCTTTCTCTCTGTCTCTCTCTCTTTCTACTCCACTACCCTATCCTCCTATAGTATATCTCCTACTTTCATTTCTCCGAACTCCCGCTCTTACTCTGTTGTTCTGTTTTTCGTCCGTTAAATCCTCCTTTTCTCATAATCTCCCATAATTCATCATATCTTTCCTCGGTATACTATAACTTTTGCCACTCCTATTTCATGTGCTTCTTCTCCCCAATGCTTGCCCTCCACCTCCTGCCTTATAATATTCGTCTTTTCTGATCTGCTTCAAATCGTCTGCTGTCCATGGCTTCAACGCTGGCTCTTCCTTGTACATGTCATCTCCTGTCCTCAATAAATGTACGAACGGACGTTATTTACAAATATTGGATGATGATGAATGGATGGATGGATGAATAATGGATGAATGGATGGATGGATGACGGCTGCATAAATAATGGATGGATGGATGATTGATAGACATATGATTATAGATGACAGACAGACGATTGATGGACGGATAAAGGAATGGAGAGATGGATATTGGATGGATGGATGATGGCTGAATAGATAATGGATGGATGATTGATATATGATTATGGATGAATGAATGATGGATGGATGAATGAATTAATGGATGAATAGAGGGAGGGAGGGAGGGAGGAAGGGAGGGAGGGGTGTATCCGTGTGTGGATTGTGTGCTTGGCATGGTTTCTGTGTATTTAGACGTTATGAGCAAATAGTTTAACCTTCTACGCTTCATCAGTTCTTCCTACAATCCCTTCCTCATACATGGCATACTTAAACCTTTACATTATACACACATGTAATAAATATACATTGTATGTTTATTCCTTAGTCACAGATTTACACATTCATAACTTTCACTCATACAATCATCTGCGCTTATACACTCAAGTCTGCAGTAGACACTTTAAAATATACAAACATAAGAATATATGATATACATTTGCGTAAACTTGAATGTGTACTTTTATGTGTATATATATATGCACACCTATACGTTTACATATATAATATATATATATAATATATATATATATATAATATATATATATGCACATGTATACACTTATTGATAAATAACTTAAGTAATATACAGACGGTAACTATAACAATAGCGGCTCTTATCGGTTCTTATTCGCATCTGGCTACTGATGGCCAGAAGGGAGCGCCCTTGAAAGGCAGGGATAGATGGAGAAAGGGAGAGAAGAAGGCAGGGAGAGAGATTTAGGTATACGGAAGAAGGAAGACAGAGAAAGAGGAGGGAAAGAGGGAGGAAGGGGAGGAAAAGAGGTAGAGAGAAAGCGAGAGAGGAAAGGGAGAGAAGAAGGCAGTGGGAGAGGAAAAAGGAAGGCAGAGAGGGAGGCAGGGAAGTGTCGGGAAAGACGGGCACTTGATTGCAGCGACGGCTAAGTACATAGAACGACATTTTTATCATCGTCATCGTCGGACATGAGAAGCGGTTTCGACCCCGATACGAAGCAAACCGAATCTGCATTTGAGAGACAGAGCGACAGACAGCCAGACAGACAGACAGAAATGAAGAGAGGCAGAGAGAGCGACAGCAAGACGGATACTTAAGAGCCCAGAAATATACCCACCGAGTCCCCTTGCAATCTCTGTCTGTCTCTCTCTCTCTTTGTCTATATATATATATATGTATATATATATATATCAAAACTACTCTGTATACTTAATTATGCGAGTATGCGTTTGTTGCAGAATTGCAATGTATATTCGTAGAAGGGAAGATACTGTACCAAAATATGTGTATATATTAATATATATATGCATTGTATGTCTGTTTATGTATAATAGATAGGCCCGATTACACGCAGACATAAAATATATAATACATAAACAGGGCATTTAATGAAAGAAACATACGAGGTACATGTTTTTACTTCTCTAACATATTTCCGATTGCCGACATATACACGCATAAGTGGCGTAGCACAGACATGTATATTATATACGTCTCGAGATCGATACATATATATATATATTCGTATATAATCCGTGCTGGTGTGTGTGTGTGTGTACGTGTGTGTGTGTGTGTGTACGTATGGCCAAGGAACCGTCTGTCAATGTATTGCACAGATAGTCCTATCTGCGACTTCTTCCTTGGCCAGATATGTCTTGCATGAATAATGTTATCGCTGGCGGCTTTGCCAGGAGGAAGGAAGGGAAGAGGAAGAGGAGGAGAAGAAGAGGAGGAGGAGAGAATGGAGGCAAAATGATGGAGGAGGAGGAGTAAGGTTAGGAGTAGGAGGAGTCTGGAGACAGAGTAGAGGAGAAGAAAATGCAGTTAGAGGAGAAGGATGGAAGAGGAGGAGATAAATGCGGAGAATGAGGAAGACGAGAAGATGCAGGAGGAGGAGAAAGAGGAGGAGGAATACCAAAATTTAACTTGATTCACGAATAAGTGTGCAGACCTACCATAAACATGCAGCATGTATACACTCGACGCTTGTAGAGCTAAAAGCCCTACGGCTTTATAGTGTACAAGACAAGTACATCACCATGCACCACCATCATAATCAGATTACGACACTCACCATTTGACGGTGACTTATGCGAATAAATGACCTCCATTGTCCATTGGTCATTTGTCACGTCCAGCGAGTCTCCTCTCAATCTTACACCAAGTGATGTTATAATAATCCTCGTCAATATTATCAGACCATTCAGTCTTTTTTTTACTCTCTTTTCTTTAACTTGGCTTGCGTTAAGTTTCTTATGGACGGAGCGTTAAGTTAGTCATGGACGGATGCGGAGTTCTTTCAACTACTTTTTCAGGTATGTTCCTATCGACCTACAGAGCTGAGATTTTGCACGCTTAACGCTTGCATGACAATGCAATGTATCAAGTTTTGACGGACATAACTGAGAAATGAGAGAAAAACACAATATCGTTTAACCACTCGAACGAGTCCTCCTTGGCGAGCTCGACTCCTGCAAATTTACATCTTCGATGATATGTAATGAAAATCTCTTAAGGAAATGGAACGATTGCGCCATCTACCAGATAAAAGAGGGTCCAAAAAACCATGTTTTTACTTTACTTTCCTTCGAATGTTGTGTGGAATTCGTCGATCAACTGTTGTTCTTTCCACTTAAACAAACCATTGGAGTCTTCGCTGGACGACTTTGTATGTACGTATGTATCAGGATATTTATATAGCGCCTTATTAGAACCTCTTTGTCTGAGAGATTTACAAGTACACCGTATGCGCAACAACGAATACTTCCAGTTATGTAATGTAAATGCAAACTTGTAAATTTCTCTGCGCCTCAGACACCTATGTCAGCGCTATACAAATCAAGTAAGTGCAAGAGTGAAATAGTTTGATCTGCCAGTAGGGAATACGTACTTACTTGCAATATGAAGTAATATTAATATTTCAGCGCTCGTGAATAAGCTGGTTCTCTGCGCCTGACTTTCGAGTGGCGCTTTAGAAGTTGGAGATTACGATTACGAAGTACTTACTCGTGATAATTACAGTGATATGCGTATGAGCTGCGCGGTACGGCATCTGACGAATGAACTTGTAACGATATATATATGACAGCGAGTTTGGAGCGCAATCGATCAATGCTTAGGAGATGATGACATTGAGAGATGAACAAGCAAAGGGACAGATGAACAGACAGACAAATGGAGATAGACAGGAAGACATAACGACACAGGAAAGCAAACATACTCACAGGGATATAATAGATAGACGCGTGGAGTGAGTTATTCCTGACATTGCCTGCGACGTATTTCGATGGTCATCAGTGATAGAGACAGCTTATATTAGGCGAGTGTGTCCTTCCATTCCATCCAGCTAGCAATCCATCCATTCATCCATCCATTTATCCATCCATCATCCATCCATCTATCTATCCATCCGTCCATCCATCTGTCCATCCATCCACCTACTTTCTCTGTTTCTCTCTAACATAATTCATTCTATATCAACGGACACCTGTTTCTTTTCCTCGTATCAACACAACCCGCCCGCAGTTCAACAGACCACCAGCAGGCACCGCAGGCAGATATTTGGGCAGAGAGAGAGACAGACAGACAGACAGACAGAAAGAGACAGACAGAGACAGACATAGATAGAGTCGGAGAGACGGACAGACTAAATGGAGGGAGGAGGTAGTGGTAGACTGATTGACAGCGGAATCCAACTGGGAGTCAGCGGAACTCGTGGACTGGCGAAGCATAGACCGCAACAGAAGCCACAATACGACTGCCGTTCATCAGCGACAGATCGACGCATACCATGCTTATAGACTGATGTAGGAGAATGGCTACATACGTGTGTATCATGATAACTCGTGGGTGTGGTGGCATACTTGGACCTCTCCTCCTCCATTCCGCCTTGAGCAATAGTGATACTGCGTGCCGAACAGAAGTCTTCGGCGCTTAGATTTCTTTAGGCGATGCATGCTACTCAATGAATATCCGCTTTAAACGGATGTTGTCTAACAGTAACCAGAGACTTGTGTTGCTAAAATTGTTCGTCACTGCCAGACCAACAAAACAGTGCAGTTTCTGGAGAAATTGTATATGACTGGTTAATGAAAGTTCAAACTCTGACATCCTGCACAGTGCACTGGCTACTTTATATGCAAAAAGACCTGCAGAGAAACGTAGCCTAAACGTAGTGTAAAACCTTCCCGCACTTTAGAGTCGTAGAAATATGTTAACGTTGAATTCAAAGTTCAGAACTCAACTTTTATGTTGAGGTGTAGCGAGTTATGATATAGGAATGGTGTTCGCTGGGCACAATGCTAAGTCTGAATACAATCCAAGACATTGCTTTGAAATATTCACATAGGATTCACATATACACTATATAATATATATATATACATATTTAGATTATACAATCTTTGTGCTTTATATGTGCGTTATCTATAGGCCCACGGATGTTGGAGATTGCGGAATCCATCATGCCTGCGTATATCATTTGCAATTTTTACACCACCGTGTACGTAGTATCATTAAATACTCACATATTAAATACTCACATATTAAATACTCACATATTAAATACTCACATATTAAATACTCACATATTAAATACTCACATATTAAATACTCACATATTAAATACTCACATATGTATAGGTGTAGAGCTTGGTATGTTGTATATAATGACATGACAGAGCGTCTAACTGATATAAGTTTATTTAACGACGCATCCATAACGACGATGATATGCGTCTACATGACAGAGCGTAATAGTGTAGGGCCTATTATACTGTAGTGCTTTTACCATGCAGGGACAAAAAGGGTGTAACCCATATGCATGCATATTGTATATAGCCCTATACTTAGGTACATGATATGCTAACAGTAACATACATGTATTTCGTGTTTGAGTATACGTTCATTTGTACACACGCATCCGTACACACATATACATATATAAATATACACATATATATGTATAAATATGAATGCCTCTGAGAATGCATTTCTTGAAGAGTTTCCTTGATTGAATGATTGATTGATTGACTGACTAACTGATTGATTGATTGATTGATTATATATGCCTGCATGCGTGTAGATCTATCCATTAAACATGCACACATACATACATACATATATACGTACGTACGTCGTACGTACGTACGTATATATGTATGTAAAACTATGTGTATGTACGTACACATAGTTTTACATGCATATATACGATACGATACATACATGCATACATATATACATACATACATACATATATACATACATACATACATTCATACATACATACATACATACATACATACATACATACGTACTTAATTACTTACATGCTTAATTACGTACTTACTTACCTACTTACTCACTTACTCACTCACTCACCTACTTACCTACTTACGTGTATACGTAAATATATCTATGCACATACGTACATGCATACATACACCCGTATAGACTACAACTAATAAAGAAGACTGAAGACCTCTGTGAACGTGCTGTCACTTGTAGATATCTGATGTTCGTAGACGATAAGTGATGTTTGGATGTTGGTCTGATGTCTTTCTCTAGTAATTGGAACCGACAGAGGTCGCACCGCTAAGTGCCCGGCTGACTTGGCAGGCGAGACTCGGCTCTGTCTGATCGACTACACTGACCAACTGGACGCTCTGCTCCTCTCCGACAATCGCTTCTTTCCAGGACTCGACGTAGAGGTCATCAGGTCACTGTGCAGGTCAGTCGGCGTCAACCACGCCCGCCCCTCCCTTCCTTAGTAGACCGCCACCTCTCTCTGTCTGTCTGTCTGTCTCCGTCTCTCTCTCTGTTTCTGTCTGTCTGTCTATTTGTCTGTCAGACAAACTTATATATAAACAGACAGACAGACAGACAGACAGACAAGCATGTTCAATGGATGGATTTACATGCATGCTGGCATATATAATCAATACGTACTTACTTACGAACGTACGTAGGTACGTGCGCATCCATGCATGCTTACGTACGCACGCACGCACCCACACACGAACGTACGTACGTATGTATGTATGTATGTATGTATGTATGTATGTTCAATGGATGGATTTACATGCTTGCAGACATATGATCAACAGTCTGTCTGTCTGTCGCTCTCGCTCTCTGTCTCTTTCTCTGTCTGTCTCTGTCTCTCTCTCTCTCTTCCACCATACACACATGCGTTCGCAGACAGACAGACAGACAGACAGGTAGCCAGACAATCAGACAGCGCAGAGATACTTGCAAACATACTATGCCGTCCAGTATACAATACGGCTGAGAGTGATGATGCTTCATTGAGTGATTGACATCTATGCAATCGAGACAGCAGCAGCGGCAGCATTCATTGAAGAATGGCGAGGCCGCTGCTGCTGCTGCTGCTGCTGCTGCTGATGTGGTGGTTGTTGGTTGCGATGGTGACGATGACGGCATCGTCTGTTCTGTGTTGTGTGTAGTCTGCTGGACGACGCGATGAGGTGTGTCCGTAATAGCCTCATCGAGAACTGTCCGAAGAGCGAGCAGCAACAGACCATCGAAGACGAACTGAGTTCTCATCTCGGCGTCAGACAGCTCTGCCTACACACAAATATTTACGAAGGTATGCGTACGACCACTCAGCCGTATATACTAATCACATGAACGTCTCATTGTCTGTCTGCCTGAATGTCTGTCTGTCTATCTGTCTGTTTGCTTGTATGTCTGTCCCACTAACCATCTAGTATATCGGGATATAATATTAGGCCTAAATTTATGTTCTCTGTCTGTCTGTCTGTATCTCATTGCCTCTCATTTTTCTCTTCTCTTCTATGGTATATATTATATATACATATATATCTATATCCTCAGATTAACTCTGTATCTATACCTGGGACACAAATCTCCCCATAGTTCTGCTTGTTTATGCAAATGAAACCATTTATCATTATAATGACCTATCAACGGACTGTCAGCGTTTATTAAGTATTGAATGGAATGCGGCACTATATCGTATCGTATCATATCTGTGGTTATATGGATCGTTTCTTACATTTTGCACTATACTAGCCAGATAGAGGCGCTCGCAGCGTGCGCTGATCCGAGGAAATTAGAAAGTCATCAGGTAACGAAGGGACGAACGTGGGACCCCGACTAAAACCTTACTACGGATTGTCCGGGAGTATACGAAACACGTGGACGAACCCACGATTGCAAAGGCATGGTGTTGGGTTACAGAAGTCCTTGCCCGGAGAACAAGGAGATTAAGTTGATCAGCAGATTATATATAGAGGGCTGGAAGAGAAAGCAGACAGAGGTGGGCGCAAAGATATTTGGACCCCGTTGAGTTCCTAGGACTAAGATGCCTTGAATTGAATAAATGAGGCAAAGGGAAGCCTGTCTTGGACATCGGCCATGTACATGTAGGTAGTAATGTGGTAGTAGCAAGGGAGATGAGCAATGAGTCTGGCTGTCGATTTCATAAGTTCATAGCCCTCTGTATAGGGCGGATAGGCGTGCATTGAGAATTCCAGCAACTAGTGAATTGCAGTAGTCAAATGCAAAAGCAGATGAAAGCATGGACTATGATGACCGATGAGCTAACAAGATCAAATTATCTGAATTAATTCTTTCTTTTCTTCCTTGTTAAATGCTAGCTAGCATACTCTCTAGTTAAGACTGGTTAAGTTTTGTACCAAAACAATATCCATATCCATAACCTCTGAGGACGTCAGGTCCTCTCACTCTTGCCATTCTCTGTATGAAGTATAATATCAACTTGAATTTATTTTGTCAAGACGGTTGCAATGAAATTTTAATTGATTGATATTCCGAGTGGATAATTATACCTTTTATAATGACGAGCTTCGTCAGTGACGTCTTGAACTTGAGCCACAGAATGCAGGAACGCGTGATGAATTAGAACTGTTTTTGCTTCTTAACTATGCCATGAATCAGAACTGTTTCGTTTTCCTTTAAGACTATGCAATGAAACAGAACTGTTTCATTTTTCCTCTAAGACTAGGCCATGCATCAGAACTGTTTCATTTTTCCTCTAAGACTAGGCCATGCATCAGAACTGTTTCATTTTTCCTTTAAGACTATGCCCTGAATCGGAACTGTTTCGTTTTTCCTTTGAGATTATGCCATGAATCAGACTGTTTCATTTTTTCCTTTAAGACTATGCCATGAACCAGAACTGTTTCGCTCTTCCTTTAAGACTGTTCCATGAATCAGAACTGTTTCGTTTTTTCTTTAAGACTATGCCATGAATCAGAACTGTTTTGTTCGAATTCGACCGGAGGCAGAAATATGCTTCCGCACTTTTATGGTCGCCGTCCAAGATGATGAACCGCACGAACGACAATCATCATCATTATCGTCTAGTCAACGACACCAGGCGCCACAACAACGACAATATTGCAAGTAAGTATCACTAACAATTACTATATCATCATCATCTGTTCCTGACGCAAACCATCTGGAGGCGAACGAGTTATCTTTATTTAACTCGGTCGTTTTCATGTCTATTACTACTCGCAATGTTGGCCCCATAGCGCTGCTAATTTGCCTGTTACCTCCTCATTTATTATGTTGTTTATGCAGCGCAGTCTTCGTCTGACTTTGTTTCTTTTTCCTTCAAAGTTTGAACCATAGATGTAGTCAATTGCATGGGATTCGGTGAACTAAGTTTTTCTCCACCTGGTAAAATTATCGGAGTATCTCCTCTACTTGACGGCTCTGTTTGGTCACCTAACAGCTGTATTCTTATGTCGTTCTTTCTAATCTCCTGCACTCTTGAAAGCTCTGTAAAATTTCTCTGGCCATTTTCTCGTCGTCCTGGATGGTCTTGCTTTATTTTGTATTGTAGGGATAAAGCTGCATGTTCTTTTGTCAGTTCTTGTTTGCTTGTGTTTTTCTTGGTGTGTGTGCTTAATTGTGTGTGTGTGTGCGTGTATAAGGGTAAATATGTACGTTAGTGAGTTACCTGGGACAAATAATAATATAATATTTATCTCCATTCCTGAGCCCATTTCTTAGAGGTAGGGATGGAGACAAATACCATACTTACCCCATCCTCATGAGGTCTGTCCCCATCCCACCCCCAGCCCTACTAGGTCTGTCCCCATCCCCCATTAGGTGTGTTCTTATCCCCATTCCAAAAAGCTCTGCTTCAATTATATAGCGCGAATGTGCAATGACTTAGTATCATGTGCAGATTTGGTCTGTCTAATCTAATAGATTGTTCACCGCAACAGTATACAAAGCCATGACCGTTACCGTGGTAATTACCGCGATTGTAGTTCCATCCCTGCGGTAACGCTGCAAGCTTTGCTATACCATCCCCAAATATATTACCGCCTCTTCCTTTACCGCTGTAACCGTGGTATTACCGCTTTCCTATTGCCGTCATACCGTGTCACTCTCTATTATGTGTGATACTGTGTATTATATGTGTCATATGTGTGCATAGCATTGTGTCTGTGTCTGTCTGTCTGTCTGTCTGTCTGTCTGTCTGTCTGTCTGTTTACGCATAATAAAAGTGCCCGATGCAATACACGGGGGAAACGGATGTGCTTGTAGCCACGTGAAGCGCCTGATATCCTGCGTCAAGAACCTTGTCCGTAGTAGTACCAATTCGTGTCAGAAGATGGCGGTGAGACTCGTAGACGTTCTCGTCCGTGCCTCCCTTCCCAGCACCGCCAACTGCCGGGACGAACCGAGCCCCACCTCATCTTCCACGCAGGTAGGACTACACGACAACACCACTTTAGTACAGTATACGTTGTATAAGAGTAGGTCAATTGGGGCGGGGGGGGGAAGTTAGGACTATTGCATAAGCAGAGAATTGACCCTTGTTCTGGGAGGGACAGGTCGAAAAATTGTGGTCTTGGGAGGACAGCAAAAAAAAGTATGAACTGTGGAAATCACTGTAGAAATTAATAATATTTGTGAATTATTTTTGAAATATTAGGGGACATAAGCTGCGCCATACCCTCAGCTGAAATTTGGAGAGACCGTCCCATCCTTCCCCATAAGTCCCCGCCCCTGGACGATACCCCATGGAGACCTTAAAGGTTGAACTTCATGCATGAGAGTCTCCCGACAAACTAAGTTACCAGAGCAACTGGTATTCGCGTGTCCAATGAGCACCTATACCATAGGTTATGCTTGCTGGCAATTGGACCTTTCTGATGCCAACTGCTAATGTGCTCTGATTTCATATCTGTTGCTGCGCGTCTATTCAGACTGACTGAGCTGTTTGTAGCCATTTCAACTGAAAACATCGGCCTTGCTGATACTATTATACATATACGACTGAGGTGCCTAAAGGAAGGTTCAATTGACAGCAATCAAATAGTTTATAATTATTGATGCTGATGACGAGTCCTCTGCCCGAAGGCAGGTCCATTGGCTTTACGCCACCAGGGGATGAGACGAGTGAGATGTTTTCCCAATGCCTTCCTCGCATTACACTAACCATTAATATGGATGAGCAGCTTGTCCAAGGTCGTTAGTTGTTTCGCAGTGATTTGAGGTGGGTTCGAACTTGCGACCCTTCAGTTGCAAGGCACAGGACATACCGCTAGTCGGTCCGCTACGCCATGGCATCGCTATGTTGTTGATTTTTTACGACACCGTTCCATATCAAAGATGATTTGGTGTCGCCTTTCTCCAGGCTTGGGACTGGCACTATCAAAGTCCAAACAGCGGAGGAGTTGCCATTGCATCCCATTAATGTTCTATTCATTAGACACATATTAAACGGGAGCTCAGTCATTGGTTAATTCAGAGAGGATCCAGGACACGAATCGTTCTCGAGTTGACGCCAATTGGTAAACAATTTACTCCAAGTCGTCAGGTTTTTCGGTTCTCTCACGACGACGCACTCCTCTGCGTCGCATTTTGACTGGCGTATGTCATCAATTATATCCAACCGATTTCCGTTGAGCGCTCATCGCGGAATCTGGTTGGCGACAACCGGGTACATCCACAGGAACTCAGACTCCAGAGCGACGGGGGTTGAGAGTCTTCGGCTGCCTATGGTCATTTTACTGATGCAACTGTATAGAGGACATAGTAACCTATTTGGTATGATACGTTTGCCCTCTATACAGTCGCGCAAATTGCGAGGTTGCCGCATTGATTAACGTTCATTAAAAATTGTATTAATGATGGGATATCTCTATAATTTATTTAATAGGTTGAATTATCACGGGACACTCTATTGCGTACTTGTTGAGTTATGACAATATATTGATCATACAGACTATTGCTGCATAGATATTTCGATGACTGTGGTTTGCTATAATGCAGCCGTACCCAACCTTCTTTTTCGTTGTACCTTCCCAAAAAAATTAGTTGTGTGCGTACCTCCAACAGAAACGTACTTTGGTAATATATTTACTTAGAATAGATTATTGGAATATTAGTTATAATATTATTACTGAATTTTGCTATATTAATTTTTTATATGTCATATATGGGGGAGCTGTGACGATACTTTCGTGACAATCAAAGAATAGTTAAAAATAATAATAAAAAGACAATTATTTAACAAGATTTAGTTTACTACTGTTGTAGTATAACTATAATATGCATAAATGTGGCATTCTAAACCTTCGACTATTATCTGTTTCTGAACGAAATTAATTTTTTTAAAATGTTCCTGTGTACCCCTTGGCAACAGCTGGCGACTGGCGTACCTCTAAGGATACTCGTACGGCCGTTGCTGTAATGCGTTACCTAATTTCAAACATAATGATTATGTGTTCTGTTGTATCTTATAATATCGTCCTAGAACCGAGTATTGACCGTTTAACTTATGATTGACTTTTTAGAGTGAATGTTTTTAGTGACGTCATGTGATTAGAGGCTCTCCAGCCGTTAATTTTATTTCACTTCGTTTGATTGGCTGTTTTTAATCGTTTGTAAATAGTGAGCCAGGTTTGCCCGGAACTGTGACCCGACATGCATGTGCTATATAAATACAGCTTGAGAGCACTTCACCAATCTGACCCCGTTATTTTTGCAAACCATTTTCAGCACTGGTCTGTGACGGCTCTAGATATTTCCAGCACAGTGGGCCATGCAGGGGCCAGGTAACCTGACATGGGCCAATTTGATGTCTGGTTTCGTCAAAACTGAAATTGGACTAAAATTTGGGGGCCACCGACTCAGTTGGTTGGGCACTGGATCCTTCTGCCCCTCTGTCGAGCCGCCACATGCTTTGGGATTGATAAAAACGTCGGTGTCCAAAGTCGGCCATCTCGTTTTACAGGTGAGGACACCCAATGAGAGAGGTAGAAAATGTGGGAGACAAATGTGCAACGTGTCCCCTCTCTGTAGAAGGTGGGGAGACTTGCCCCCAAACTCCGCCACTGTTTGGCAGTCTAAATCCCAAGCCTGGAGAATGGACGAGGGCGACACTAAATCATCTTCGATATGGAACGGTGTATATAGTTAAAAATCAACACGCACTTCCCTCGACCCCTCCACCCCGGGATCGACGCCCCCGTCGGTGTCGTCGTGTGATGGTTGCTTAAGAATGAAATTATATTCGCTGTCATGGTCAACATTCTTCTGCCGTTTATTTTTTCAGGGGAAACCGTCCGATCGTTTTCTGGACGTGAACTCATCAGGAAAAGCAACGCTGCAAGGATCTGGTAGTGGACTTTTAAACGTCTGCTGCTTGACGTTGGCCAGTTTCTTTTGCCTGCAGTCTTTCCTTCTGCAACTGTTTCGACGTTCTACATCGCTGCTCTTCCATCGTCGATCGACCCTCCCTCCAACCACGGCTCTTTCTCCGTCGCCTCCTTCTCCCTCTCCTCCTCGTCGTCGTCATCTTCATCACCGTCGATTCTTAGATCATTTATTCTCGTGATAGATTCTGTAGAGGAGAGAATCGTTTTCCGTCGCTGTATAAATTGTGGCTGCAGCCTTCCACGGTGTAGTGTTTCGTGGCTGAGTTGGTCGGTGGGGCCTGGGGTCCAAGACCCTCTGGCCCTCGATTGGTTTCTGTAACCCTCTGAATGGGCTGAATAACTAGCCAGGGTCCTGGACTTTGTCGACTTCCTAATTGTGTACAGGTCAATTTTTAACAATGATGCTCGACAAGAGAGACATGTAAACGTAATTAGTAGTTATATAACGGTTATTCGAAATGCAGCAACGGTATGGCATATAGCCAATGAAGAAGTATACAGGCTCACATGTATGTCTTAAATCTGCCTAAAAACTCTGGGTTTCTCAGTATGTGAGATCAGGCAAACTTCTTACTGAGACTATAAATATCAGTATGTAGCCCACTTGCATCATGAGCGTTGCATTCAACTGCAAAATGCTCTAAACCATTATAGGACAGAAAGTGAAATTGATTGAGGCTTGTTTAGCCTGCGATTACCTTCAACAACGACTGTAAACAATCTGAAAATGGTTGGCCTCCAGACGATATTTTTTTAGGCGAAGAGTAGTCATTTTATATAATTGTCTTGATAATAATGTCGATGGTCTTATGGCGCCAAGGGGTTATCAGCTGCGGCGTCGTCTGGGCTCTTCGATTGGAGACCTATCCACCCTCATTACGACATACTTACTTCACTTCATAGTAAGCTTTCTAGAAGAACGAGAGAGACGCAGACTGGCGTCTGATGCACGGAGAGATAGAACCACGGATACACTTATACAGGTTAACAGAGAGAGACATAATTGGAAGGACTCAGAGAGAAGCACACAGAGATGAAGACAGGTATATACATAGAGACATCAGTGCACGGACACACAGAGAGACAGACAGACAGAGAAAGACATACAGAAAGAGACAGAGAGAGACCCAGACATACAGAGAGACAGAGATAGAGAGAGATCCATACAGAGACAAATACGAAGATACGGATGCAAACAGGACGACATAGTTACACAGACTGAGAATGAGAGAAACAGATATTTACAGACAGCAGATATGAAAGAATAACGAACAGGCATGCAGATGGAAGGATACACAGTGAAACATGCAGTGAGTGATGGGCAGAAGACGAGAGAGACGAAGAACGACAACCAGGAAGAGATACAGATAGACAGAGGCATACAGTGCGGAGAATGATGCGCACGGATGTAGAAACAGCTGTCGATCTAGAGAGCGACGACCCCGAGCATTCTATTGTGTGTACATAGGCCCAGCAGTACTCCAATTAGTAATTAGTGATTGTAATTAAGTGCCTTGTACAGTTGAATAGTCCTTTTCGGCAATGTACGATAAGTTGTGCTGATTAACTCGAATTCTGTTCTTCTGCATGAAATAAAAAAACACAATCGTTCCAATGCAGCTTTTCAAGTGCTATATATAAATATATATATATATATATATAATCTTACTTATGTCGTTGTGTGGACCACGCCGTCATTATCGCGATTGTAGGCAGAAGAGCAATCCTCTAAGGAGGTTCAGATAGCCACTGGTATATATATATATATATATATATGTGTGTGTATATATATATATATATATATATATATATAATTGTATATGAAGAAGTGAAATGACGATAGTAGTAATAGCAGTAGCTGTTCACAGTAGCAGTTGACAGTAGCATTTGACCGTATAGCTGAAGCATTGGCAGCAGTAGTAATAGTAAGATTAGTGGTAGTAAATAGGTAATTACTAGTTAATAGCTCCTTTAATTAACACCTGTGTATGACACCGACTTTCACTATATATATATATATATATAAATAGTAGTAGTAATAGTGATAATACAATAGTAATGAGACTATATAGGCTTATCTCTGGATGGCGAATAGTTCCTTTCTCTCTGTCCGACCCTCCCACTGACGGTATACATACGGTCCAGTGTATTCGTTGGGTGATAGTGCTCATTGCAACCCTGAGTTTGCCATGGTGCGCCAGTGGGGCAGCGATCTCGATCAACTGCAGTCGTGGTGGTTATTTGAACCCTTGCCCTCCAGAATGACAGTCCATCAGTTTATTCTTGCGGTTGTCTGTAGATTTGGTCGAGGTCCTGGTGGGTCGGGTCCCAATCCCGGACCCATTTCGATCCACCAATTTTGTGCGGAGCTTAATTTTCAACCCAGTGCTTTTCATAATGATTCGCTACGGTTCTTCTCTGCATGCGTGCATTGGCATCTCAGAGAGGAAAGAACGGCAGAAGACATCCCGAGGCAATCGCAAAGCCAATTGAACTTGCTTGATACCCGCTGGCACTTTTACATTCCTAATAATATCCAATATTCTATTGAATATATATATATATAATGGAGAAAGTAAGTTTAGGCCAAGATAAAAGGAATAAACGAAGGGTTTCTCCCTTATACATTCCATTCTCATAAATCAATAGGCTTATTATTATCATATAAAACCAGGGCCGTATCGAGCTATAATTGCGCCCTGTGCCTAGCATCAATCTGGCGCTCCCACGTTTTGAAAATAGTGCATTTTATGGAATAATAAGTTTTCCATCATGAAATTTGAGCCCTTTCCACATTTGCGCCCTGGACCACGGCCCCGCCGGCCCTCCCCTCGGTACGGTCCTGTATAAAACTATGGCGGTCTGACTGTGTTACGTTTTAACGACACTAGAATTTGACGATAAATAATGTTAGTGAAATTAGCACTAGAGACGGGTCGGGTCGTATTAGGTCGGGTCATGCACGTCATGATTCGGGTAGGGTCGGGTCAGATATTTGGCATCGTAGTCGGGTCGGGTCCATTTCTTATCAGTCGTGTTGGGTGACTTGGGTAGGGTCATGAAAATTGAACCCGTCAACAAGTCTGCTCTCTTTCAGCTCTCTCTCTCAACCCTTTCTTTCAGCCCTCTCTCCTACAACCCTTTCTTTCAGCCCTCTCTCTTTCAACCTCTCTATCAACTCTCTTTTTAAGCCTTCTCACTCAGTTTGCTGTATAAACGTTCTTCATCGTTAAATCCATTAGCATCTTTCTAGGACTTCCTTCGATCTTTTCCCCTTCAATACTTCCCTCGATTATATATATAGCAACTTGTTAACCAGTTATTGTCTCCCAAATGAAACCTTTTGTAGCATGCTCGAACTCGCTCACTCATGTCCACTAACTTAACATTTTTCACATACAATGACGCATCTACAAAGTACTCGCAATGTCAAATAGCCACAACAAATATTTAATATAATATCGGTACGACTTAATGTGGTAACAGAATAATTCCGTCAGCCCATTGTAATTGAATTACTAGGCTAATGCTATGGCGATAACATCCAAACTCCAAACCAGGGCCGTACCGAGCTATGATTGCGCCCTGTGCCTAGCTAGTTGCGCCCTGTGCGACTGTGTGCGTAGCGTCAATTTGGTGCCCCACATTTTCAAAATAGTGCATTTTATGGAATAATAAGTTATTCCTTCCTGAAATTTGCGCCATTTCCACATTTTGGCCCGGAGTCTAGACCCCGCTGGCCCCCCTCGGTACGGCCCTGCTCCAAACACAATAATTGTGAAGAACCGATAGAAATTACTTTTCATGCCAGATCTCAGATCCGGTGGAATCTGGCTGAATTTAACCGTTGCAATTCCTTTTGGGTCAGAGACTATTCGTCCGTCAGCTGAGAACGTTCTTTAAGCTCGCTCATTAGTTGAAGTAACTTTATTAGTGCATACATTTCGCAACAGATGTGAAGGTCCGTTTGTCCGTCAATCACTCTCTGTATACGTCCGTCCGTCCGTCCGCCTAAAATCGACACCTGTCAATCAACACTAATTAATATCACGGACATCCTGTTGTCAGTCAGTCAGTCAGTCAAAGTGTACGCTTTGCGTACGAAACAGTTGCCTCTGACTGAATACATATATATATATTTATTCTATGTTAAATCCAGTTGATATATATCTCGAAATACACCACATACATATATATATATATAACATTAATTTGTTTGCAAGTAATACCTACACAGGAAAGGCTCGAGGTAGACCTTGCACTCCCCGGATGTCAACACTCGCCAATATCCATCTACTGAGCTGAGCGAATATACACCATCCATCGTGAACCGGCGCCGCTGGAATCTGGCAGATGAGGTCGCGAGAAGCTGATGAGTGGAGGAATTCCGGTGGATGAAAGCTGCTGCTGCGGATGCTGCCTGCGACTAGTGTGGCAACTGACACAACAGCCGCAGCAGCAACAGCAGCAACAGCAGCAACAGCAAGGAAGATGGTGTCTGAAATTCCACTCCGAGTTAAAACCGAGCATCGGTCACCGAACGGGAAAGATAAGAGTCAAGAGTAACATTGATACACTGTGGCAATCAACTGAGACCAACAGTGTTGACTGTGGAGGTATAGAGTGCACGAAGTCTATGATGGAGAGTCAGCGGGTGGAGGTGGGGAGGGGGTTAATATGTGTTGCCTCGTGTCTAATTACGTCAATTGCCTAATCGGATGTAGTATAATAATACGGGGTTTGACGTATTCTGCCCCGCAAGAAAATTCGATTATGATCCAACTTCCGACAACTGACTATTACCCCGAATTATCTGTCTGTCAGTCAGTCCGTCAGTCGTCTGTCTCTGTCTGTCTCTCTCTCGTTCCATCTCTGTCTGTCTGTCTGTCTGCCTCTCTCTCTCTCTCTCTCTCACACACACACACACACACACACAAACGTACGCACGCGCATACACAAACAAAAGCACGTACACAAACACACACAGACGTGCGCTCACATGCACACCACTGAGACATTGTCATTGACAGACACTGTAGATTCAAAACAACGCTAAAGTTACTTTGGCAGGATCAACTCAACAGGCGAGTCGTCGAGTTTCTTCGAGGATTTGCTCCGTTGACATTCGTTGAGTCATAGCAGCAGCGGCGGAAGAAAATCAGTCTTCAGTTAAGAACTTATAACGAGTTTGTTGGCCGTCATCGAAAACGACTCCCAAGTGAAGTGAACAATAGGTGCAAAACAGACGCTGTTTTTTGCATCTGCACAAAAGGCACATACATTACGATATCCCAGTTAGTCATTGTCAATGATAGTGTCCAGAAGCACAGTGTGCAATGAAAGCAACAGAAAATCGAAAGCCTACGCAACCAAACGGCCAATAAGGCGTGGATCCAACCCGGAAAGAAGGATCAATAAGGTACGACTGGAATGGCCCTTTCGGAAGCAAAACTGAAAAATTAGTGTATGTCACATTTAATAATGAATAAAGACAGTAAGCTGGACGGCTGCAGTTTTTTCGATAACAATCGATTAGAAAGTAACATTAGCAATTGACCTACAGCCTACAGGTACTGGGATCAGCTGTATACATTCCGTAGCGCCTGGGCACAGGCACAATTAAGCAGGGCCGCAACCAGAACATTTTCCTGGGTGTTCATATGGAAAACCCCGAAGGTGTAAACAGCATGCAGCAAGCACGCTGCGTGCTTAAAGCAGGTCTATCCCCCACCTTTAGAAAACCCCATCGGAATTGGATCAATTGTGCATGTCAACTTTTTATCCAGGTGTGCGTATTTTTTGCTTGAAGACAATCGTTGCCATGTCAACGCAATTTCCTCTCCTTGAAGACAATCGTATATACCCACGTCAACGTGTTTTCTGTTTTAATACAATCGTAACTATGTCAACGCATTTGCTTCTGTTTGAAGACAATCGTAGCCTCGTCAATGTAATTTGTTTGTTTGGAGACAATCGTTGCCATATCAACGTAATTCCCTGTTCAGGCTCTTCTTGAAGACAATCGTAACCATGTCAACGTATTTTCTTCTGTTTGAAAACAATCGTTGCCATGTCAACGTAATTTCCTCTCCTTGAAGACAATCGTATACCCACGTCAACACATTTTCTCTGTTTTAATAAAGTCGTAACCATGTCAACGTATTTTCTTCTGTTTATAGACAACCGTAGCCATGTCAATGTATTTTCTTCAGTTTAAAGACAATCGTAACCATGGATGATGGAGAAAGGTGAATACGGAAAAATTAAAGAAGAGGCTCAACACAGGGAGGAGTGGCGTGACTGGTGTCATTGGACATATGAACCTGCCTGAAGAAGAAGAACCATGTCAACGTATTTTCTTCTGTTTTAATAGCCTACAATCGTAACCATGTCAATGTATTTTCTTCTGTTTTAATACAATCGTAACCATGTCAGCGTATTTTCTTCTGTTTTAATACAATCGTAACCATGTCAACGTATTTTCTTCTGTTTTAATACAATCGTAACCATGTCAACGTATTTTCTTCTGTTTTAATACAATCGTAACCATGTCAACGTACTGTCTTCTGTCTTAATAGCCTACAATCGTATCAACGTATTTTCATATGTTTTAATAGCCTACAATCGTAACCATGTCAAAGTACTTTAGACAATCTACCGTAGCGATGTCTACATGTACGTTCTGTTTATTTGAAGACTATCGAGACCATATCTGCGTGTTCTTCTATTTCTTAATCATTACTGTTTCCATTGTTATTATTATTTAATAATATCATTATTGTTTTGTTATTTGTAGCACGCTTAAAGCCTCAAACAGAATAATAAATCTTGCACAAAAATGCAAAGAATAAAGTCGACGCCAGTCTGTCATTTCGAACAAAGCATTTGTCAGAATGACAAACATTGCTCGGGTAACTAAGTGGAAGAGTCGTTAGTGAGAGGTTCGCGCAAACACGCTAAACCCAACCAACAGAATCTCAACTAGTTGATAGATGGCGCCAGTTCAGAGTTTCTGCACAAAGGATGATGAAAGGTTGTTCGAAGACCTTTCGACGCCCTCCCCAAGCTGATTCTGCACACAATAACTCGACTATTAGATGATCCCCCAAGCTTCCGTCTATCACTTCTCGACCTTTTGGTTGGGATCAAAGTATAAGTTTCCTTCGGACAAGAACGAAGTAGGTTGGTGAATATTGTGTTTGATCAAACCCCAGATAGCAGAACTAAATAAATGGGGAATACATATAAAATCTGGACCGTGCGAAGATAGGGCAGTTTACGAAGAGCATATCTCCAACTGTGGAGTTCATCGCTGATTGTTTAGGGCTGTCATTACTCACTCTATCCGTATCTTGAGAAAGCACCTACCACCAGCTCTTAGCGACAAGTACAATCTCAATGATTCACGTATCTTAATCACTTAAGGATGACCGGAATGTAATGTCTCAACTTCCCTGTAGAAATATATATTGACCAAAGTATAATTGGCTGCAGTGCTATTGGACAATTTAGATCTTTATTCTTGGTCCTGTTTGAACTATTAATTGACTGTATGCATGTGTAAATTAAGTTTCAGTAGTGTCTGCCTGATTCCTCTCTTAGCTAAAACTAAAATTAATTGATTGACCTACTAAGGTCTTGTAACAGATGACGTCACTGTTACGGATATAAACAACAACTGTATCTAACTTCACCTTTAGACAATTAATTTCCTTCTTTACATTGCTAAATTCATGTATACAATTGCTCCATAGTTATATTCACTGCAACTACCAGAGACCAGACTACCCAAAAATGAGCTATATGCAGCCAAAAATTAATAGTGCATCAAAAGTCTTGGAAAGGAGCTAAGGCAAAATTTCACAATGAATAGCTCTAAACTCTTACCAAAGAGATATCACACCTTGCATATGCTGCAAGCTGAAGTGACCTTGCTACACCATGTACCTGACTACATCGGAAGACGACCACACTACAATTACACTACAAATGAACTACGATATGTCCAGTCAATCACTCCAAGAGGCCACAAATCACCAGCATAAAGACATTTAATGATCGTACTTGTTCAAAGATTCAGACTAGCAAATGCACAAACATCTAATTCGCAGTTAATCTCGCCGATAGATATATTGAATTTTCACGATCAAATAAAATGAAACAACGTAAAGAAGATACACACATGTACTTCAGCGATAAGAGCGTGATCGTGCAATGCACGCACACATACATCGTCATGAATGCATTCATTTGATAAGAACAAACACACGCACGTACATAACAACGAATTGATGCAGATGGCACACAAGGCATGTCCATTCAGAGCCAACATGTGTGGGATCGTTGATCGGTTAAATCATACCTTAACAGCATCACACTCTCAACTTTTAGATCTGGCAGAAACAGAAACTGGTCTGGTTGAAACAATCATGGAGTACACTGCCAATGCGTTGCTGCATATGAACGTAGACCGGAAGTCAAGTTCAGCTCCATTGAACTGGCAAGTGCTCGCTCACATTGTAATTGCTCGCTCACACTGTAAGTGCTCGCTCATATCGTAAGTGCTCGCTCACATCATTGTAACCATCACTCAGATGAGTTAGCACCAATTGGTTCCCTCCATCTCCTTGGCATTCCTTGTGTAATGCTGGCAGATAGTTAAGCCCACAATCACTTGACGACCATCTAGTGCTCAGATATGTAACCGCCTGTAGAATAAGTAGAATTCTTTTGTGCCTGAATCGCTGTGCTTGTGCCTCACCTCACTGACCCTTGACCTATGTAACCATTCAACCTTTAGCACAGAGACTCTGGCATCTAAACATAGCAGTCATCAAAATAACCACACAAAATGTCTAGATATTAGCCACATCGAACACAATTCAAACCCAGATATAAAATGCATCTACGAGCATTCTGTCAACAACAGTATCCGAATTAACCACAATTAACCAAGCCTCATATGAAATAACATAAACGTCTGTACACAAAAAGTAACACACACAAAGATCTCTGTTAATCATCGTATAGTGCACGTATTTATAATCAGTTTGCATGAATGTATATTTAGTACAACGCATGGCATACGCACATACGTTCGCGAAAACGCAGATTGCATGCGCAGAGCAATATCGAAACAAAGTGCATGATAAGCGCCCATCAACAAAACCAAGAGCGACGTAGAAACATTCGGTTGTGTGTTGGATCACCGCAGCATAATATTATATGGATACCATATTGACATAAGACTATACAATTCACACAGATGTGCAGGTCTCTGCAAGTATTAACGACTTTAGCGAAGAAAAATCTGCCAACAAAAGAATCCTCAGCATCTCCAATATTTTTTACGCCAACAACGCACGTCCACTACGTCCTAGAAACGCCACTATGTGGGTTGGGTTCATGACAGCGCCATCTCCCGGGCTCAGCAGCTACAGTTCTCCTTAGCGACCGGTGGTTCATTGTTAAGTCTAATCTGATCAGGGAAGTCATTGTACTGTTCGACGTCTGTCTCCTGGGCGAGCGCATCGCGTGCCGCTTTCTGAAATGCCTGCTCCACGTTGATCGCGTCCTTCGCACTTGTTTCGAAGAATGGGATTTCGGCCTTGTTCTTGCACCAGACCTGCAACTGCTTGGCAGTAACCTGTGCAGAAAATATGCAGTTGCAATTAAAGCAAGACTGACATTTTTTACAAGCAACATATCGTAGACCAGCGTCTCTAATCCTGTGGTCCAGATCATGGGTCATCTGACGCCACTACGCAAAGGTAATAGAGAAACAAAAATTATTAGAAGCCAAACCCAAAAACATTTACAAGACGTATCATTTTAGATGGAAATGTAGCCATCGAATTATTAAACATGCATTTAAATCAATTTTATGCATATTTTGGATAATTTAAACTTGTTTTTAGTAAATTGGGCACCAGTACGGCTGCAATGGACAACCCATTGTGTCTCTAGTCGTGAGGGTCATATTAGGCCTCGTTCTCTGACTAACTATTTGGTTAGTGCAGTGCAGATGTGCCTTCTCTTTGTGCTAATGAACTTGCCGTGTGGTGCTGTTTGCAGCTCCACTATGGGGATTATCACAAATACCTGTTCAAATCTTGACTGCCCAGGCAACTGGCTGTCAATGAGTACCTTTGAACAGCTATAGGTGCAGGCATTCACCAATGAATTCTAATACAGAACATGCAAAATGGTTGTTAAAATGGTGGTCAAATGAGTATTGCAAATGGTCTGCAGTACAATAACAATCAGTGCAATGACTCAGTAAGAGTCCTTCATGCACAAGTCAGTCACCAAACAGAATTTGGTTTCTGGGAAGTAAATGTTCAACAAGTCCCTCCTTGATGCCATGGCCATGACCAAGGCTCTGGAATACATCCTCTGCCAAAGACCAGTAACTTAGCACTTCCTCATGTTTCACTACAAAAAATAAATTACATGCGACTTATATAAATTGACCTTACGATGGAACATGTACCATACAGCTTAATGAAATGAAGCACGGTCAAAATGCATCATCATGGCCAAATCGACTTCTTGGGTTCATTGTGTTACTTTCAACCGAAGCAAGACAATTGATCGCACCTGTCTGTTTTCCAGGTCCACTTTATTACCCAGGACGACAAACGGAAAATGTTCAGGATCACGCGGAGATGACTGGATAAGGAACTCGTCCCTCCAGCTGTCCAGTGATCTGAAGGTGGTCGGAGTAGTGACGTCACAGACAAGAATACAGCAGTCAGCTCCTCGGTAGAACGCTACACCTAAGCTCTGGAAGCGCTCCTGACCAGCCGTATCCCATATCTAAATAAAATTAAACACCAACAACAATCACTAGTTAATTCAGATTCGTGGTGTAACTTTAACACACACATCTAAAAATTCACCGCCTAAAACCTAATCTGCATTCTACTCATTACCGAAAACAAAACTGCGCTGCTTAGCTGTAGTCAGACCGGAAGCGCCTCTGAGTAGATATCTTGAAGGGGCGCTATATTGATTGGTCTACACATGACAACTCAAATTCTACCACAGCATACAAAGCTAATGAATACATACATAAATTCCACGACAAGGCAACGTCTTTTAAAGATTTAAAGGACTTCATTGCTCATCTACCTTTAATTAGAATTAATAACAATCAGAAGTAGACATCCTAGAATGTGAATAACTAGGGCGATCCCCTATTTCTGAGCGATTTTGCACATATTTAAAAGGTTTGCAATAACGATAATTAAAATTGCATTAAAATACAATCGCAGTTCGATCAACGTACCTGAAGTGTTACGAGTCGATCATCTACCATGATTTCCTTCGTCAGAAAGTCTGCACCAATTGTAGCCTTATACTGGTTGGAGAACTTCTTGTTCACATACTGATTCATCAGAGAAGTCTTGCCAACACTACCCAAAAAAACAGGAGCATATACAATGTGCCTGGGAAAAGTACAACTATTTATATACCTACAAAATTTTGCTAATGCATGAAAATCAAATGGAATTTAAAACTGATTCCGATGTCAAACTTTTTTAAATCTTGAATCGACACTCCTTAACGAAGACATCATTGTGACATAATTTTAAAACTATCTACAGCAAAATAGCATTCAGCAACAAGTCATGAGTGCATCATATTGTTGGCATCGATTTTAAATGAGGACATTCCTAGCACAAACTATAGCTTAATATTATGCAATGGAAAATAATATAGCGCCACTTGATATATAGTCCAATTGGTTGTTTTCAGATTTTATTATAAATTGAAATGGTCATCAATTTTGAATGAGAGTTTTCTCAAGTGGTCATTTTTCCACTCACATCATATTCCAGTGGAATTAAATTTGACTAATCCTCAACCACGTAACAACAGAATAGGTCCTATTTAACAAACAGTGTTAAAGCTGCTCTGGTGCAATACTGCACTTACAGAAGATGACACCAGAATGTGATCGTTGGGTCAGATCTCTAATGCTCTGGCTGAAAGCAGGTATATGTGCCAAAGGTCAGAACTGACAAGAGAGAGACACAAGATCCAGTGTTATGGATAGAGAAAGTCGTTGGAAATGCTCACCCACTGTAGATTTTATGGCAGATCGGAGAGGAGGGTAGTAGGAATTAGGAAGGAAGTCATGCTAAAAGATATGTTAAAATAGACATTGTGTCAAGAGAGCTAGCTGGCAGGTGGTCTGCACAACATAGGCTAACTAACAATTTACAACTATGAACCAAACTAAAGATGAAAATACCTAAAACCAAACACAATGGAAGAGAGAGTGACAGAAAGCGCAGTGAAACAACAGGAAAGTAACCTACCCGCTGTCACCAAGGATGATGACTTTGAGAAGCACTTTACGCCTTGATGACATTGTATTGCAGAAAATATCTGAACATGAAAACAGACCAAAGTAAAGTAAATCATATCATACCGTAACGGTTAAGGGTTGATCTAAATGACATTCATATAAGTTTTGAAAACTGTTGATAGCAGTGCAGGTTCCCAAAAAATGAGCACAGTATGAAACTACTAGTAAACTTTAACCCATAGTTGTGCTACAGCCAAGCAAGAACGCGTACCGTTTGCAGCTAATCAAGTTACAACCATCAACTCCATTAATTAGGGTTGTATTTAACACAGTAGCAATGCTGCCAACTAAAATCTAAGACAGCAGTTCAGTTAGCCAATAACTATCCCGGAACGCATTCATAATTTAATATCCCAATACTTTTATTTGGCTCGTGACAAAGGTTAAATTTTAAAGAAAATTGCCTGACAAAGGATAAATTGAAAATGCACATAAACTGTCACTCGCTAGAACACCACGCTATGGTTTTTTGCCATAATGCTAATCTAAGCTGTAGAACGTTTAGTACACATGTGTTTTATAGAAAAGTGCTTAGTAGATGTCGTAAGTGCTCATTTTGCAGTCAGTGCAATGGATCATTGTCAGCCACTTCTACGTCGCAGACTTACAGACGTAGTCGATCCCACTGCCGAAATAGAAGTGTTTACAACAAGTAAAAATCGATACGACTGAACATGTAACTATATTACACCTTCACCTTAAATTTTAGCAGATTTTTCTGTTCAGAAATTACGAATGTAATTATTATGTTGAATTAAACTACACCGTCGGCAACACGGTCATACGATCTTTGCTACTTCCGATATGTAGTCACGTGAATATGACACAAATATTTAGCGCTCTGCTTATGCGCCTCGCATTATCGTCATCAATAGCACCGAAATTGACCGAATGCCTTTACTCGCGAGAACCACGCAGGCAGATTTATAACTATAACCTAGATTCATTGTAATATTTATTCACTACAATGGCAGAAATATAGAACGAATAAGTACAGATAAGTTCAAAACGGGAAAACAATCAAAACAGTATAATTATTTTACTCATGTAGGATAGATATATATGGCACGTCATGTTAATTTTTATTCGCTGAAAGTTTAAATAGATATTGTGCTACTTATGAAACAAATAGCGAGAAGCATTAATGAGGTCAGAAATGTTTAACTAAATTGATTTGATGCATTCTGCGGTCCACCACGGAAGGACAACAGTATTGTCGATCTATCCCCAGATCATTATAACGGAATACTTACTAGAGGGTGATTCAATCCTTGCTACCTTCATTATAGTCAAGCTTTATTTAATTATTCTCTGTCAATCAAGTTAGCATTTCTGCGTTTTTGACAAACGAATGTCTTAATAATTATAAATATAAGTTTATGTATATAATTTATTAAGGACATGACGTGATACCTTTCCATCCGCCAGAGGGCTGCGCTCAGCTAGGTCCATGACAATAAAATTGAGCACTTTCCAGTCTAGGAGATTATTGGCACTGGAAATATTATTACTAGTAGTTTTAATCGTTGATTAGAGGTATCGTTCGTTTGGGAAGACGAGCGATTGTGCTAACAATTAGATTGTAGGCTGTTAAACTTCCATAAAAATGCATTTATTGTAGCCCTGTTAAAACGAAAAGATCAGTGAATTCTTTGTGGAAATAATTGAAGGGGCTACGAAAACCTGTGGCGGCAGCGTTGGAATGGATGGCATGGCAGCCGAGACCGCGACGACCCCCATTCCATGCGAGACAACGCAGTCCGCGCACATGGACAGTCACGCTGTCGTGAACATTGTCACTGTTGAAGGAACAATGCACGAGTTCGTTACATACCACTTGATTTTCTGTAGGACATGTGGGCGACAGTGCAATATCGGGGTGCGTATATATATACCGGGCGTCGTGGTAGTCGGTTAGGGTAAGTTTACTGGCGTCGTGAGGATCGGTCAGGGTTAGGGTATACAAGTGTCGTCAGTAGAAAACACGGCACCTTCCGCGCAGACTCCGCAGCATGCTAAGTGATGCCGTGAGACACCCGGTATACGCACACCGATACTCCACTTTCGCCCTATGTCGTAATAGTGTTGTACGACATTTTCAATGCCTACATTTTGTATATACCTGAAGCTGGAAAGTTCAAAGCGCAAATTTGAGCAGAAGCAAGTCAGAAAATTCTTCTGATATGGAGCAAACGATATCCGGATGCAGAAAATTGTATGCCCAAATACTCAGATTTGGTACTATAGGGGGAGGTCTACCCCACTGACTACACATTGTATTCAACAGACTACACATCGTATTCAATAACTTGTGTTTCAGTGTGGCATAAAAATAGAATATTGAAGTATTTGTAGTGAGCTCTCTTTTCTCTAATAAATACCATTACACATGCATACACTCAAAACACACATGCACTAAATTTTAAATGGGGTTCAACTAGTGTTGTTCTGGTTTTGCAGTAGTTAGGATATAAGCTTAAATTCTTTTGTTACAAAACATTCTGTGCATTTATTATAAATGCATTCGTACACTTTAGAAGTGGCATGGAAGAAGGAAATAACACGGCCAATGGCAATTTAGTGAACGAATCAACGGACCTCGATAAATCGAGTAATTCTTCGTCTTCATCCAATAAGGCAATGAATACTGTCAATCACATTATACAGGTGAGCCAAGTTATCCCCTTTGACATAACTTCTGGTATAACATCATTGATGGATGATATCGGATATTGGTTGAAATGATTTTGGTGCACTCCTGTAGAACTGTGTAACTCAAACTATCTGCTGATAGCTTAGTTGTGGTCCACAAATGATAACAGTGACATGACTTAATCAAACTCAAATTATCTGTTACATCTTATATGAAATGCTAAATTTTTTTTACACTAACTTAAAGCAGTATTATTCAAAGATACTCAGTATCTTAGTATCTCAGTATCTAACTCAGTATACTCAGTGCAGTGTTCATACACAACGTTACTAATTACTGGTCTGCAGAATCAAGAACTTTGAGAGGCCCTACAGTAGAACATCCCTTATAGTGCTACCATTGTGGAATGTCTTTAAAGCAAACTATTCTGAGCTCATAATCACATAATCTCTCTCCGCTTCAGTCAGTACTTAAGACAGCAGCTAGACTGATAGCTCGCTCTCCTCGTTTCTCTCGCATCTTTATCTTTATGTTTGATGAACTTCATTGGCTCCCTCTCCATGCTCGCATACAATTTAAAATTCTCATTTTGATCTTCAAGGCTCAGTGGGGTCTTGCCTCGAGATACCTGGTTAACGTAATACTCAGGCCTTATTCAGTTTCCTCCCTCCGTCTATTTCGCTTGTTCATTAGACTTGAGCTTTTGGTTATTCAAACTAGAACAACTATGGCTCAGTCTCGATGTTTTTGCTTCAAATGATCCTTCTCTGTGGAATGCACTTTCTCCATCTGTTTGCCCTAAAATTCTATCTGGCAGTCTCTCATCCTCTTTTGCTTTTCGCAAAACCTACTTCTTCTCACAGTGCCTTGCGCACTGGCAGTGCTTCTGAACGAAGCCCAAGAAGCGCTCTAGAAATGTTTAAATACAATACAATATTCTGTATATGTTTGTTTGTATATACCTGGACTTTCATAAATCATAAATGCATTAGATATATATATATATATTATATATATGTATAATATATATTATATATATATATATATGTATAATATATATTATATATATATATATATATATATATTTCATGTACCATAGTGCTGATATCCACATGATAAGTCCTTCTGATATATCATTTTCAGTAGATGTTTTTATATTATCTTCTATGCATACCTAGAATGCAAAATTGGTTATTGTTGGTTAGTACTGTTTTTTCTTTCTTAAAGAGGTGCTAGATAAACAAACATGTGATTACAAGTATGTTTACCACATGTGGTAACACGCAGCATTTCACAAAGGTGTTAGTGCTACTTGCTCTTAGTACAATTGCTGGCTATTATGTGACTTCCATTCATTTTGAAGATCAGAAAAGATTAGAGACATTTTAAATGTGGATATGGCAAAGAATGGAAAGAATCAGCTGGAAAGAGCACAAGACCAATGAAGAAATATTGAGGAGTGTAAAAGAAAAGAGATGAATGATAAAGACAATTCAAGAACGACAGAGAAGATGGATGGGACACACAATGAGAGGAGATTCACTACTTAAAAACATCATAGAGGGGAGAATGGAAGGGAAATAACAAGAGGAAGACCAAGAACAATGCTTTTAGACTGGATGATGGAGAAAGGTGGATACGGAAAAATGAAAGAAGAAGCTCAACACAGGGAGGAGTGGCGTCATTGGACATATGAACCTGCCTGAAGGCAGACAACCAAAGAAGAAGAATGTGACTTCCTATGACAAAATTTGATGCTTGCCTTAAGGTTTTGTAAGGTCTCCTGTCTGGCATGTTCCCATGTTAACTTTTTTGTCATGGGTGGATTATGCATCGATTAAATATTCTTTGTGACAGTTAGTTTGATTAATGTTTGTACATCACGATTAATTCTTCTCTAATGAAGATTTTAGTCTTATAGTTTGTACCTGGCAGTTTTTTGATTTTTGGATCATCAATATATTTTTCACTGAAAATGCCTACAAAGGAAGCCAAATTACAAGAGGTGAGGTGCTCCCAGTGCTGTGGCCTCTGTTTTGAGTCCGGCATGTTGCATGAATTAGTTGAGCACCTGCGGCATTTCGTAGAGGAAAAATCACTCAATTTATTTCGGTTCTGCTTTTTGAGTTTGATTCTTTTATCATTATAATTATTGGTCTAGTGAGTTCTATGCACCCTTCTACATTGGATACTTTTTTGGTATAGTAAAGTTAGGTACTGCTCATTCAATTTATTATTATTATTATTATTATTACAAGCATTTATAAGGCGCCCCTTCAAGATTCCTACTCAGAGGCACCTCCTGCGCTGATCTACATGATGTTAACTATGCCAATTAACACTCAGAGGCCTGACTTGGGATTGAAGGATCATATGGTTGTTGAAGTGAAAACATCGGTTGAGGCTAATGGCTAAAAAACATATTCTTGATATTTTATTTTGATTATTTTTGTTTACGACTTTGTAGATTTTATGGGCGTAGTTTGTAGTTGAAGCCTGCTTGAAGTTTTTTGCATGACTGCATAATGGAGGTTTTTCAAATGCTTCATCTTGTACATTTATTTTATGCATTTGATTTGACTTTCCATATATCACACCTAAACAGTTTGTCAAAAGAAATGCAGTTCATCATTGTTGAACAAATAGTTTGTTTTATGTGATGACCCGACTAGGAAGCGACTACATATTTATACATGATATGGCAAGTCTATGTAAGTCAATATGAATCAGGGTGTAATCTATTTCTCCCACCTTCTGAAGTTTACAGATTTGATGTTTGTATCATTGTATGTACAGTAGTTGTATACAGAATTTTTTTAAATGTGATCAAGGCCCCAATTGGTCATTTGTGGTAGGTAGGGGCATTGCCATTGGACTCTTACAGTCGCAGCTTTGGTCATTTGCGACTTCATACGTTCACGGCATTGAGCAGTCAGGTCACGAGATAGAGTGCCTTTGGACACCTACTCTTTATTTCCGTCTAAGAGCCTTCCATTGATCTGATGAGACTCAATTTCATGGAGGAGGAGCTTAATTGTTGTGTGTGTGACCAGTCGATGTTGTCTGGCTAAACAGAAAATTCCACAGACCACTGTCGAGTGTTTGCCTAATATCTTAAAAGGTGACTTAGGAACAAAGTAGAACACTTAGTCAAAATTCATCAGCACATGACTTCTATTACTAAGCACATACTTGACCTGCAGGATGAAGCCCTTGGGGTTTGTCATGAATGCCTCATTGTTTCTTCAGTAAATTATAATATTATTGTTATTATTACACATATTTATTTAGTGTTGATATTCAATGACCAAGCATCAAGTGCTGACAGTTGAGTTATTGTGAGTATAGGATTTACTCAAGGTGTCTACTAAGTAAGCTTCCTAGGGGATGCATTGAGAGACAAGCGTGTGTATCCAGTTCACCTATGTGCAGGGCTTAACCAGAAATAAAGAGTTGGGCATCCAAAAGCATGTTTGCTGTCAATTCAATTGCATACGTTTCTATACGTTTAGTCTAACTGTTTGATTTAAGATGAGACACGGAGACACGAAAGCATAATAATTAGATAATATTCATTTCTAGATTATAAGCAGACTAGTAGTTTAAGTTATAGCAAAGATCAGTAGCGTCGCCCTCCTCCTTTATCTGGGCTCGGGACTGGTTCTGTCAGTATATGAATAGTTGCATAAGCAGAGCATGTCCGCTGAAGTGTTTACAAGAAAAAAACAAGCATAGATAATGATTCTTTAACCTAAGCCTAACGTTTCTGATTGATATCATCGGTTTTTTTGTGTTACAGGTTGCAAAACGTAACAGAATTCGCGAGAAACTGATATTTGTGTTGTCGTTGTCTTCGCTTATTTTGATGGCATACGCCGTTGTCGTTCTCCAGTGGTTGCTACCCTACTACTACGCGATCAGTGCACCGCTGTTGATAGGACTGCGAGTCAGTCTCTACATGTGAGGAGTTTTTGCTCAGTATTTGTATTTGGGATCTGTCATTTGGGATTAATCTTTCATTATTTAGATAAAGTACAGATAGAAGTCTGTTGTCTTTCTACATAAACCATGATGTTGCATCACGTAATACAGTAAACGGGTGTTGGCTCATTTTCCCAGTGAGAGGCCACTGAAGGGCAGTTCTAGAAGTGGTACAAAGTGGGACCGACCAGAAATCACCTTGGCCGAATATCCCATTTTTAACTATTCATAGATATTCGCCTCAGCAAATAGTACACACGCAATTAGATAGTTTAAAAAATTGAAGCTATAATTAAAAAATTTGTAATTCTATCAGGAATTTCTTCAATGTTATTTATTACCTATTTTGATTTCCAATTTCCTCCTACAAATAAAAGGATAAAATTGAATTTGTATTATCAATATTAATTTATTGCAGGTACAACATTATTTAGTTAAATCTCATTATCAGATTATTCTTAATTTGAAGCTTCGTAATACATGATGACTATTGATAGGCAATGATACTTGGCAGAGTGGTCAGTCACTCTAGCAGAGACCCACTACTACTTGGTTCGTACCCAGATCTGGCATGTACATTCAAATACTCGGATTCAGACCAGGTGCAAATTGTCTACCCGGTCGGTCCCTACAAAGGGGCATGGATCTTAACATCCTTTCACAATCACGGAGGTTTATTCGACATTCCAACGCATGTTGACCAAACTTTCTACTGATATTTTCTGCCTTTTCTCATACAGATAATTAATGTGACGCTGTTGAAGTGCCTTTTAATGGCATGCTGTTGAGCGTGGCTTTTTCGTTTATTGAATCATCTCTCCCAGATCTGCACACATTCTGTCAAGTTATCTTATGAGGATATGACAAGATTTAGACATTGACTGGAACCCTGGATTGGCAAATGATAATAATAATGATATTCTTTATTAATTCAGACTCTATTGATTATTAATTCAGATTCAGAATTTAACTGTATAGCAGCCTGCAAGGTGCCTAACTGTCCTACTGCATACTTTACAGTCACTCCATGTGGAGTCCTTAGTCAGCCTTATGGGGCCTGCGGATATCGAATCCACATCCTTGTTTTGCATGCCAGCATGTTGCCTTTTAGTATCTCTCACCCCGTGACCATAGACAAGACTGATGAAAATGGAGATAAGTTGTTCATAGCCAGTCACTAATCGCCACCAATTGACTTAAAGCAGTTACTGATGATGATGATGATGATGACAACAATGAATGTTATATTAAACTTTTGTGATTGTCATTGATTTAGCACCACTTCAAGAGAGAAACCAGGTGGTTAAATAGATGCTTGAAAACTACCTTTGCGAAAGTCATGTTACCAACTCATGTTACTATCGCATGTTACTACCAACACATGCTACCAACATATGTTGCTAGAATAACAGTCATCACATGTGAAATCTGAAGGATGATATCAATTAATTGTTATGTGTTTTCTTCTTGTATTAATATGATTTATTTGGTTCTTTGCAGAAAATACAAATGGCAATATTTTCTCATCGATTTCTGTTACTTTGGAAACACTGTGCTCTACATTTTTATTTGGTAGGCATAAAAAATGCATCGTCCTGCTCCTTTATCTTTTGTTTTCATCTTCAGAGATTTAACTAAGATACATTTATTAATCTGAATTTGGTTGTCACATGCAAGATAAACATAATTCAATTCAAGCACATGTTTTTCAAATCGATTTTCGGTGCCAATAAGCATAGGAGTATTTTTGTGTTCCGTTTGACTTGAGCCTCCTGTGATATATGCTCTGTTAGAATGCAAGACTGATACTCTGCAGACGTATTATTATTGTGAATTTATTGAGCACCTTTGTTTAATAATCAAGCTCTATTGTATAGACTCTGAGCGACTGTGACTGAAGGACTTGCTCAAGGGTTCAAGCATGGTGACTCTGCATTGCTAAGTGAGCGCTCTGCCAGATTGGTTACTGTCTCCCAGTTGTAATAGCATGCTTTATACCAACTCGAATTTGGGTATGAAACAGTCGAGATAGTGGATCCCAAAATTATTCACGTACAGAAAAGAAAGTAATGATCTCGTTAGGTACAAGGCTGGTCTTGCTGTATTTCCAAAGGATTATGTTAAGTTTTATTAATTCAGTTTTTTCATGTAACTGCTGTATGAACTGGTTCTTATATGTGACTCCCAAAGCAGGAAGGACAGTTGCTGTGTTTTCTTAGTCGACTAAGTCAAAGAGTGATGTGACTGATTGATTGATTAAGCAATTGATTGATTAAGCAATTGATTGATTAAGCAACTGATTGATTGATTAAGCAACTGATTGATTGATTAGGCAATTGATTGATTAAGCAATTGATCGATTAAGCAATTGATTGATTGATTAAGAAATTGACTGTTAATTGATTTGGCTGATA
The DNA here is from genome assembly GCA_959347315.1 of Bimastos eiseni. Lineage (NCBI taxonomy): Eukaryota > Metazoa > Annelida > Clitellata > Crassiclitellata > Lumbricidae > Bimastos > Bimastos eiseni. The sequence goes on along the minus strand of OY365821.1, from coordinate 12,980,895 downwards.
GAATGGGGTTTGTTTTCTGCAGGGCGGCTCCATGGCAGCCGGAGTTTTTCATGGTCATGTTTGGCTTGGCGCATGGTCCGCTGGCGTGGGCAACAGTCATCTTTCGAAACTCTCTCGTCTTTCACAACGCGGATAAGATGACGTCAGTCTACATTCACGTTTTACCTTTATTCCTAACCTACGGGTGAGCGAACAACGATGTCTGCTCCTGTTCTATGCTCATCCAATATGTATCGTTATAATGATTCTCGTAGTTGCATATGCGTGTGGTTCAATAGTGTTGCTGTCTGGTGATTTATCTAATACGTTGGCTAGCTTGATGCACAATGTTTAATTCTTTTACAAAGAGCCACACTGGCTTCCCAGTAACTTATCTGTAACTTATATTACATGTTCATCAGTAAAAGTTTAGAGGTACACTGACACTCTTGCGGATAATATGAAGAAACAAAGGGATGGGTACCATGGACATGCAGACATCTTTAGGTTATCTGGTTAATATGTAAGAGAAGGAGATGCAAACAGTGCAATCCCAAAGAGGCAATTTGTACAACTGTTATTTGATATTGCACTTCTTACACTTAAGTCCAGGCGTGCACACATGCCTCAACAGCGCAATTGCAGTTGTGCTGCAGAGCAATTGTGTGAAAAGGACTTGCTTAAGGTCCTTACACAGTGACACTTCGGACGAAAGTCGAACCCGCTCAATCAATGCACAATGAGTGTTACGGGCCAACCGCTGTAACCGCTCGGCCACCATGCCACAATTTGCAGGTGCATGGTGCTGGATATACTAGTGTAGAAATATGGTGGCACAGTTTTGTGATGCTTAGTTTGTTTTGAGTTTTCCCTATGACATTTATGATATGATCAAATAAGCTAGGCAGCCGCCGATTTTTAGGGGCCACTAATTTTGCAAAATTAATATAAATTTTTTTGACAAATCAGAACCAAAACATCTGACAGTCTTCATAAATAGTGTCTTTGTTCTTTTGGTTGGCTGGTAGAATACGCTGGTACCCCGATATCTTATCAAAGCACTGGTACAGTCAGTTTGTGTCAATCTTCATCGAGGATGTTGCACACATGTTCATCTGGGTCGTCGGTGTTTCATTTGCGTCCTTTATGTTTCACACGGTGAGTATGAAATTTTATACAACTTTTATAGCACTACTGTCTGAGGATGAGACAGAAGTTGATGGCACAATTGCTCATACACAACAACCGTCTGAAAACGAATTGAACGGGCCGATTGAACTGCTATACTTAGTGAACCTGTGCTTAATTAATTTGTTGATTAATTTGTATGTACATATTTATGTACAGAGCGTACTCTTTTAATGAAAGTTGTTGAGATGCATGTTTTAGGGTATGGCATGTCGGCACATATACCGAGCCACTTGAAGCTGAGAATAATGGTATTTAGTGTTTTGCTGCAGTTCTTTATATCTTGTTAACCTGTGTAGCATGAGGATAGAGGATATAACACCATTTTGCATTAAAGAATATGGTAAGTAAACTGGGGTGCTTAAACGAGTCAAGTATATGGATATATATTACTATGTATACATATGTATGTATATGAGTGTGTGTATTATATCATGCTGTATCTGTATATTAATGTTACAGGCAATATGTGAAACTAGGGACTTGGTAAAATGCCTAGGATATGAGTAAAACCCTAATTCTACACTAACCCTGATCCTAAGCCTGACCCTAACTCTAATCATAGCCATAAGTGGGTGATTTTACATATTGCCTGAAATCTAAGAAATCAGGCATTTTACAAAATCCCTGTTTCACACATTGCCTGTAATATATATATATATATATATATATATATATTTATATATATTAATATATATATGTGATTAGTTGTTGCATAGTTTTATGCTCTTAATCACAAATCTGTAAACTTAGTGATTAAATGATTAAACTTTTTAAATAATTAGTCTGTATTTATTTAATTATTTGTTATTTATCTTATACAGTTTTTATACTTGATCATCGTTTACATCATCTGTCGTCCAGATAAATCATACCTCAACAGCTATCGATACCTGTCATCTCGAGACGGATGGATCTTCGCGATGCTTAACATCTGCGGTCAAAAGTAAAAAATTGGTTCACCTGTTTTTAATTTAACCAGTGTTTCAGTTTTTATAATATTGTCTTTGAAATAGGAATCTTCGAGACTTCGATATTTGATTCGGAAAATGAACACGATACCAGACCCGAACAGTATAATTGGCTTTAAAAATGTTTAATTTCTGGGTTGTTTTGAATTTGTTAATTGAATCTTGTTTGATAATATGTTTGAAAAAGGCAGAAAGTTTATTAGGCCCTCATTGAAATATTCTGTTGCCGTGAGTTCGTCTGCACTGCATGAATATCAAATTGATCCCTGCTGATTTGGTTCGAATTTTAATTTTGCCTCAATTCGATTTGACTGAAAGTTTGTGATCTGCTGGTCCAAGCAGCGAAACTAAAAACATACGATAGAATGCATTGTTACCATGACATTGTATCTAAGTGGGTTTAGTGGTCATCTTGTCATGTGGAGTTGCACGTTCAAACCTTACCCATTAAGGTTTTTGGGTAGAGACCTTGAGGAAGTCCTTCCTTCACTTAAGGTTGATGCTTGGTTATTGGACAGTAGTGCCTAATAAATTCATAATAATAATGGCTGTGGCAGACATTCAACCGTTACACAGTCTTACCATTATATAGTCTTAAGATAATTTCAATCTCTAATCATTCCTAAAGCACCAAGTTTCAGAGCAACTGAAATATAAAAATTCAGTCTATTTCTACTACGAATGTGTACATTTTTCCTCATGTCTGTAATTTCAGACGAAGATTTCTAATGTACTTGCTCTTCAATTGCTTCTACTGCATCGCGTCCCTTCTCTTTACGATCGTCTGCTATAAGTACTTCATCGTGAATTCGGTTTATCTGGCATTCATCGTTTTCGTTGTCGCCTGGAACGGTGCCGCCTTCTATATAGATGTCTTTCCCATTAAGGGATTCGGAGATACCGTTTGATCTACTCATCAGGGTCTGAACTACTCGTCTGAACTACTCATTTCGAACCACACAATGGCTAGTCATTTGTTCGATGGATTAGATGTGGTTTGTATAGCGCTTCAGTTGTTCAACTCGACTGTGAGTTGTGTTATTTTAAGCTCTGTAAAGATTTACGTATCTTGGTTTAGTCACATTTATGGTCAGTGATATTCTGACGGGTTTCTATGTAAATTATGCTGCAGTGCAGTTGTTCAAGAGTCAAGTCGAGCATTTCTCCATTTGTGCACAATTGCGTTTCCAAGTTTATTTATTTTAGCCACTTTATGTTAATGTAACTGAATTGAAGTTGTTACACTGTCCTCTTCCTTCTTTTGCGTCTTAATAACTCGTGTTGTTGAATGCAGTGGAGTAAGTTTAAATTTTTTTACTACAGCTTCATATCAATCGACCGTTTATTCATGGCATGTATGTGTCGATACTGGCGCTATAGAAGTCATTAGACTGTTAGATTTTTGTGAAGTGGAGCAATATATACATTTCTAAATATACTGCATCTTTAATGAATCTGATCTCAGAATCTCGTTAATGTAGCACAGTCTAACGATCTATTAATTAACGATGTCACAGGTGATAAAGATAGCGTGCTGGTTTACTTTTGTGCAATTTGACATCAGTTTTTTTTTAGAAGTTCCGTAGTTTTGGTCTTACATTTATATTTATTATGTATTTTCCTGGACTTTGGTGTTGTAATTTCCTGGCTAATGATGAGTCAATTACTCTGGGCAGTAAAGGGCTTCTTCAATATCCTTAAAATAATAATAACTGTCTTAGATGGCCATGACACACATATATTCCATGCATGACACTCAAACATGTTGAACTCAATTTAGATAATTTATTCACTAGTTTGAAAACCAGCAGTCACCATCACTATTGAAGTTACTAATTAATAATGATTTTGATTTCATAAATAAATATAATTTGCCTTGTGTCTGTTGTCTGCTTCTAATTTTTGTTTGCAGATATATATATATATATATATATATAAAGATTTTTTCATGAAAGTTTATTGTTCTGTGTTCATATTACTTCATTTGAGATGCATGAATATGGAAATTTGAGGATTTCATTAGTATGCAGTTGTTCATTTTACTTATGCTGTTGTTTTGAGTGGTTGTGTAGCCAATTTCAGTCATGTTTGTAAAGATAAATTAAAGACATTCTGATTTATGTTCTCTTATGATAGTTAGATGTAACTTTTGTCAAAAATTTGACTAACATTTTTGCATTTCTTTTGTTTTTGCACTGTTATGCCTTTTTTGCACATTTTGTCATTAGCTGGTGTATTTATTTTTCTTATTTGAGCTGGCTTGGATATGTGTTGACTTTTTTGACCATTTCGAAGTTATGCTGATTATTTTATGACTGAGGTAATTTCTGACAGTCACAAACTGTCTACGTTCGGTATTTGCACATTATTCTCTTTTATTTTGGTTGCTGAATGGCAATGCTGCAGCTTTCAGCGGGCTTTAGTTCCTTATGTGTCAAGTGATGTTGCAATATGTAGTGAAGCGAATTCATTGCTTGGTTCTCCTCGTGTTCTAGAAATTCTTAGTGATACTCAGTTCCATCCTGCTTTGTGCATTGATTGATGCATTAGGTATTGATTGATGCTTTGTGCATTGATTGATGAAGTGATTGATGCTTTGTGCATTGATTGATGCCTTATGGATTAATTGATGAAGTGATTGATGCTTTGTGCATTGATTGACGAAATGGTTGATTCCTTGTGCATTAATTGATGCATTGTGCATTGATTGATGTATTGTGCATTGATTGATGCATTGTTCATTGATTAATGCTTTGTGCATTGATTAATGCTTTGTGCATTGATTGATGCTTTGTGCATTGATTGATGCCTTATGCATTGATTGATGAAGTAATTGATGCTTTGTGCATTGATTGATGTTTTGTGAAGTGATTGATGCTTTGTGCATTGATTGACGAAATGGTTGATTCCTTGTGCATTAATTGATGCATTGTGCATTGATTGATGTATTGTGCATTGATTAATGCTTTGTGCATTGATTAATGCTTTGTGCATTGATTAATGCTTTGTGCATTGATTAATGCTTTGTGCATTGATTGGTGTCTTGTGTATTGACTGGTGCATTGTGATGATGGTCCAGTAGAAGTTTTGAATCATCTACCTAATGGCTTCTATATTGCTGTTCTGATCTGATTTGTAGCCATGCAATCTTTGTCTGAGGAGATTCTTTGATTATTAAACTGCTTTGGTTGTCTATTCTGTTTTTTAGAGGGTTTCATATCGATGAAGCACAACTTTAGAAACTGTAATTTGCAACGTGTAGGTCGATTTACACTTGTAAGTCTTTTGTTTTTCTGTATAAAAATATTTTGTTTCTATTTCTTTATGTACCTAAGAAGAGTTGGCTTTTGATTATGATAAAAGGTTGTGTGTATTTAAAGTTTTTGATCACCAAGATTTCACTAGTTGATTGTGTGACAAGATATTCGATTGTGAAAGGTTGTTTACTTGCGCTACACGCAACGTCTTTCAGAGCCGGAACAAATGTGAAACATTGTTGTAATCACAATGAAGTGATGTTATAAGGATGAGTTTACATTTGGGAGAGCATTGTAGCAAAGTTTCAGTGCTGGCATCGTATGAGATCGTCTTGGGTTGAGTCGGATTATGGATATTGAACAGATGATACTTTCACCAAATTGTGTTTATGACTGATCACAACACATTCCACAGTAGGACATTTGTATGTATGACATCTGTTACCATTTGTCAAGGAGGAAGAGTTTATATACTGTTTTAATGTAATCTCAAAATGGCTGGAATATTTGAGTAGAATTCACGATGATAATGATTTATATTATTTGATGGTGTTTACTCTATTATGTTATTATTAAGAAGTATCTTGACATGAAGATGATAAACTTATGATCATTATTTTATTTTATGTTTTTGTCAATGGTTAATGTATTTTGTCGAGATTTAGGCAATCTTGCTTTATATATGTATTGTACTGGGAATTTCATATTGTTTATATAATCTTAGCTATAAATCAGAAAATATATTTTTTCGTCCCAGCAAAGGCGCGTGAATGGAATGCTCTGGTAATATGAAACTTTGTACAAGAGCGTTCTTATGCGAATTTCAAAGTCAACGTAATTATTTTCAGCATACAATTTACTTTAACTTCCGATATTTGGACATATCTACTTGTGAATTGCCCAATTTCTGAAATTAATTAAATAATGCTGACCATTTGCATTTGAGGCAGGCCTAATTTTATTTGCAAATCAGTTAAAAAATTACTGCTTCGCACGGAATGTTCACAAAATGGAACACTCGCGATTGAGTTAATCTACACAGAAACAATTTCAGGGGCAAAGCAGTGCACCCCACTGAATTCAAAATCCAATCCCAAAATCCCAGGGGAAGCTGGGGTGTATGGTTAGTTATGGCTAGTTAGTAATAAGGCATTTGAGATTTCACAAGTTGAATCTCCTGTAAAAACTAGATCTCCGACATCCACTAGAAGATGGTCCATAAACTCAATGCTTTGTATGCACAGAATGCTTTCTTTTTACTACATTGTTTGTTCATTAGTTCTGTCATTAGTTAAATTATTTATGATCTCTTTTTAACCTATCTCATACACTTACATCATATCAAAGATCTCTCTATTTCTTGTAAATGTCAATGAAAGGTCGGTTTCCTAGTCTTCAACTGTGCTATTATGACAACTCTATTAATTTCATTTGCAGAATTCTTTAACGATGCGTTGCATTCACTTTTTTTACTCACATCGTTTAGGGGTAAGGTTTATTCTTGCAATCTGTTTAAGCATAAACCATCGGTTTACAGTGATTTAACGCTTTTGCAACTTTGGTTGGTACAGCAATTGAGTTTGTTTTGACTGGCATCTGTTACACTGCCATGGTGTTCTTCACACTTCCACCATTTTATACTTGGTGCAATAAAATTCTGTTTTGTGTTTTATAATTGTATTTATAGATAGTCCCAGCATTTTGATGATTGTAATTGTACAACACCACTTCACATGAAAACTAATTATCAGCACACTCAGCACTAGCTTGTAGTATGTTGTCAAGATTGGAAATAAGCAAAGGGGCAATTACTTACCATGGGTAAAAATTTCAGTAACTGACATGATGTTAAGTTTGAAAGCCACTCTGTGCCAGAAATGTCTGATATCTCTTTTAGTCTTGTGTTCTGTGAGTTGTTTGCTGTCTGCACTTGAGATTGACTTAGGAAATGTCTAGAAAGGCACTATATAGTTTATTTAATTTTGTATTGTACATATCTGTTTCTTGTTTCTCTATTCATATATATTATAAATCAGAGCTTTTTAATTGTGGGTGAGAGACAGTATTTCCCAGCAATTGGCGAGCCAGGTGCTGAATGCTCCTGAGCAAAATCATTGGAGGGACATGGGAGGGGGCTTGGGGAGTCTGTCCCCAGAAACGTTTTTACAAAACCTAATCTTAAATGGTGCGGTTTTAACATAAACACAGTCTTCATTTTGATCCTCATTATCAATAACCTTTATTGCAGAATGAAGATATAGTATTTATTGGGAGGTGGCTTGGGGAGTCTGTCCCCAGAAACGTTTTTACAAAACCTAGTCTTAAATGGTGCGGTTTTAACATAAACGCAGTCTTCATTTTGATCCTCAATTGTGGTTCTCGAGATGTGGGGTCGAAGGCAAAGCTCCTCAGGTTAGGTAAACATCGTCGGGTGGCCAGATGTTTGACACCCCGATTATAAATAATATAAATGGATGACGAGGCCCTTATTTTGATGTGTCTCGAGCACAGGTCACTTGTGCAATGAAAGACTGTTTATATTTTGTTCCCACCATTCATGAACAGCAACGTACACAAAAGAAACAAGAAAAATAATGTGTAAAATTAATGATAAATTATGAACGCTTGCACCTCCTATGTTTCTTGTTATTATGCTAGAAATACTTGTTTGCGCGTCATTGCATTTTAAAATGTGATTAAATGTATAATAACGGATTTGTATTTAAGCTGGATAGACAATTTCTTGTCTGACTAAAAATGTTCATATTCACTTAATTCTGTGATGTGACATAAAGCATTGATTGATACATTCGAGGTTCCTGTGATTGACTGAAAGCAGAAAATTATATGCGAAGAATAAATAAAATATCCTAATTGCCTGTATGTTTTAGATGTATTGTCATATTTACATTACACTTTTTGACTTTTCAGAGTAGCGGGAAGGATTAAAAAGTGAAAGTCTGTTTTCGAAGCTCTCAAGTCCCCACAGCGAGGTTCAGTTCAAATACCTGGCTCTGACAATCTTGAAGCATGTATTGATACATGTATTGATACATGTATTGATACATTTGTATTGATACATTTGTATTGATACATTTGTATTGATACATTTGTATTGATACATTTGTATTGATACATTTGTATTGATACATTTGTATTGATACATTTGTATTGATACATTTGTATTGATACATTTGTATTGATACATTTGTATTGAACAGATGCTTGGAATATGAGTGATCCAAACAAGATAATTGTAGGTTTGTGGCTCTACCTTTAGTAGGATCAATGCTCAATGTGGGCATGGTCAAGTACCTCGGAAAGACTGGTTATGTTAAAACATTGGCACTCATAATAAGGACAGTTTTGAAATATAGCTCTTAGTTATTTGAATGTCTCCAGAGATTATGCATTCTGCAGTAGTTGAGAAAACTCTCACGTTGTGAGTGCAATAACGTCAGGAGGGGATCAGTCTCCAAGCCTTGTGAAGCTGCTTACTTACTTAATTCAAATCTCCAAACTTTCTCAATGCCACAAAGAAGCCACATCAGGGAAACTCCAGCTTAGTATCTGGCACTAGATCTAATCGGGTCCTCCATAGCCAGGGTGCTTCAATAGTCTACCCAAGGCGGTGTCCCTGTGCAGGTCAGGATACAAGGAAATCAATTTTCCTTTATTCTATCATGACATAGCCACATCATGTTTACAACCCTGAACAGGGATGTGATCTCGAGACCGCAGTCTTGGTCTCGAGACCGGAAAACTGCAGCCTTGGTCTTGAACCATCGGTCTTGGTCTCGACTGCGTCGGTCTTGGTCTTAAAGGAACGGTCTTGGGTATGATTGCTGTCTAAGGTCGGCGTTCTTGTTCATTTGCCGTATCAGAGCAATTTCTTGAATAATTTTCGGTTATTTTCGATTATTAGAGACACCAGACGTTTATTCCCTACTCGCTAGTCTCGATTTACGACGTGCTGACCATCTATATATACAAGTTACTATGGGAAAAAGGGTGCATTTGCGACAAAACCAACCATTTCCAAATTTGCTTTCACAAATTTCAAGGTTTTGGATCAATCTAATTATTATGTGATCGGCCACGGTCAGTCACTGTTAACCTAGAATTCCGAGTACAAATAGGCCTACAGCCCTACACTATTCAAACGGAACGCTAGTCTACTTGTTCAGATGTCTTATTTATAATTTGCTACTGTAAGTAATTTGTAGTGCCATATTCTCAGGCCGAAGCCTAGGGCTGAACCCACAAAAGTTCAGACTGGCTGGTAAAACAGTCTTCTGGACCATTATAAAGATTAGTATTCTTCAGCAATAAAATTAATGTTTTAAGCGTGTTCTTCCGTTTTAGCGTCTTAATAAATTAAATTGCTTATAAAAAAAGAGTATCGGTCTTGGTCTCGGACCCTCGGTCATAGTCTTGGTCTCGGATCACCCGGTCTTGGTCTTGGTCTCGCACCACCAGGTCTTGGTCTTGGACCTCTCGGTCTTGGTCTTGGTCTCGAGGTTTTGGTCTCGTGCCCAACATTGACCCCGAATAAGGTGCTATAGTGGAAACCAACGCTCTTTTGACGGGTGACGGTGGAATCCGGTGAAGATGGTGATAGAATGCCATGGGTCTTGTTGCTGATTTCTATTTTATTTGTTAATCTATCATGAACGTTGAACACCTCCAAAATATCATTATCGCAAACACTTGAACAAATTGTGTGCTGACGTGAACAGTCAATTATACGTTTTTCTATTGTATAGGGAGTTATATGCCTGACTGTATAATCATATTTTAAAAATCTAGGTTTTGTAATGGGCCTAAAAGCTCTCAAAAGTCATATCTTTGGCTGTGAATTTGAAAAAGCGACAACGAATATATTAATATTGACAATATATTTACACGTACATCAGATGGCATGTTATATTTATGTGCGGTGTCTCTCCCTCCAATCTATGCTCCCAATCAAGAAAATACACAGTAAAGACCTCGAACAAGATCCAATGTCAGCGTGTGTTGGTCGAAGGCAAAATGTCTCATAGGTCGATTCCCAGCAGCTTCATTAAAAGCGTTCTGCATAATGGCGTTGGAAGATACGTTTGTCAGTTGCAAAGGCTAACCCTGAAATTCTGCAAATCTCATGCAGATAGCAGAGGAGTGAGGTAGTTGAATAATACGTTGTTTGGACCCGTATTAAAATTCATTGCAACTGTCAATGTACATAAAAGGCTTAGTAGGCTATCGGAATTGTGTTTTTTGGGTAAATAAATAAAGTATCTGGCGTGCTTCCATAGGGTAATAGCCCATGTATATTTCAGGTCAACTAATAATAAATAACTGGACACATGTCGTAAGCGTGCAGTGACCGTTACTATAGTTTTCCCAATAAATTATTAGTTGCCTATTAGAAACTCGTTGCACACAATTATTGAGGGCCTGTGTGTTGGTAAGAGATCTGCAGGCTGTTCATTTTGTTGAACTGAAAATTGCAGCATTACTTATGAGGGTATTCTGACTTTGATGTTCATAGGTGCTCTCAAAGTTAATTTTATCTGCTTCGTGTTACCTGTCTTGATTAATTTTTTCATTAAGTTTCATAAGGACACATTTCTTAATTTTATAGAGACTTCATAGAGAACCATTTGCTGGAATTTACTCGAAACAATCCTGGTGTTGTGGTGTACCTGCAGCCAAGACGTCATCACTCTCCTTGCCTTGTTGCAGAATACTGTAAGTATTTCATAACTTGCAATGAGAAATTGTACACTGCACCTACTTTGTAACTCAAGTGTCCATTGTAGTTACATTAAGTACAGAATATGTACTTCAATGTCCATTTAATTTAATTGACTTTATAACGTGGTTACATTCTGAAGTTGAATTTTATTCAGATGCAATGCTATAAATTAGTATGCAGAATTGTGTTGACAGTATCAATTGGTTACATCATCCATCATTTTTGTTGTTTTCACTTCAGAGTTTTGCCATTTCCACGATGTTTAGCCAGATGTCTTGATTCTAGGCTCTAATCTAGTTCATGTACAATCCAAAGTTCAGTGAAATCATGTCAGCTTCCAATGTCCTTTGTCCATGTTTGGTGAGGTCACCTAGTGGGTCTTTTCCAGTCTCTCACAGGGCCGGAAATTATTGCTCTCATTCCCAGTGCTGGGATGTACAGCGTGTGGTGGTGACTTGTGTTTGTAGGGAATGCACATTGTTTTTCTAAGGCACTAATGCTGTTAAGCATCAAGCTTTGTCTTCAGACCCTTTGTAGGCATCCAAGTCTCAGCTCCACATAAGAGGATGGGTAGCCTATGTGCCCAGACTAGGCGCTCCCATCAGCCTCGATATGTGAACTGAGGTAGGGAGACCACCTGCACATAACCTGATAATGGGACATGGGTAACACAACGACAAATGCCCCATCCTTTACAGGGTCTTCTCTAGTCTGGATTTTTGTTTTGCCCATTTGATGTTATTGGTTATATACGCATTGCGATCTTTTTGTTGCCTCGTCATTAGCACCTCTGGGACATTTTCTTCAATAGGTGCAACATAGACTTTCTTTGACAATTGCGGTTGATACAATTAAAATGGCTTTTCTGTGTGTCATTTTTTAACCAGTGAATGGCAACTCAGTGCACATGGATGCATCTAACAAGCCAAAAGAGGAGCTGTGCCAGTGGGTTGGTCATCTGCGAACGCGATCAGGGGAGGAAATCGTGCGGCTGAGGAAGATGTGGCATACCGATGTGCCGAGCATTCAGGGCATCTGGACGCCATTCACCAACAAAGACACGCACCTAAGCGTCACGGAATTTCCCGACTATAAAAATTTCCGTTTTCCGGTGGCCGAGGAAAGTGCCTCAGACAGACTGATCAAGATGGCCGAAAGACTGAGACTGTCTGATAGTCAGAGCAAGTCGCTTAGCGGCGACAAGAATGTTGTTGAAGTCCATGCATAGGAAAAGTAATGCTTTGGATTTGAGTAACTGGGACAGCTGTAGAATGAGTTGTTGGTAGTTTTATCTCATGTTTGGTTGTGTCGTAGAAATCGGAGTTGAATGAATATTTGAAAACTTCCATAGCTTTCCTGTAGTAGTTCCCAACAGACCTTTTTCTTCTGTATCCCTTCAAGCTTCCCTTTGGTTTTCTAACATTCTTGCCTGGAATTATTCAAGCAAACCACTTTTTCTTTGAAGGCACCACTGATACCTTGAGCATTACTACAGTTAAGCTATTGAAGCTCTTAACTAGGGGTCAGCTGATACCAAAGCTCTATGTGTTCAGAAATCATTTCGAATGGTGGAAATATAGATGAACAATACATGGGATATTTAGAAGATAATTTTTAGTTACAGTTGAAAATAGTATGTCGGTGAACTTTGACCAATTCGAAAGTCTCTGGAAACACAGGTCTGCTCTCCATCGCAGCTTGTTGACGTAACCTGCCTGTGCGGTTGTTGGGTGATGTTATGGTGGATATAAGCGAAGGGTGATACTGAGCGGCTAGTAACAGCATAGTGATCTGTTTGGTAATGCTCTGGATCCATCATCCAAAGACTTCAGGTTTGAATATGCTGAGCTGATTTAGAGCTTTTAATGCCAAATAATTTGAACATGCTTTGCTCAAGGTTCAGATTTACCGACCTTGTGCATTATTCAGTGCAGTAAATTTTATAGCTGACATTATGAGAATGACAGTTTTATTTATGAGATGTTTCAGCAAACTTAAGGGAGACAACTGACAAAAAGCATTCAGAAGCATTGCCATCATCCATGTTTCACTGATAATTTAAATCTGTATCTAATAGAGCGGTGCAAAGCCACATACGTTTTCTCTGAATCATAATGTTGCTGTTAGCAATGAGGATATCATCTGCAGTTGCTGGTATGTTTTTCACACCTGTATTTCTGAGGTGATGAGGGTATTGCTTGTAAATCTGGTAGAAGCAGTAGACTTTTGATGCCGTATTTATCGTTCGATATGCTGGTAGGTTCTATTGGAAACCTGTGGGGTCTGAGGGTTTGAAGTGTATATTATTTTTCTTAAATTACCTTCCAAAGTATTGACAAAACTTTAATTCTAAGATGAATTTTTACAGGCCATCCAATATGGGGCAAATGTCCTGGAGCCTGGCACTTTTTAGAGGGCCTGCAATAAACTTGCAATCAGGGGTGGCGATCCTGGGGGTCGAGGGAGACAGATGCCCCCATCCTTTTACAGAGAGGGGACACGTTATATGTGGTTCTCCACATTTCTTCCGCTCTTATTGGGTGTCCCCTTACCTGTCAAACGAGATCTCTGCCTCTGCTTGCAATGGTAGTATAAACAAGTTTTTGCAGTTAAATCCAGATAGGCCTAGTATAGAGTCACTTGACTGCTATGCCTAGGGCCCAGAGCTTCTGTTTCTGACCCTGACTATATATCAAGGACTGAATAGACCTTAGTGGTCAGTAACACGGTTACCTCACGGCAGATAACTTGTTAATACAGTTGTAGAACTGGATATTTTTTTCATGTGAACATAACCAGCATATTTTCAGAACCCCGTTACAAATTCTGTATTACATAATATCTTAGATTGAACAGTTGTGGATTTATATGTATTATATGAGTAAATACAAATCTAGGATACTAAAAGCCAAGACAAACTCGCGAAAACACTTATATATATCCAAGGCTTTCTCTTGGGTAGCTTAAGTTACTGCTCCTTTTTTATCTGTGCTAATTGTGCATGCCTTTCCCGCGAATTTCCGACCGTTGCAATGCCAACAGTATGTAAAACAACCGTCGCCTACACACTTTTGGTCGTTTTGAGGATGTCGATATAGTGGAGCTATGGAAATAAATCCCCTTAACAGTTGACTACAAATCCTTTTCCACGACTGATATGATTATCAAAACCTTAAAACACGATTGTGAATCTGCCAATTAGTGCCACTCCAAACGCTCAATGATGTGCCGACTTTGTCGAAGTTAATAACATGTCTATCTGTCTACCTTGCTTTCTTGAAGAAGTAGGATACAATGCATATATTGGGATGAACTCACAGCTGCTTGCATGCGTAGCACAAACATTGCGAAGGCCACCGATATATTTATCGTTTTCTCTGACAGCTTGATTTAGAATTATATCCTCGCGTAGGCTACAGGCAAAAGACTTGCCAACGCTTGATGCTGGTAATTATATCGTTCGCAAAATGAGTCTGCGTCGAATTGCAGGAACGTCTCGATCGTTCGTACATATTTAGCAATTCGTATCGATGGAGTTTGCGTCTTTAAGTCGGTTTGTATTTGCTTATGATGAGCCAGACGAAACGAGAACACATTAATTGCATGTCTTGTCTAAATTTATGTCTAAATTTTTCTGGGCGCGGCACTTCGTGTAGGCCTATAAGCGATCAATAATAGGCTTAATTGTGGCTGCTTTTACCGGATCTCGTGCGTGGAATAGTCCTGGAGGATTTTTGAAATAGGCCTAAGGTATATAGGCCTAAACTGTTAACACGTGGATTAAAAAATCAAGTATGAACCCGCTTCAATTCGCTTCAAGAAATAATTATAATTTTATGACATTTTGACCTGAACGCAGCATGACATTTTTATGAATGATTATCTGGGAAATGTTAAGAATGTTTTATACGGAATTAGATTGGGACGCAGTACTTGGTCATCTGTTTATTTGTTGAATAAAATATATGATATATCGAATATGGATATTTGTGTCACGGATGCATCTGGTGGAGTGGTGGCTGAATAATAATTACGAGGACTCGTCGAGGAAATGATATATCGTTACATAAGACGTCGTTATAACCCAATGGTTGTAACGTAGGCTTACGAGCGATAATATATGGAATTGTAGCTTATAAGCGCACTGAGCTGTGCGCTGTTTTAAATTGAAAACGTACGTCATGTTGTTAAAATGTCAACAGCCCAAGTCATTTGTTTATCCTCTTTCGAACGTCATAGGTTGGTTTGATTGCGTTTAGTGAAATGTTATGTCTTAAAACGTATCGAATTGAAGTGAAGTGGCTCTGGGTTTGAAAGCATTCGCTCTCACGATCATGTTTATGTAAGATGTTTGAGCACTGTTTGAAAAACAGTGTTTATCAAAACATAGAATTACTTCTGCGGTCGAACCTTCGGCCCCAAAATAAAGAAAATTCTACTTCTACGGCTGAACCCATACGAAAAAATAGCGCGTGAAGACCTCTGCGCATGTGCAACCATTGGCGCATGCGCACTGTTAGAAACACCTAAAATATTTGTAATATGCGTTGTGAGGGTCGGTTAGGATCAGATTATTCGTCGTGGGGGTCATTTAGGGTTAGTGTCTTTTGTAGACATATACAAAGAACTTTCGGCCGCAGAAACAATTTTTCTGTGCTTTTTAGAACTAATTTTAGGCCGCAGAAGCCCCACGCTTTTCAAACTTCTCAGCCCATGGGGTTTTGTGATCACAGTTGTGCTTCAATAAAAGAGACTACACGCCATTGAATTAAACCACGTAGGGAATCGCTCTTGTTTCCCTCATATCAAATCATATTTTGAGCATGTTTTTTGTTGTTGACTTGTTTAAATGTAAACGTGAACTAACGTGTCATAGCATCCGTATCGCGACACTGAGTAAGGTCTTTGCCTCTGCTGCCCATTTCGAAGGGTGCCATGCCTAAGTGTCAATAAATGTTGAACTCACACCTGGGTAACCGTCGTTCCACGCGATCGGGTACCCGACCGTGCGGATATTTTGTTATTAAATGTAGGGAATTACGCATTTTTGTGGAATGTAGGGCATCCGATAATCGATTTCATTGCCCGGGCAGTCAGCCAATATGACCAACGGAATATTTCTGTCATATTTTCGGGTAAAATCACGCATTTTTACGAAATTTTGGGTACCCGAAAACTGATTTCATTACCCGGTTAGTCAGCATCGGGCAGGTACCCGGGTACCCGTTGACAGCCTAAACCATGCCTCTTAATGTCCAATACACGGATTGTGCTAGCCCAATATTAAATCTCTTAAATGAAATACAGTCGGTAGGGCTATGCTAACTGCATCATCATGGATTGAAATGTATTGACGTACGGCTTGACTCTACTGCACATGCAAACTGAAAATTATTTGATACATTTTTTTCAAGTGATACATTTTTGTAATAAGTGATTTATCCACGGTAATATTTTCTCTTTTTAGAGTTTCATTATTGCTGCAATTATTACCAATTATTGTTATTGCGTTATATATTTTACTTGAAATGCTTCGTTTGATTTCTTACTAAACATTTGGAATTGATTTCAGTTGTTTTATGTTTCAATTCGTATGAAGCTTTGATATGTCTCCTATGTTATACTCCACAGCTTTGATGTTATCTTTGTAAATGTTTACTCAATTATAGAGCTGCATAAATGTGAACATGCAGACCGCCAGACGCCGCAAGTGGGTTACTGACGAGGTCAGTCCATCTGACCACGTGTCACTTAAAGCAGAGGGAGTGCCATCTGATTCTTCTGTCTCGCCCAGTTCTTCTGATAGCTCTGTAACATCCGAACCTTTAGATGACGATGCTAGCACTGACAGGAAGGGGGAGCCAGTGGTGAGGAGGCTGGAAGCGAAAGAATCAGTGGAAAAGGATATGACGGAGACATGGTGGCAAATTGGTTTGCAGGTGTTCTTTCCGTACATCGTGGCCGGACTTGGAATGGTTGGAGCTGGTGTTGTTCTTAACATCGTGAAAGTATGATTATTTCCTAAATCTGTTTAATGTGCTTGAATGTGAAGGACGATTGTCTTATGGAGACTTTGTGATTTGTGGCCATGAATTGTGAAGTATGTAAGTTTCAGTGTAGCAGTCTGATATTTAGAAATATTAATGTAAAACGGAAGTGTTATTGATTAAATGCCTTTCATTTTACTACATGCTGGTCATTAAAGGGTTAATCTTAGGCTTTCATTTTGTAAAATTGCTTTAGATAATTTTGCAACTTGTCAATGGTCTTCAGTAATAGCAGAGGCAGGTGTGTTATGACACTTGTATGAACTGATTTATGTTTTTTTTCGAAGATCACTTGCGTGTTTTTTTACAATAATAATGATGATGACGATAATATATGTTTATTAATTCAAACTGTGTACACAGTGAGATCACATGAAATTGTTGTGACAGATGATAAAAAGTTTAACAGGAGTTAACTGTATTTCAGCAATGCAAGATGCCAATCCATTTTACCAATGCCACCTAGCGAATGGAAACCTGAGTTAACCTTTTGAGGCTTGCTGTTTTGTTTCTGCTAGCAATGGAAAGTGTTTGTTGAAGTGTCAGAAATCGTCATCCTGGTTCCGGCATTGTTGGGACTTAAGGGCAATTTGGAGATGACCTTAGCTTCTAGGCTTTCTACTCAGGTTAGCAGATGGATTACGGTGCTCATTGCATTTCTTAAAAGTTTCATGTGATGTAGAACAGGTCTCTAAGGGCTTGTTCCAGGCACATCCTAACATGGTACACGCATTGGATAGCGTTGAAACCTGCATGGCCCTCAGGCAATCTTTCCCCACATTGAGCACAATTTTATTCATTTCTTCAGCCACTAATTTGCACCATTGGTTAAAGTGTTGGTGATATAGAAGTTACTAATTAATGATAAAGATTATGATGCTGATTTGGGAAATTTACTTATGTCAAGTTACCAGTTAAGAATAAAAGTTGTGATTCCGATTTGGAAAATTTGCTTTCACGTATGAAGTCTCGTTGTATGGTTTCCTTATGTATTCAACCTAACTGTTAGCATCTCATTCTGCTTAACTTCTCTTGGCAATGTATGTGAGATTTGGCTCAGTTAGTTTTGAAATTGGCCTTCATTTAGACTTTTCTGTGAAAATCTTGATTGAAAATTTAAAATCAGTGCCATAAATTTAACTCACATAGTTTCAAGGGAAGCATAATATATGGTATGGTTACAATTCAAACGTTCTTAACGGTTTATTTGTTTCAATGCCAATAAGGCATTGCATTTTCTGTATTTACAGGGTATAGAAACATGTATGCTGTGAATGAACGGATTTGTGATTTTATTTTATTTTTAGGCAAACTTAGGCAACATGGATTTGGCTAGTGCACAGGCTTCCATGGCAGGAGGTAATCTAGCACTTACTCAGGTATGCAATATTACTAACCCTGACAAAGTCATTCCAGATGTTATTTCTAATGTCTCAAATCTGAGCTTACGTTTAGTTGTTAGTACAGTGCCATGACAACGACTTAGAAACGAATTCATGTTGTATCAATTTTTTAATGATATTTCGTAGGTTATTTATACTGTGTAAAAGATTAAATCAGGGAAAAGGATGATAACAGAGCTGTGCCCATTTTGCAGAATTATAATAAGATACAACGTTTATAATAAGATAATATTGATATTAAATTTATTACAAGATCTATGAATAATGCATTCACTCTGGATTGAGGGTAGAATTGGATTACATTATGGCAGGGAAATCGATGTTTTTGTGATTAGAAATCATTACTCTTCATGAATCGTCTTATTGTTAGCGCCTCAAAGCAGATTGATTGAGTTTGCATACATAATGAATGGTCACAATAAAATAACAATTGCAGAATGTGTTCTTTACAGTTTCTCTCTGTTTGACAACCTTTGATTGATGTCTCTGTTTGTTTTGTTTAGGTCCAAGCAGTTGTTGTTGGTTTTCTTAGTTCCATTTTTGCAATTTTCCTCAGTTGGATCCCACGCAGGAAGTCGAATATTCGTCATGGGCTTCTGCTCATTACAAGCAGCGTTTTAACGGCATCACTAGCCAGTCTAATACTAGGTCAGGAGAATTGACCTCATATCTAACTTCTTTTCTGTTCTTAAAATGAAATATGAATGAATTATTTTATTTAGTTCTTAAGAAAGCAGGCAGTGTCTTGCATGGTTGGACTGTACTTCTAATGAGTGTCGGTGGCTATTCCTAATTTTTTTAATAAATGCCACTTTTGTGATGCTGCAAAATGAAATACATTTTCTTGTTTAATGACTTTTGATATTAATGTTTGGTTTTAATGATTGTACAAGGTGAAGGAAAAATATTGCAACGAAATAATGGTCGATTGACTCTTCGTGGCATTAAAATTCGTCCATTGAGAGCAAGAATCAGAAACTACAGAACGTTTGGCTTAATTTTGGCAATGAAAAATGTGAAAACAAGAGTATGTCAACTTGTTTTAGGATCTCTGGTCATAGGAGTTGTTATTCTGTCGAAAAGATTTCACATAAATCCTGACAATGTTGCCACTCCTATTGCTGGAAGTCTCGGTGATTTGACGACAATCCTGCTGTTGGCGGGCATTTCGTCATCCTTGTTCAGCAGCCTTGGTAAGGAATGCAGGCAGACCGTTTGGCATGAGAGTGTCATAAGCCAAGGAATTTTTCTATGCATTAAGTGAGTAGCCAGCAAATGTCCCATTTTTATCACTGGTGATAAAACCTATCCTTTGATATGCACTAGTGTGAATGGGTGTTTATATACTGATTCTCTGAAGAATTCTTGGATTTTAAATCACAGAGTGCTAATAGGCAATAGCATGCTGTGCGCCACTTCATTTGTTAAGGCAAGGTCATTTCACGAGTGAATGATTACAGTTTCTTTGCAACAGCCATTGAGGTAGAATAAGCCAGCTGTATTGTTTGATTGAATTTGGTCTAAACCTGACGCAGTCATCTGCTGCTATGACCCAACGATTGTATATGCGCGGACACTTTCATATGTAGAAGAAATTGTCAGGAATGAATCAAAAACAAATACTGGCATTGTTGAAAGACAGGATATTAATACCTTTTAGTTGCTTCATCTTAGTACTAATTTTCTGATATTGGCCAAAATAAGGACTCGAATCAAGAGACCCATTATAGTTGAGTGTCATTGACTATTCCTGTTCTTCGTTTTTGCCGCTTCTGTGCAATGCTGCACAATTTGAATTCTGTAACTGATTTGGCGGTTGATGTTCTTCATAGAAGAGGAGTCTAGCTCATGGATCACACCACTGTTGCTGGCTTGTGTCTTGCTGCTGATGCCGCTCTGGTGGTATATCGCGCATCGCAATAAGTACACGTGCGTCGTCCTGTACAGTGGTTGGACACCTGTCATTGGAGCAATGGTAATCAGTAGGTGATTACTTTCATCTTGTCTCTCTCCCTTCTGCTTCACTTTCAGCCATAAAGAAGACAAAGTCGATTGTTAACTTTGATGGAATGATCAACTGAATGTATTGCTAGTCGCAGATTTATATAGCACCACTGTGGAAAAACTCGTCAGAGGACTCTGGGTTGGGTCCGAGCAGACCTTAGTCACCTCACACTACACTGAAAAGCAATAGTTTTGTTTCCTGACTGCTGTGTTTGAATGTAAAAAGAGTTTTCGTTTTGTTGTTGAGATGTCAACAGACAAAACTGTTCAGTTATTTACTTTAAAAGTTTTTTTTTTAAATGAACCTTTGACTGTTTATGTGGTTGAGTGTGAGGTGAACTGACTACTTTTAATACTGAGGGCTTTTAATAATATACTTTGCTTTATATTTTTTATTTATAAACTAAACTTAGACCATTCTGCTATTTAAGGGGTTAGTTACCATCCAGTTCTGGAAGGCAGTGCAGAGGAGGAAGGGTATAAAGTTATGGATAACACTGTTGTTTACACATCTCCACAGAGGCACCTTAGTTGCATGGAGAAAGTTCCTAGGAAGAATGGTCCTTTGATGGAATGATCAACTGAACAGCTGAGACTCAGACATGGCCACATAATAACAATTCAACATTGTTATTACTATTATTACTAGCATCCCTATTATTACACATCATCATTATCAACCATCAATCGATGTGCTGAGCATTTGGGAGCATAGGACTGGCTCACGGTCCTTCCTAGGAAGGAATTGCGTCAGCGGTAAGCTACTTGTACTGGGCGTTAAAAGGTTGAAAAACAATTGTCTACCGTGTCCAGCAATACACCACTTTGTGATACACTCCCATCAACAGGATTGCTGTACAAAATTTACAGTATCTAATATTAATTCTAGAACTGTTTTACTTCTGATAACAATATTTTGTGCTATGTTTGTGTCCAGCCTAGGTGGCCTGATCCTGGATCATACCATAATCAGCTTTGAGGGAATTGCCATGTTCCAGCCAGTCATTAACGGTTAGTTCAAGCATTTCGAAAAGGGCAATGTCAGGTCACACAGGGTTCATTTGCTGCAATTGATGTTAGAACCGTTTTGCTTGTCATCAGCTTGTATTCATGGAAATATATTATCCCTATACATTTTGTAGTGCATATGTGGCACATAACCAAGGTTCCAGTGTAATTTACTTCATTGCCTCCTATCTGAAGCTCATGTTCTTGCTACTTATTGTAATTGGCAACTTCTATAGTGCCGGTGTGTAATGTACAAGGCATCAACCGATGGAACAACAAAACCAAGCTGTTATCAGCTGAATATCAGTGCATAGGACAGCAAAGAAGCCTTTGGTGACTAAGCAATTTGAAGAAGATAGGTCTTATCTTAAGTTGATGTCAATTTCTATGTTCCGCTCGACTGTTGTGCTGTCTCTCATCTGAAATACAATTTTGACCATCGTTGTGTTATCATCCTTCCTACATTTCTCTCTAGTGCATTTCCGCTTCCATATCTAATGCAAAGTGCACGAGACGCTGTGATCAAATTTTTTGGCAAATTTATGTCTTGAGGCATGTGTACCCTACATACATTGTAACTAATTTGTATCAACATTTTGCTGATCAGTTAACAATTCAGCAGTTATGCCAGTTAAGTTATTGATTACTTAGGTCAAGATTCTGCTGGTCTCTGTAGGTGTGGGTGTAATTATAAAGTTGTGATTAAGGTACATATAGCAACTTCTATAGTGTCAGTGTCTATTACAAGGCTATCAACATACTAAATGCAACTGAAATGCAAAATGTAGCAGTTGTTTAAATTGTTTCAGTAGCTTTTGGATGATATGTTCGATTGTTTTAATTACTTTTGTTCTACTTTTAGGAATCGGTGGCAATCTTGTGGCCATTCAGGCAAGTCGTCTATCAACCGCCCTCCATAGAACATCGAAGCCTGGAGTTCTTCCAGAAAATTCTGTCGATGGCTGTCCTAATCCATGCTCGTCCATCTTTGGCAGTGGTATGTATGTACTTTGATCACTTTAAGATTTTGGTTTAACTAGAACTTTGAAAAAAACTATTGAATAATTCTATCTGAAAAGACTGGCATAAATTTCTTAGAGAGCCATCATTTCTCAAGACTTGCTCAATGCTAAAAACACATTACTATCATAAATTTTGAATGCCTATGCTTTGCAATTTAAATAAGAGAACTCAAGGAAATGTATATCACCAAGTTCACATGAACTGTTTCAATTAATGGCGCTGTTTAGCTGATGAGAACTGTCGGATTTGTCTTCAGATGCTGGAGGGCGTTCCGCTCGGGTGCTTCTGGGCATGGTCATCCCTGGACAAGTCATCTTCACACTGGCCATCTGGCTGATGCACCGAGCTGAGTGGGAGCCAACGTCAGGTTTCGTTGTAGCGTATCTTCTGGCTGCACTGATGCAAGTGAGTGACTTTACTATGGTTTGTCTCCTGTTTACCATTGAAGTTCCTACATTGAAGTTTTGGTATAACCGGAAATCGCCTCGAACATTCGCCTCGGCCCTTTTTTGGCTATTCGGAAGTATTCGCCTCTGCAGATATTGCACACACAAATAGTCAAAAATAAAAAAAATTATTCAATAATTTTTTTATAAACATTTAGCAATCTAAATGCGAAACTTAAAATATAAAGCCGTATTCATAGTTATTACGGGCACAAACATTTATTTTGCTAATTTTTCATAAGGCAAATGACGAAAGTTGAAAATTTTAAGCTTTGCCTGCAGATGGTACTTGCTGGGTCACAGTTGCCACTGCTATTCGGTTCGTACCCGGATCCAGCAAACAGTGCATCCAAATACTCGGATTCGGTACTCGGTGGAAATTGTCTACTCGGTTATGCCCTGATTGAAGTTCATCAGTTGGTGTCGTTCAGTATGAACATGTGAGACTCGTCTCTTGTGTAACATCTTCTGATATCTGGTTTCTTTGTCCTGTTGGATTTGGATGATACTTCTCTTTTATGCCACATTTGATCAAATGGTTAATTGATTGATTCAATTTATTCTTTGTGATAACTGCAGTAGGCCTGCAGCTGTACAGAGTAATTTATTCCCAAACTGTGGTCGGCAACTTAAATCAAGAAAGAGAATTTTTGTAAAGTCTCAGCCACTTAAAAGACTATTATTTTGGATAGTAATAGTGTCATAGAATTTGTCTAACAATGCATTTAAATCAATTTTGATGCAATTAAAGTGATTGAACAATAAAATAATTAATTAAACTTGGTTCTTATGGGAGTCATGAAACTGAATCTTTTCACGTAATGCTTGGAAAGTACCTATAATAATAATAAAGTTCATTGAACTGTTTGGATTGTTGTGCAATTGTCTATGACTTCAATACAGGCTTACCTGAATGCATTATGCTTATGGATCTGGCAGTTTTTTTAGTATGAATATTCTATGTACATGCTGAAAAGTGCAAATTAATCGTGATCTGCAATGACTTGTTTTCAATTTGCACACCAGGTGGCAATACTGTTGCATACGGCTAACTGGTTGGTTCACTCGATGTGGAAACGCGGCGTGGATCCAGACAATTCATCCATACCGTACCTGACAGCGATAGGTGATCTCTTGGGTGCTGTCCTTCTCACACTTGCCTTCTACATCCAGTAGCAGTTTTTATTTTAGTCAGTGGTTCACACGGTAGCAGGGAATGACAGTAAATGTTATTGATGTGGTAGGCAGTTTTTTTTACGTCAAGAATTGGACATTTTAGGCGCTATTTTTTCTTTCGTAAACATGAACAGTGTAAGAAGCTTGTGCAGAAGTTTGTGTGGTAAATGTTGCCTTGGTGTTTTTAAATCAAACATGATGATATTGCTGTGCAGGTCATACCTCTTCTATGTTGCTGTATTTAGTGCCCTGGAGAACTCTCTGAGAGGCTCTATACAAATCAGATGCTCGTATTCTTGCAAAAAGGTTTATGTTTGTGTGGTGCGTGTTGATTCTTCATCAAAACTAGTGTTCAGTGTGATTATATCATTAAAGTGCCTTTGGTTAATTGTATGAGTGTTGAAATAAACTATGGTGGATCGGTGGTGTAGCATTTGTAGATATAGAAAGAGGCCCTCTGGATCTGATCTTGCCAGGGTAATTATTACATTTGACTGCCAAGCCCTATAATTATGTTGATTTATTGATTTAATGATTTATTGAATTATTATTGCATTATTGATTGATTAATTGATTGGTTGATAGTTGCTCTTTCTCATTAACATTGCAATTAATCATTTAAATTACTTGTATGTTGATTGGATGACTACGTATTATAATTGAAACTGCTGTATATTCATTCAAATATTTGTTGCCATAAATATTTTCTGTGATCTGAATTTTATGCAATTGACAAAGCAATTGACTAAAAACAATGTTTTAAGTTGGATTTGGGTGTTACAAAATCTCAAATGCATTGCAAATAAGTGCATTTTCCATTGTGGGCCCTTCTATGTGGAATGACCTGCCCCCTACTATCCATAGCAAGCTTTTAATCGGGCTCCCACCCTCATCCCTTCGCTGCCTGAAGACTTTCTTATTTCCTCGGGGCTGTCACACTGAGAGCGCTTCTGAATAGCCAGTACTGGAAGAAGCGCTATATAAATAACCAGATATGATACGAAATGAAATAACATGATTTCATGTGGGTTTGTGCACTTGTAACTGATTTAGTGTTACAGCTGTAGGACAATTTTGCTTTTGATTCAGTGGGTGTATTATATTTTCAGTATAAAATCTCATGCTCAAAAATGGTGTATGAATTATTGCTTTAAGCAGAAATGTTCTTATGTTCATGCATCATGAAAGGTGCTGAGGCTCATTTTTATGTGGGGCTAATAGGAGTAGGCTACACAGTACATTTTGTCAGGGGCGTCAATCCCCCCATGAGTGATGGAGGCAAACCCCCGGTCACTAGTGCCAGGAAGGCAAAATATTTCCCCCCCCTTAGACACAATAAATGTCCCCCCTTACCTAAAATTGGAGCCATTTGCCTCCGGACCCCCCTATCTAGACACCCCTGCGTTTTGTAAACCCTCTTATTTGCTTGTTACGGGGATAAGGGAGAGATACTTTGATGATGTTGCATCCTTCAAACCGTTCTAATTAGATACAATGCGATACAGGCTGATCTCTGTCTGAAGTCTGTACCCAGGTCGTAGCTAGCAGATACTTATATGCGGATGTCCAAGTTTGGCCTATCCCCCATTCCCTTTGACCGCATTTTGGTGACCCTGTCTACCCTTGGTATACTATGACTGAGGTTAATCATGCTCTCCACCACTATTGTAAGATCTCATGTAGAGTGTAAGTAAGTAAGTGCAACCTTTATTACTCCATTAGCAAATGCACCATAGGACATTGAAATTTAATGTTATTTAGCAAATATAAGCAATGAAAATGTATGGCAATGTCAAAGCATTTGTTACTGGGACACTGAGATTAAAGCATCCTTATCATAATATATATATATACATTATTACATATATATATATTTATATATATGTCTAGTAAGGAGTTCGGAATGAGAAATATCACAGTTGTGATGACACGCCGTTAAGAGTGTTGTATTTCACAAACTCGAGAGAAAACCACGAGCAACCTGTCCAGTTCACTCAATATAGTTGCAATTAGAGCATGGCCAGCTCCGAGTCTGATGCACATCCCTATGAATGTAATGTATTGGTAGGGCAAAACCCTGGGATGTCAGTTTAATCTAATGAACTAAGGGGATTATCATCACTAATTTCACACAACTTGCAGTCTTGTTTTAAAAGCATTCCGAAAGTTTGGGCCATAAGTTTTGGGCTTTATAATTTGTCAGCAAAACCGTGTGTAAGCTTACTCTCAAAGTGGCCAGTTTAACTGGAGAGTAAGCCACGACAGCCTTGAAGATAATGCACAGAAAATGTCATATCAACCAACCACAGACGACTAAAATGAGACAACTGCTAATAGGTAAGTAAGAAAATTCCTTACAAGACTATCAGCATTCAGCAAAGTACGCACAATAGTGAAATTCGTCGTTTGACAGAAACCGGTTTTAAGTACTTTCGGTTTTAGAGCGCAATGCTTTCCCTCAGCATTTGTAAGGAACTAGAATTTTCTGCTTAAAATTTCGTAATTCACTGATAGTCTTATAAGGAATATTCTTACTTACCTACTAACATTTCGTCGTTTGATAGAAAGTAGCTTTCAGTGCTCTTGGTTTTAGTAATCCTTGGTTTTAGTGTGCAAAATATATTTATAGTCTTTGATGTGTTTTTTTGATCGCATGCTGTCCAGCAAAAAATACGTAAAGACTTAAAAATAAATATGGATATCATGGACACTATTGTAAAAACTTCTAACTTCAAAAGTATAGAAGTGGAGAAGGACATTGATGTCGAATTTGATGTTGGAAATATGACGGTCTCTGATTCAAACGCAATAAATGAAGATTCATTTAGGTAGTTGAAGAGCGATAATATATCGAGTATGCTAATCTCAACGTGGCGAAGTTAACTGTCCTAATAAATCTGCACGAACTATAAATTCATGTTGTTTAAAAGTGACGCCTGGTTGATGATTGACAGAGCAATTCACTATGCGGCACTGTTTTACTTCATAAATCGTTCTTTGCTGCGAATTAAAGTTTAGAATACAAAGTTTGAACGTCGCCGTTACGTCTGGGGGTTTTCATCTTTTTAGGGTTCTGATGTTACAATTTGCTGCATTTTAAAATATGCTGGTCATTGAAGGGTCTGATGTATTTTTTCATCAAATTTCGTTCCAGATTTTAAGATCTATGTTAAGTGCAGAATTACTGTTGTTACTATATTTAATCAGTGAAATTTTTTCTGAACAGAGCCGATGTTGATGAATGTCTAAAAAATGTTGCACGCGGGAATGCACAACTACTAATTGCACAGCTGTGGAAGGTAAATGGTGTTCCTGTTTCTTCTTTAAGAATTAAACTGCGTGTATCAGAACATTTATGTTACACCTCTTAAGATGTATGGTGGTGACAAATTAAACGCTAATGTCAATTATTGAGACATCGAATATTGTTAACATGCAAGAGAAAACTATATGAACCAGTGTCTCATTGCATCTTATTTGACATGTATAAACATATTGCCATATTGCTTCTTTAATTGCCATTGTATGTACGTGCCTAGATACGTGACAAGTGTCCATTATGTACCTCTCAATGTGCAGTGCTCAACAGCCTGAGCTGTGTTAAAAATCATTGATAATAAAAGATTAATCTGTATGCAAATGCTGCACAAATCAATGGAAGAGTAGCCAGTGGCGAGGTTCCAAATAGAATTGACGGATGACAGCGTGTTAAGAACTTCTGAAATCATTCATCTTCCACATTCAAACCTTGAAAATTTTACAAAGCTTGGCCCAGTGTGGTCTTTATATATAAATAATAAGCTAAGTCACTTAACTGGTTAATTAGCTTGATTTAGTCATATTGCCTTATGAAATATAATGCAATAAGTCAAATTGAATATTTATGTTAACTTGACACTAATAAGCTAAGCAGTTGACATGATGCTGTTGTGGTATTAATGCTAATCATGCTTATATTTTTTCAGTTACCTGCAGAAAGAGTGGAAGACGTCTACATTGTCAAGGTTATTCATTGATGCATTTTATAACCTTCGAAACTGTAATACATGGTATATAATTATATAGTGCCATTTCAGGAGACTTACTCAACACTGCCTCAGTCACACAGAAAAGCTTTTAATTGTTTACCATAATTTGTTATATTGTTTATGTCTTTCTTTTTGGTAGTCAATACATATTTGTGCACTACTGTGTTGTGCCTTATGTACTTCAAGATGTCATGGTCTCTTTTTTCTTCTGAATTTTCAATTAGGTTCTTCTAAATCTCTGTTCTAATGTGACAGCTGTTTTTTAAAGAAAAAAAGTAATGTATTTAAATTATAGTCATAACAGATGTTTTTTAAGCAACTTATTGTGTAAGAATTTGTGTTCTGTTGTTGACACTCATATTTCAGTTTGGTAATTAAATGAAATGATAAATTTAATTTCAATTTGCCTGATCCATTTAATCAGATTTTGAAATATTTCAAGTCACTACGTTTGCTGGCCTTATAAGCAACTTTTATTATTGGGATTAAAATGTTTGAAAGTTAATGATTGGTTTTGGAGAACTATCTAGTTGCTATTTTTTACCTCAGCCATTCACTTTCCTTGTGCTAAACCTCTTTACCAGATTTGACTTGCGTCTAACATAACTGAGATAGTCATGGTTTTTTGCAGCTCCCAGCAGGAGGAACTCGATTGCCAAGAGAGAAACGAGTGAGTGATTCTAGAATATTGTTCTTTGTAGCAAAGATATCAACTTTAATGAGCTGAGCTATTTGTGTATATATCTGGTTTTTTATGAAGCTCCTTTTGGAAACTTCTAACAGTGCTATGAATCACTGTAGCAGGACCAATGAAGGAGCTGGATATCATTCACAGTGAATTCTCGTGACCCAAATGTTTACACATGTGGATCATTGTATGCAGAGGCACCGATCTTGTTTGACAGTTGGGGGGACAGCCAATTAGAGGGGTAGGAAATGTGGGGGAAACAAACGTATAACGTGTCCCCTCTCTGAAAAAGGTGGGAGGGACTTGTCCCCCGGGATCGCCGCCCCTGATTGTGTGCATGAAGGTCTATAAGTGAATTTAAAGTTGACCATCAATTGTTTATTGTTAATAGCATTTTTTTCTTACCGGACACATCACAGATGACAATTAAATCACAAAACTTTGTATTAAACAACAGTCTGCTTAAACTGATTGTCTGAGTTTTGGGCATTTATATGCATACATGGCCTGGGTTGCATCCCTCAGGCAGGTGTCCTAACCAATGATTGCTTGTTGTCTATGGAGAGAATTTTTTAAAGTACATGTCTTTTCCATAGTTAAAACATACTTGCAAGACTCATTTAGTAAATACTGAGCATTCGATAGTTAAATACAAAAACGTCGATTGTTTGTCTTATTATGCAGTTTCATCATTGTACAACTGTGTATAATTAGGTTATTATGGCTTCAGGTGTCTTGCAATGTGCTCTTTTTTGTTTTCAACAGATTCCAGCTGCAAAAAAGGCAACTAAATGGGAAACTTTTGCAAAACTGAAAGGCATTCAAAAGACGAAGAAAGCCCGCATGGTTTGGGACGAAGAGCTCAAGGTAATGTAAAGAAGATATTCTGTTTGGTAATGTCTTTCTGTATCAACTGTAATAAGTGGGATTGGAATTTCCTGAATCTATTATGAAGTGACTTATATGAATGCCTGGTGCACTATGAAAATGATGCTGTAGAAGATTAGAGGAGGGTTTCATTTCATATTGATTTTGTTTATTTTGCAAAGGGTCCGCTGGTTTAATATAGAGCAGCACATTCGTTGTCATACTTGGTCTGGCTTCCAAGGTAGCTTTGTTTTTAGGTTCTGTTGTCCATGAACATTTAATTTTTTTATATATCTGGTATTTATATAGCTCCTTTTGGGAACTGCTAACAGTGAGCAAAGTGTGAATCACTGTAGCAGGACCAACGATGCCATTTGCCATTCTCCTTGTTATAGATGAAAATTCCTTTACCGTTTTGCAAAGATTTGCTTTTGTTCTTGATATGTAGGAATACAGACCTCGCTGGGGCTATAACAGAGTCAATGATGAGACGAAAGAGTGGTGCCTGGAGGTTCCTGATCAGGCTGGTCGGTCCTTCTACATAATGTTTAGTTTCACAAATTCCTATCAAACAGTTCTCTGGTTTTTTATTACTTTTCCTCTGTTGATAATTTTACCAATATTGCTTATCAACCGATTTATCTTTGTCATGGGTAACTCTCGTCCGTGGATTGTGTTAAAATCTGGATTTTTGTGTACCAGACTTATGTTTAAAGAGTTTGGTCGACTTTCTCCTTGTGGCAGACTTGGATAAACTGAGTACATCGACAGTAAATGTTATGCATGGCTTGTGTGGTGCATGATAAAAAATTATTTATACATAGGTCTTGAGTTGAGCATGTGTCATTTTGTTAAGGTTGTTTTCCTCCAAAGCATGCTTGAGTGTGGTCTTCTTTTGCTGATAATGCATAAAAGTGTTGCTTAATTATTAAAATATTTTTGCAGATGCCAATGAAGATCAGTTTGAGAAAAGACTGAAAGCCAAGAAAGAAAGAGTCGCCAAAAATGAGTTTCAACGTTTGCGCAACTTGGCAAGAAATAAAGCAGGAAAAAGTGAGCATTTTAATTTGTTAGGTTTTTATTTTAATATCCAGCCTATTTTCACCAACTGTGTTTTATTGTCAATTCTCTGGTAGCCATTTGAATCTAGGTGTATTTAAGCTTCCATTGAACAGTCGCTGAAGAAGATAAAAATGTATCTGTTGGCAACATCATTTGCAGACTTGCATTGAGAGTCTTGTAATGATGAGATAGTTGCAAAACGAAAATTTTTCAAAACCCTTCATACTGTTTGTATATCATAACCATATTCAGCTCTCGTGAATAAGCCAGCGCTCTTCAATAAGCTTGTGCCCTGGGCTTGGCTTTTAAGTGGCACTTTTGAAATTTGGAGATTACAATTAAAATATAATTTTGTAAAAAATACTTTAAAAACTTGTGTGTTAAAAATGCTTTAGAAACTTCAATACATTTGTCTGGATTTGCCAACTGTATCTGTTCAGCTTATTACTTTGTTTTGATGATATGTTCAGCTCCTCATAGTTCTAGATGTTTCTGTATCTTCTGTTGCCTCCCAGTGCCTGGTTTGACGATGATGCCAACTAAGACTCCAGACAAGCAGGAACTTAAAGTCCTTCAGACTGTTGCCAAGACGAGCACCGCTTCTCTAGGAAAATTCACAGATTCACTTCCAAAAGAGAAGCCGGCAAAAAATCTTGGGAAGAAGAGAAAGGTGATATTTGACTGCTTCGATGTATTTGGATAATCTTTGTCACACACATAACTACTTGTGGCACAGTGGCCGATCGGTTAGAGCAGTCAGCCCGTAACGTTCAGTATGCGCTGAGCAAGCGGGTTCGACCCTCGTCCGGGGAGTCACCGTGCAGGGACCTTAAGCAAGTCCTTTACACACAATTGCTCTGCAGTACAGCTGCAATTGCACCATCGAGGCGTGTGTGCACTTCTGAGCAAAAAAATGTTGGAAGAAGGGCGGTATCAAATTTCGGTAATAAAAAAAATATATAGAAATACACATAAAACACATTTTATAATATGTTTTCATCGGAGATGTAATAGACTTGTGTTTTAGCCCATTATCAACAAGCTGCATTGATATCCCATGCATTTTAGTTTGTGCTCTTTGTTAATGGGTTGATATTTGTGTCGTGTTAGTGAGTGGCATGCTGGCTCTATTCTGGTCTGTCAACATGGAGGTTCGAATGATGTCAAAAGATGTCTTGAGATTTTTACCCCACTTGTACGCCTAATGCGTACAAGTGGGGTAATGAATACATGTACTGTACACTGTCAGTGAGAGGATCAGGTGGCGAGGCAGACTATTTGCTGCACACCCAGGGCCAAGAAATGATGTTGCTAGCTCTTCATGCAACTAACACTTGCTGTCTGTTATTTTCAGACTTTTTTTTATCTTCATTGCAAAACTTTTATGTTATTCAGTTTGAGTCAAACTTTGGAGATCTGGAGAGTGAAAAGAAGAGAGCCAAGGCCATATTTGAGAAGGTCAAGTCTGGTCAGGCTCTGGTCGACTCAAACCGAGCCGCTAATCTGCTAAAAGTAGAAGTGGAGACATCTAGGTTTGTTTGCAATTTCAGTCTGCAATTTAGGTCGAGATAAACAAAAACACAGACACTCGACTCGTAGCTGTCACCGAGGGTTAGAGGCAGAGGCAATAATCTTTTATTTGAGTCATTGAATTTCAGGTGTAAGAATGGTCTTCAACTGGCAATCAATGGTCTTCAGCAGTCTATCACATGTGGCACAGTGGCCGATCGGTTAGGGCGGTCAGCCCGTAACGTTTAGTGTGCGCTGGGTTTGAGCCTCGTCCGGGCCGTCAGTCACTGTGTAGGGATCTTGAGCAAGTCCTTCATGCACCATTGCTCTGCAGTACAACTGCAATTGCGCTGTCGAGGTGTGTGTATGCACTTCTGAGCAAAAGATGTTGGAAGAAGGGCGGTATCAAATTTCGGTAATAATAATCACAAACTGCCTAAGGAGCAACAGAATTCTGAAACTGACATTTTACAATGGATTAGTGACATATTTTTATCTTAATCCTTAATTTTGAGAGAGATTTCTTTTTCATGCATTTATTATTATCATGCTTACCATAGAATTCTTAAACTGCTACTTCAGTTTAGCCTGTGCCTAAGAGGTCGACTTCACTTTGAATCTAATTAAAGTTTAGTGCTGAGTGTCGATTGTGCTAGGTGCAGATGTCTGCAAAGTGGTATGGTGAGGGTAATTTTAATTGCTAACAAACGGGATGTAGGGGTCAGCTGGGCGACACACGTGTAGACTCATTTGTGTTAAATTTTTGCCTGTTTGATTTAAGTTCAATTTCAGAGAAACTGTTTTAATTGAACCTTTATGTCTAAGTACACAGGCTTACTTATTGAAAAGTATTTGCGATGCAATACTTTTATTGGAAAGTATTGTATTGCCAATACTTTTTCCCAGTATTGCTAACTGCCCTGATGTTTATTAGTAACAATGAAAGCATCTAGCAAAAAGGAATTAAGGAAATATGTCTTCATGGTAATTATGAAGCTAATTATGAGATATTGATTTGATTTAA
Organism: Bimastos eiseni; assembly: GCA_959347315.1. Classification (NCBI taxonomy): domain Eukaryota; kingdom Metazoa; phylum Annelida; class Clitellata; order Crassiclitellata; family Lumbricidae; genus Bimastos; species Bimastos eiseni. Next base: position 12,947,475 of record OY365821.1, on the reverse strand, counting down.
ACAACCTTCTCTCTTCAGTCTTCTGCCGATGAGCTGTTTTGTGACATGGATGATTCTTGTCTCCTCTCCTTTCTGTCGAAATCCCTCTAAATTAGACGACAGTACTGTTAATTCTGAGAATTAGTAGGATTTTGGTGACTAATTAGTTAAATTAGCTACCAAGCTAATTAATTGGCCAGTTACCTATCATTGATAGAGAAATATGTTGATTACGGGTGTTCAATTCACTTCATTTTCTGTTGTTTTAGTGGAAGAGCAAAAGACCATTCAAAGAAAGAGCAACGGAGATCAAAACATGGGAAAAACCGAAAGGACCTTGCCTCGAAAAAAGGTGCTGGTCCCGAAAAAGGACATGGTTCCAAGAAGGGATTTGGTTCTGACAAAGGACGTGGTTCAAAGAAAGGATTTGGTTCTGAAAAGGGACAAGGTTCCAAAAAAGGATTTGGTTCTGACAAGGGACGTGGTTCCAAAAAGGGATTTGGTTCTGAAAGGGGAAATGACTCTGAAAAGGGACATGGTTCTAAAAAGACATCTTTTAAGAAAGGAAATGCGAAGAAAGGTCAAGGTAGACAAGGAAAAGGGAAACCGAATTTTAACAAGAAGTCCAAGAAGTGACAAAATTAAAGTTGTATTTGGCTGACTTAACATAGGAAACAAAAGTCACTGTGTTAATATTGAATGAGGGAATAAAATTATGTCAAGGTGTTCTGTTGAATTGAATGCTCTCCAGTTTTTTCTAGCCATTAGTCGAATTGATTTGTAGACCTAATATTATAGTGCAAAAACTATTTAAGACTTTAGCAACACGGCATTTGTTTCCCAGTCACTCATCATCATCATTAAAGTGCATTTACTTTGGGATTCAACTTGTCAAATGCATTGGTTTACGCTTCACTTTAAATAGCCGGTCGATTGATGATCTGGACGTCGTGATAGCGGCACTATAGAAGTCTAGATTACACAGAATGTCGAAAGTGAGGAGCCGTCCACAAATGACGTCACGCAAACTTGGACGATTTTTACCCCTCGTCACAAAAGAAATGATTCCCTCAAAAATGATGTCACAAAGCTCTAATCCCCAAAAACCAGATGTCCAGAATGTTATATGCAGATTTTCTTTTGGTTATCAAGAAAACTAATTATAACTAAAAATACTTATAAATATATCTAGTAGACCGAAGAAAAGAGGTGAAAGTAGGCGTATGATTTTACACTATGCATTCCGCAAGATGAAAATTCTGGTAGAATCATTGCATCTATAATAACAATAACTTACAACAATCCAATGTTCGAATCGAGTGAAAGTTTTTAATAAAATTATGCTGTTTGATGCGGTGGTGTGACGTCACATTTCGCCGACCCTCGTCACAAATGTGCGACCCCTCCCCTGACAGTGCCTGTGTCTGTGCCCCGTTGTCCCAAATTCGAAGGGTAGAAAGCCTGCAGAAAGATAATAAAAAAATGTTTTCACTAGCCTCGATAGAGTGCATGACAGCGATAGTTAGTAGCAACACTGGTAGCAACAACGAGGCCTGGTCACATATCTGTGAACGACGAAACAAGAAGCATTGTATTGGGAAGTAGGCCCATTGTTTCGGGAATTTCTAAGACGCCTCTAGTCCAGATCCAAGAGAGTAATGGAGAGACTATCGGACCAAGAGTACAAGGCGTCCATAAACGTATTTGAGCGCAGTGTTAAGAGATACCGAACAATGCACCTTAGTGCCAAAGACAGGTCTCTAGAATTTTGTTTTTAGTCCATTTTTGTGTCAGCCGCTGAGACACCACCCTATCCTTGTGACTTCATCCGTCGCCCCTCTCTCTCAACATAACCTAGCCTATATACATGCAGTGCGAATTTTGTTTGTAGCTAAAAGTTTGTAAAAACGACGCTTTTTGGAATCTGATTTTTGTTATATAAAATTGCAATCACGATGAATATGATTTTTATGTTGTAAAACTTCGACGACGTGACGTCATTAAGCAAGGCATTGCTGCTAGGTGAGATCCATCATCTGTGTTGCGACCTTGGATGCTAGATGACATTAAGTGTAATATTTTGAAAGAAAATGTCAAAATACATCGAGAAAGTCAGTCATATTCGGAAAGCTGTTAAGCAAAACGGTGGCGTGTGGGGCTCTTTCTTGCAGCTTTTCAGGTACCGTACGTGAATAAAACTGTCTCCAAGCATCACCATCTCATTGCCATCCTCAAATCACTCCATTGGTTGAAGCTATCACTTAACCTACAGCACCCGAACCAAAGTATCTTCGTGAACTCTACACCATTCATTCACCCCGCTCTATAAAATCTTATTCTTATTTCAGTCTTAACTCCGGTCGCTGCTCGTCTCAAGTTCAACTTAGCCTGCATTGTGCATTACATTGTGCATTAACAAGAGACTTGGCTATTGCGGACTTCATTTGGTATAGCGCCGGTGAATAAGCTGGTCTCCCTGACGTGGCTTTTATTAGCGCTGAAAATTTTTCGAAGATTTACATTACATTACCGCGTTGCAGTAGCCAGTTGCTATTATGCAGTAACTTTTGAGGGTGACTAAATACTTCCTTTTAAATGTTGGGTTTCTCCAGCATCATTGTCACTCGCACACCATCATCTGCCTCAGGCTCCTTATCTATCACCCCTTGGGCTCTTCACTCTAAACTATAGTCTCCCCATTTCCAGATTTTACACACTGACTCCTCTTATCCTCCACCCTCTTATCCTTCTCGACCTAAACAACACCTGCCTTCTTAGCAGCTTCCTGTCTCTTGGCTAACACTGGACAACCCTCTGACTTGCCACAACGCTCATGGCAGGTGCCTTGGCACTTGGCTTTCAAGTAAGTGTGATGGAAAGGGAAATTTCTCTAGAATTAACTGAGTTCTATCATATTAAATAAAGTGAAGATTTATTGCGTCATCCAAAGGTGATCAGTTCTCTAATTCTTCAAGATCCTAAACTGAGGTTTAAATGTCCAATGGTACCTCTCCTAATGTGGCATGTTCTCTTTCAGCTTACTGTATCTTTCCACTGAAGCTAGATGAAATCATTCATGTTGTTGTCTCCAATATTTTTTGCCCATGTGTAGGCCCAATACAGGCTATTTAGGGCTCTCGTGGTTCCCACTTCCTTCCTGCCATTGTCTTAACTGTTTGCATTAATATTCTCCGTAATCCATCCTTCAGACTGTTCGCTTATACCAGGTAGAGCTTGATTGTTCCCCACACACTCTGTATCAACAGAGGCTTACATGTACTTGCTTGCTAATTCCAACTAAGTTAGTAATTTATTAAAAATTAGTGATGTTTCCAAATTTCACCTTCAGATAGGTTACTCAAGTGCACTATTTGCACTAGTTTTGTCAGTCATGTATGTGCTGGTTTTTAGTGAATGAATGCAGATGGTTTCGAGTCTGGTTGTTCTTAGATGTTGTTTAAACATAATGTGAGCCCTATCTAAGACTGAAAATACACAGACCTCAATCTGACAAAACTAAAGGGGCAGCAACAGACAGCTATTAGTGGAAAGGATGATACACAGTTTACTGTATTCTTTTCAACATAGTAGTTTTCAGTGTCTTTCAGCAATAATTCTGTGTAGATTTCTCAGTTTTTAGTGTCTTTCGACAAGAATTCTTTGTAGTTTTCTTAGTTTTCAGTGTCTTTCAGCAAGAATTCCATGTAGTTTTATTTGTTTTCAGTGTCTTTCAGCAAGAATTCCGTGTAGTTTTATTTGTTTTCAGTGTCTTTCAGCAAGAATTCCATGTAGTTTTATTTGTTTTCAGTGTCTTTCAGCAAGAATTCCATGTAGTTTTATTTGTTTTCAGTGTCTTTCAGCAAGAATTCCGTGTAGTTTTATTTGTTTTCAGTGTCTTTCAGCAAGAATTCCATGTAGTTTTATTTGTTTTCAGTGTCTTTCAGCAAGAATTCCATGTAGTTTTCTGAGGAAATCCATGTAAATTTAATATTATGTGTTGTTAATTTCAGAACGGATGAACTGAAATGGGGAACGCACGTTGGAACAGATAAATATGGCAACAAATACTACCAGAACAAGATGTACTTTATGGGTAACAAAGCATTGTTAAGATAATTAAGAAATTTATAATTTTCTTAGGAATCATCTGATTTTATTATTAGAAGACAGGCACAATTCACTTTGAACAGTGCATGCAACTATTAGATAAGGAATGTTGATTGCAGAATATAAACAATATAGCAATTAACAATATAACAATTAGCAATGTAGCAATTTTGTTATCCTTGAGAAAACAACCTTCTGAAATTTATTTCTCATTTACTGATTTCTCGACCGTGCATGGTTTCAGATGTCAGAATTATGATAGTATGATAAACTTACAGAGAGAGCCAAGGTGCTACTTTATGTCAGAATGGCAACACATTCTTTTACAGAAGGCCTTACAGAAAGCTACCCTGAGACTTTAAGGGGGACTTGGGGGCCATATGCCGAACATGGGATGATTGTATGATGAAACCCTAGTTATCCAAGTACCTACAGTCCTACACTATAATAAGAAACAAAATATGTTTTCAGCTTTAAATATACATAAAACAGATTAAAGATTCCCAAGTGTCGGGTGTGATGCTAATATAGTGGGCATGTCAAAGGTTGATTCAAAGGTCTCCAGAGGCTTGACTTGACCACTCTTTTAGTTGAATATCGTTTACATATCCTTTGTGACAGTTTATATATGTGGAACTCATTTTTATAAATTTGAGCAGAAAGTGCATTAATTTCTCCATTATGAGTTCCTAATTGTTATTCTTTTCGTAAGGTCGCAGTCGTTGGGTGCACTACTCTGATGAGAAGTATGGCTGGGATTACGATGGAAGCCAGGTTCCTGCTGAATGGTAGGTACTATTACTGTGAACATAAAGCCTTTTATGTACCTTTTATTGACCCACATATCTATCCTTATGTGGGCATGTGAACTGTTGCATAGCATCAGTCGCAAGAGGAGCCCTTCTTCTGATTCAATGGTAGGTTAAAGTAATATAGGAAAATGGTAGCAGTTTGGGAATTTCTTTATTTATTTAGTTATTATTTGCCCTGTATGTGCAAACTAAATCTGAACGCTGAGATGTAGTTGAGTGTTGGCAAGGAGCTTATGTAGAATCTTGCAAAGGCCAGAGTACATTGGTGTAAAATGAAAACTATGAAACCTCTTTGCTACCTTGTTGATCTTGATTTAGTTTTAGATAATCATCAAAGCAGACAAATGTTATTAATAAAGCAATCTACATGTATATAGAAGTATTGCTCTTTGACAATAGCATCGCTTCTGGTTTCTCGGACATTGTTGACAGGCTTTTCCTGTGTATTGCAATTTTGACAACAGTTTCAATCTGAGCCTTGTTATTGGCATCTGACATTTAGACAGCACCACTTCAAGAATCGAGAATTAAACTCATCGGTGATGCTCCGGACCCAAACCAGAGAAATTAAGAACTGACCAGAATAATCAAAACTTCAGGCAAAGCTGTTTAACGGAGACACCTAGGTGAAGTTGTTGGATTAGATGTTAAGAAGTGTGATGAAGGATTGCTACATGAAATGTGTCCATTGTGAATAAACTACTGGTAATTTGGCATGCATGTGTCTGCACAGGCATCGTTGGTTACACTACATAGGCGACGAGGTACCCACGAAAGAGAACACCGTCGATTACAAGTGGATGGTTGATCACAAGCCAAACATGACTGGAACCAACGAGAAGTACATGCCGTACAGCACGACCCGCCCAAAAATCGAAGCGTGGAAACCGCCGCAATGAGAAGAGAGAAGGCTGGAACGGATGCGTTCCTTGTGACCTTGTGATGGAAAGTAAATTTCGGACATGTTTTTCGTGTGTGATTGGTCTCGCAACTTGATCGTAGTGATGTGACTCTGATGTGGCATTTGTGGCTCAGACAGATGTTCTCAAAATTAAAATGAACTTGGAAATGAGAAAGTAACTTATACTACTTAATGATTATGGACAAACATCGTGTTGAACTTTCTCGCTCAAAACTGCTTGTTGATTCAGAGTTGTTGTCACGTGGCAGACATTTCAACAGGTAGTAAGCTTCATAAAGTTGGTAATTGGACAGGAGATGGTGTGTTTATTTTTGGCTTGTTGTGGTGCTTTGTTGTTTTGGCTGGGCTTGCGACAGAACTGACTAATTGCTCCATGTGCAGTTATGCTAATATCCTCTCCCTCTTTGTGGCCATTTTTCAATCTCGGTATATTATGTTTTCAAGAGATACATTGAAGCTGATAACATGACTGACAGCGACAGAGGTAGACAACTGACAATGGCAGCAATGAGACAAGATAAAATAAGATAAGCACTTAGAAAGTAAGATACCTGGTTGAAAGATTCACATTATCTTTTTGATGCTCATAGGAATATGCCCCATCAATTTTGTGGAATAATCAATTATAGTTCCAGTATGTTTAGTGCATTCAATGCTAATTCAACAGCAGTTTGGTAGTGTCTTTACAAAGTTCCAAAGACACATTGAAGCCAGGTAAACATTGAGTGGCATTGTGAAGTTAGTATTGAATGTAATGACCAAAGTGCTTGTCAGAACACTTTGACCATTACATTTGTTTTCAGATGTCTAGCATTGTCAGCTTGGGAGACCTACACTTTGATAAGTGTTCAACATGTACTTTGAGTTTATAGTCTGCAGATACAACAAACAATAACGGATGATGTCTTTAATTAAACCGAACAATGACCAAAATTAAACAAGCAATTGTAGTGCTGTAAACATAACTGTGTTTACCTTATATGTAATGATGATGAGTATCCATGGTGATACCTGACCTACGAGATAATGCCACACGGATATTAATCCTGTTGATTTCAAATGACGTACACACAACTCGAATACTGGTCACAGAGCCAACAGGCTGACTCAATTAGCCACTTCACCATGTCAACACTGCTGTGAACTTTTACTAGATTACAGAGCACAATATGACAACTGCCATGATAGTTAGCAAGTTGCAACAACGCCAGACGCAGACTAGAGAGTAGAGTAACTTTAACTTAGACACTTCATCTCTCATCCCTGTTCATCCAACATAGCCATCCTCCACTTAAACTTGAAATGACTGAAGTGTTTTAACATTAAAGAATAATTCAGACTCCATCTAATATCGTCCACATAGCACAAATTATGTAGTTTAAGTACTCAAAAACTGCAATTAAACCTGTCAAACACACCGTTTGACGGGTTTAATTGCAGTTTTTGAGTACTTAAACTGGAGTATCTGCCTTTGTACGACCTTTATGCATATTCTTGCTTGAAATGACACCAAGCAAGGGCACAAATTTTAAAAGTATAATACTTAATTATACATATTATTACATATCTGTAATATTTAAATATATTTTCCAACAATTTAATATAGATGCCATCTGGTGATATGATGCCGATAGCAAAAGAAGCACAATAACTAATAAAATAGCTCAGAAAAAAACCGAGAAATCATCAAAAAAAGCTGTGGAAAATATGCCTGTAATTGCGTGTTCGCGAACTTTTGGCCACGACTGTACAAGCCCTTATACACACATACATACATACACAGGTACATACATGCACACACACACACACAGGTACATGCATAAAGGCTTGCATGCGTACTATGCAAACACATGCACACATACGAGCACACTTGCGTGAGTGTATATATATATATATATATATATATATATGCGAGACAATCGGAGTTAGCTCAAATTTCCAGCGCAATAAACAAGCTCCTGCAGGATGGACACGCTTCAATGATTCCAGGCAGATGGGTGCATCGTAGCCGTTCAAACATCCTGTGGAGTCTCGAAGCTTTGAGTTACGGTACGTCACTGCCTCTACAAACTCTAGCCCACACAGTGTTCAATAGTTTCAGCTGATTTTAAAAAGGCATGGAAGATTACAGATGGACTCCATGGATAACATGAACGGATTGCGAGAATTTGATCTGCTCTAAGCGTGAGAGACAGAGAAACTTCCTCGTGATTCTCGCCCACCACCATTGGGGAAGTGTGAGTATCACGTGTCTGCATAGATCTGATATTTCACTGCATAGATATCTTCATTCGATTAAATATAGTGTGTATGTAAATCTTCGAAAATTACCCAGCACACAAAAGCCACACCACGACCTAATTCATTGGCGTTATCTCAAATGAAAGAATTATAGAGAACCATGCGAACTGTTTCATAATCAAAATTTGGCAATCGGGATTATAATGATATGAATCCGCTGTAATTCGAACAATATGTCGTCTAATTCGGCTTTTTTTTACATTAGTCAGTTTCGTGTTGCTTCCTTTTAGCACAGTGTATGCCTATTATTATTTTTGCTCTAGGGTGACCACATTTCTCTTCTGCCATTCCGGGACACCACATTATTTCCAATCTAAATGAACTTCAATTGGGAAGCTGGGTTCATTCGAATGAGCGCTATACTTGAGCAATGACCCAGCTGAAATCCATTTCAAGATTTTTTAATTAACAAAGCATCTATTTGAAGTTTTTAAATTATAAGCTCTAATTTCAAGACGGCAAACGTCACATGATCACGCAAGTAACTGTTAATCAATTTGAAAATTGGAGTCTTATACTCGCGACGATGCAAATAGGACCAAGACACTTCTAATCTCAAGTAATCCAGCCGAAGTATATCCCACACTGCACCATGTCTCTGAAACGCTCGACGACCTTCCTCTCGAATTTTTATGCTCCTTACTGCCTTTGTCAATCAGTGACCGTTAGGACCCATCCATATATTACGTACGCAAAAAATCAGATTTTCGAACCCCCTCCCCTGTTGCACCCCGTACATTTCGTGAACCCCTCCCCATGCATACAATACATTTGAGCTCTATCCCCATTGCAAAGGTTAAATAGCTAACAACATCTATAAGACATTGATTTTACCAAAGGTCATTTATTTTTGTTAAGCATCATATTTAACAGCTTATATTTGTTAACATTTATAAGGAATTAAAACACTAACAGCTACTTGCATTTGCATTTGAAATAGTTTTAATGCTACATAAAATTGGTTAAGCAGGAATATAATCTGTGATTAGTTCTTCAGTTCTGATTTTCATATTCTGTGTTGTGGACGTCATTTACTAGACAATTGTATTTGCGTACGTGCATATTTTCGGGACTCCTCCCCCACCATACGCACCCGTACGCAAAAAGGCCGAAATTTGAAACCCCTCTCCCCTCGTTGTGTACGTAATATATGGATAGTCCCTTACGGATCTGTCCCAGATACTTCTATCGTCCCTCGAACATTCCACTCAGAACTGAAGTCTGACCTCTTCAAGAATCCTTGCCTCGTCTCATTTGATCCTCCATCTTTCAGTTCTAAAAGACATTCACCTTAGCAGCTGCTGTACCTCCCCTTACCCTTAGGCAGCCAGACTCGCGCCTCATTCGGGCAACCCATTTGGACAGCCCTCTGACTTGACGATAATTAACGATGCCATACATTTGGTTCGAGTGGCACTTTAAGAAATTTAGAGTTAACGATTATGGTTAGAGAATCACAATTCTGCACAGATATCATTATACGATGAAAAATAATATAGACGTTTAAACTTTAATCCATTGTGATTCAAGTTTTCAAAAATAAAATAAAATTTTTAGGACTTGCGGTAATTCGAAAAAAATATGATGACATTTGACCTAAATCGGGCACAAACAGCTCATCTTTACCATTAAAACTGAAATCAATTCTCAAGCACTTTAAAATTTCTCGATTTTCAAGAAAAACATGATCTGTTGGGTTGATCTATCGGTGGATCGCCGAGTGAGTGGATCCTTGGGTGAGTTCATAGATTGGTGGGTTGATCAGTTGGTAGATCGGTGGGTGGATTGATCCGCCGGTAGGTTGATCGATGGGTGGGTGGATTGATCCGCCGGTAGGTTGATCGGTGGATAGATTAATCCGCCGGTAGGTTAATTGGTGGGTGTGTGGATTGATCCGCGGGTAGTTTGATCGGTGGGTGGGTGGATTGATCCGCGGGTGGGTTGACTAGTGGGTTGATCGGTGGGTGGGTGGGTTGATTAGTGGGTTGATTAGTGGGTTGATCGGTGTGTTGATTAGTGGGTGGGTTGATCGGTAGGTGGGTTGATCGGTCGGTGAATCTGTGGGTGGGTGATTCTGTGGGTGGGTCGATTAGTGGGCGGGTTAATCAGAAGGTCGGTTGATTGGAGTGCGCATTGACGGGAGGATGGGTTGATTGATGGGTGAATCTGTGGGTGGGTTGATCAGAGGTTGGGTTGATCGATGGGTGAATCTGTGGGTGGGTTGATCGGAGGGTGGGTTAATTGGTAGGTGGGTTGATCGGTGGGTGAGTTGATCGGAAGGTCGGTTGATTAGTAGGTGGGTTTATCGGCGGATGGGTTGATCGGTGGGTGGGTGGATTGATCAATGGGTGACTCTGGGTGTGCTGATCGGTGGACGGTGGGTGGGTTGATCGGTGGGTGAGTTGATCGAAGGGCGAGTTGATCGGTGGGTGAGTTGATCGGAGGGCGGGTTGATAAGAGAGTGGGTTGATCGGTGGGTGAGTTGATCGGAGGGCGGGTTAATCGGTGGGTTGGTTGATAGATGAGTGGGTGGGTTGATCGTTGGGTGGGTTAATCGGTGGGTGAGCTAATCTTTGCGCGGGTTGATCGGAGGGTGGATTGATTAGTGGGTGTGTTTAAAGATGGGTGTGTTGATCGGTTAGTGGGTTGATCGGTGGGTAGGTGGGTTAATCGTTTGCAATCGTAACAGCAACCGTAACAGCAATTGTAACAGCAATAACAACAAATGTAACAGCAAATGTAACAGCAACTGCAACAGCAATGACACCAATAGTGACGGTAACCGTAACAGCAATCCTAACAGCAATCGTAACAGCAATAGCCGCAATCGTAACAGCAATAGCAGCAATCGTAACAACTGTTACGCTTGCTGTTACTGCTGTTGCGTTTGCTGTTACAATTACTGTTGTTGTTGTTACGATTGATGTTACGAATGCTGCTATTGCTGCTACGTTTGCTGTTAAAGTTGTTGTTAGATTTGCTGTCTCAATGTTTTGTATTACGCCATTGCGTCTTCGGAATCTATATAGCACGTAAGTATTTAATGGCTATTACGATTACTAGTACGATTGCTGCTACGATTGCTCTTCACTCTGCTGTTATTGGTGTTACGATTGCTGTTACGATTGCTGTCAAGCCTGTTGTTTTTGCTGTTATAATTGCTGTTACGGTTGCTGTTATTGCTGTTACGTTTGGAAGAAAGGGAGGAAGAGAGCAAATGGAAGAAAGTGAGGGTGAGGGCAAACCTCACCCTCACTTTTGACCAATCGACGTATCTATATGGTGCCACCCAGCGAATAGATATGAACTAATTTTAACACGTTAAATAAACATCGTTTTAATGGCGCCATCTAGCGAATCAAAATGAACTAATTTTAACACGTTAAATAGACACCGTTTATATGGTGACACCTAGCGAATCGAAATGAACCAATTTCTCATCCTCTTTTTCCACCAAATGCCCTCGTTCTCCCTTTCCTATATTTTGGCTCTTCTTCCTCTTCCTCCACTTTGCCGTCATCCTCCCTTTCTTCCATATGCTCTCTTCCTCCCTTTCCTGAATTGCTCTCTTCCTTTCTTTTTAAGTAATGCTCGTGGTTGTTGAGTGCTTGTCCTTAGCGCCGGTGAATAAGCTGGTCTCTCTGATGTGGCTTTTGTGGGCGCTGAGAAATTTTCGAGGATTTATAGTACATTACATTTACGAATGATTGAGTGTGGAGAGGCACTGTTGGCTGTTGCACAATTTTATCCTTGACCTGTTGCCCCAGTACCTAATACTAAAAGTCGGCGCCTGTGTCTGCAGAAAATGTTTTCACTCGATCATTTCGATGAAAGAAAAATAGAAAAAACAGACATTTTATTCCTTCAATAATAAGATTAATTTTTTAGAATTTTGCAGTGATTCGAGTAAAATACGATGATACTCTATCTGAATTAAATTGGGATCACACACATAAATACATACACAGGTAGAGGCATGCAAACATATGCAAACATACATGCAGAAATAGGGGCCTCCTTCATTCCACATGGGAGAGCATTATGCCAGACAATCTGATTCCAGTCAAATTTCCCCAACAGAACAATTGCGTAATATAATTGAGCAGCTGATGTAGGGATGGACACGCTTCAATGATTCCAAGCAGGTGGCCATTCATAATAGGCTATCTATATATAGGCTGTTTCAACAACCTGTGGCGTCTCAATGTTTTGAGTAACGCCATTGCCTCTGCGGAATCTTGCGAAGGCAGTATTTTATAGTTTAAGTTGATTTTGTTAAAGACGTGGAAGATGTCAGATGAACTCGAAGCATGACGTGAATAGATTGTAAGATTGTGACCCGTTCTCCTGCGCACGTGTGACGAAAGAAGGAAGAAAACTGCCGCGTTGTTCTAGCCTACCATCATCCGGGAACTGTGAGTACCACGTGTTTCCATAGATACATTCATCCGCTGAACAGTAATAGGGCTATAACAAAATTGATGCTGAATGATTTCTATAGCGCTATTCTGACCGGCTGTGTGACTTTTGGCCCAGCTGGTGTATGGACTTATAAGCATCACAATTCTGCATAGATATCTTCACTCGATGAAAGAACAATAATAGTGATAGTGACATTTGAAATGTTAACGATAAAAATTAAAATGATGTAATTTTGCGGTAATTCGATTAAACTATGACGATTTTTTTAACCGTACGCTAGGCCTATATAGCTTCTCTCTTCCATAGTATGATTTTTGCAATCGATTTCAGCACACTTGGTTTTAGTCTAGGACCTCTAGGCCTTGGTAAGATCTAGTCTCGGCCTTTGTCTCGGTCATGCATGGTCAGGATCTCGGTCAGACTCTGGGTCAAGGTCTTGTTCTCAGTCGGGGTATCGTTCAGGGTCGGGTTGGGTCATGGTCTTGCTCAGGGTCTTGGTCTGGGTCACGGTCTTTGTCGGGGTGAGGATCTGTGTGTGGGAAAGAGTCTCGGTATGGATCTCGGTCAGGATTTAGGTATGGGCTTCGGTCAGGGTCTCAGTCTGGGTCAGATCTCGGACTGGGTCTTATTCTAATTCTGAGAACAAAGCCTCGGTCTGGGTTTTGGTCTTGGTCTTAGCCTGGATTAGGCAGTGATGGTCATGGTCTTGGTCATGCTGGGGTTTTGGTCAGGGTTTGGTCTTGGTCTGGCTCTCTGTTGGGGTCTGAGTCTCGGTTAGGGTCTCGATCCTGGATCTGTGTCTGAATCTTGGCCCCGGTCACACCCTTGGACTGTGCGTGGGTCTTGTTCTAAAATTAAGAGTAAATTAATGAAATTTTGCAATAATTCGCTAAAAATATGATGGTGCTTGACCTGAATTGGTTTACATAGGACTAGCTTCTTTTTTTAACATAGTTTACTATTCTTAACTGATTCCCAAGCACTTGAAAATTTCTATATTTTTCTAGAAAACCGCAATGTCTATATCTCAGTTTGATTAAGTGAGTAATTTGAGTGTGATTAAAAAATTGACACAGTTTGAGAATAGTTAGTGACTAAAGTGTGATTTTTAAATTGATTGATATTGAGTAAGTAAGTTAGTAAAAAAACTGCAAGACTCTTGCGTTTTTTGATGAAAAAAATTGACAACCTACAAAGCTAATAATTTTTTCACAGCTAGTTTATGGGCCTATGGACATCAACGGACTGCAGAAATATCTTATAGTTAGTAGAGAATAGTTAGTGACTTTAGTGTGATTTTTAAATTGATTGAGATTGAGTACGTTAGTAAAAAAACTGTCTTTATCGCTGGTGCGTAAGCTGGTCTGCCTGACGTGACTTTTTTCATTTTATGAAGAAATGAAAGAGATATTGATATTTTAGGCCTTCCAAAAATTTGTATTACAGTGGATTTATGATGATTTTTTACTTTAATTGGGTTAATATAGGTTCTGTTTTCATAATAAACTATTTTAAAGTGATTCCCAAAAACTTTAATATTTTTCGATTTCTCACGAAAACCGTAATACCTCTGTTATTCTTTCATCGATTGAAGATATCTGTGCAGATCTGTGATGCTTGCAGGCCCACACACAGGATGTAAAAAAATTATTCGGTTTGGAGAAGGTCGATTTTTTTGCGTGAAAAAACCGATGGACTAACCATCATCGGTTTTTTCGGACAAAAAAGTCGACATTCTCCAAACTGAATAATTTCTTCACAGCTTGTTTATGAGCCTATCGGCAACAGCGGACTGCAGAAATATCTTCACTTGATGAAGAAATAATGAAGATATTGACATTTTAAGCCATAAAAAATAAAATTATGAAAATATGATGATTTTTTTTACCTCAATTGGGTTCATATAGCTTCTCTTTATCATAATAAACTATTTTAAAGTGATTCCCAAAAACTTTAAAATTTCTAGATTTTCGTTAAAGCCTTGACCGTCTATTTAGGATATCTATCTGATGCAGGGGAGGATTATTCACACAGCAGTCTTAGCCTTGACAAGGCTCTTTGCTTGACCTCCCAGATTTTGACCTGGGACTGGAGCAGAACAAGAAGCTTGGTCATGGCTGACTTGACTTGGTAAAGCGGGTGAATTAAATCAGTGCCTTGGTGAGGTCCGTAAAAGGCGCTAAATAAATAATTAAATTCATACATACATGCACGCTAAGGTAGCCCTAAAGCCAGAGGGTTGATTTACTATGCATGTATTTCGAGTTCAGTGTATAATTGTGAGTTGATAAGAACAAAGACATTTGATACTGATCTGATCTGCATCTTGCATATATTCAGTTTCACATAACATAGCATAAAGTTGTGTTTCAACAAAATTTCAGCTGACCTGTGTAACAGCATTACACACACAACTGTAAAGTAAAGTCAACAGCAACTCTGCCACAGTTAAGTCCCAACCACAAACGTAATAAAAGTCACATCTACAATTCTCAATGTCCAACATTGAATCTAAGTGTTCCGTAAGGGTATTTTGTCAGCATCGAGTTTCTAATGAAGAGTTCGTCTTTGATTTCAGATGAAAGTCGTTTCCACAGAATCGGTGGAGGGAATGTGGTGCCTGCCTGTCGAGTATGCTGGTTCCAAACTCTCTTGCAGTCGGTTAAGACTCGGATGACACTTCCAAGACCGGTCACTGCAAGCAGCTACAACAAGAATAACAACTCCTGCTATCAAACTGAATCACTTCCTAAATCGCAATCAACAGTTTGCTCATTATAGCCAAGCTGGCTAGAGCACATAAGATGTGCCCCTAGTCAGCTTGGTTATAATGAGCAAACTGTTGATTGCGATTTAGGAAGTGATTCAGTTTGATAGCAGGCATTTTATATATGAACACACTTTAGGTCAAATATCACAATATTATGATATTTGACCTAAAGTGTGTTCATTCATTTCGAAAATTTATATAGCTCCCTTCAAGAAACCCATATCATAATAAACTATTTAAAAGTTCTATAAGAGCTTAAAAGATGGTAAGATAGATCTCTCTATCTTACCACCCCCAGTTTGCTCATTATAGCCAAGCTGGCTATGGGCACAGATGGAGCATAAGAGCGTATACATCTGTGCCCTTAGGGGTGGTAAGATAGAACTCTATCATACCACCCCCAGTTTGCTCATTATAGCCGAGCTGGCTAGTTTGCTCATTATAGCCGAGCTGGCTCGTTTGCTCATTATAGCCGAGCAGGCTGGTTTGCTCATTATAGCCGAGCAGGCTGGTTTGCTCATTATAGCCGAGCTGGCTAGTTTGCTCATTATAGCCGAGCTGGCTTGTTTGCTCATTATAGCCGAGCTGGCTAGTTTGCTCATTATAGCCGAGCTGGCTCGTTTGCTCATTATAGCCGAGCAGGCTGGTTTGCTCATTATAGCCGAGCAGGCTGGTTTGCTCATTATAGCCGAGCTGGCTGGTTTGCTCATTATAGCTGAGCTGGCTATGGGCACAGATGGAGCAAAAACTCCAACTGTATTTCTGCCCTACTAAGGATTTTAATGCCTAACATAATATAACTTAATAAAAACAAAGTTTAAATTAATGTTTTTATTTGCTTTCAGTGTCTAGAGAAGCTCCAGCTCCGACAGCAATGAAAGTTCGTGAGAGAAGTCTTCACAACATCATGGACCGATTTATGAAGAAAATGCTCTTCATAAGACTATGAACATGGACTGATTTATGCTATTAAGAACAAACAATTACTTTTCTCTACAGAGATGTTTCCTGAGATTATATACAAGGAATACTTCCAATTAATAAATGATTTTGGCTTCTTAAATTACCTGTCTTCTTCTGCGTTTGGGTCTTCTAATCGGTTTCCAAGTTGTAGGATTTTGTAGTAATCTGTCAAAAGAAATTAAGTGCCCAATATAAGTAAGGCTTCATTGACTTTGTCATAGTATACCATTTTAAAGCAATTCAGGCACACTTTAAAATTTACCTAGTTTTTAAGAAAACAGTAATGTCTATATCTCAGTTATTCTTTCATCGATTGAAGATATCTCTGCAGATCCGTGATGCTTATAGGCCCATACACAGGCTGGAAAAAATTGGGGAAGATCGATTTTTTCGCGCAAAAAAACCGATGGACTAACTAACCATCATCGGTTTTTTCGGACAAAAAAGTCGACCTTCACCAAACTGAATAATTTTTTCACAGCTTGTTTATGGGCCTATGGGCAACAGCGGACTGCAGAAATATCGTCACTTGATGAAGAAATAACAGAGATATTGACATTTTAAGCCGTAAAAAAATAAAGGTAAAATTATGTAAATATGATGATTTTTGACCTCAATTGGGTTCATACAGCTTCTCTTTATTATAATAAACCATTTTAAAGTGATTATCAGACAGTTTAAAATTTCTCAATTTTTCAAGAATACTGTATGAAATCCAAGAAAACTCAAATTACGTACTTCTTACTTACTAACTCAATTAAACTGGATCAATCTTTAAATCAAATCTCTCAAATTACTTACTTACTAACTATCTAAAATTATGTCAATCTTCAAATTACACTCAAATTACTGACTTACAAACTGACTCAAACTGTATCAATCTTTATATCACACTTAAATAACTTACTTACTAACTTACACTGAATTAATCTTTAAATCATATAACTCAAATTACTTACTTACTTACTAACTAACTCAAATCAATCTTAAAATCAAACTCAAATCACTTACTTACTACCTACTCTCAAACTAAATAAATCTTGAAATCACACTCAAATTACTTACTAACCAATTTCCTCAAACTGAATAAATCTTTAAACTACACTCAAATTACTTACTTACAAACTTAATCAAACGGAATCAATATTTAAATCACACTCAAATAACCTACTTACTTACTAGCTCATTCAAACTGAATCAATCTCTAATTCATACTCAAATGACTTAATAACTTACAGTGAATCAATCTTTAAATCATATAACTCAAATAACTTACTTACTTACTCACTCAGAATGAATCAAACTTAAAATCACTCTCAAATCACTTACTTACTACCTACTCTCAAACTGAATCAATCTTGAAATCATGCTCAAATGACTCCTTTACTAATTTAAACAAACTGACCTAATCTTAAAATCACACTCAAATTACTTACTAACCCACTCACTCAAACTGAATGAATCTTCAAACTACACTCAAATTACTTACGTAGTATATAAATCAAACAAAATTAATAATTAAATTAGACTCAACTAACTAACTTACTTACTAGCTTATTCAAACTGAATCAATCTTTAACAATTACTCAAATTACTTACTTACTAACTTAATAATTTTGGACTGAATCAACGTTTCAATCACAATCAATCTACTTACCTACTAACTACTATCAAGCTGAATCAAACTTTAAATCATACACCAAATAGAATAAATCTCTAAATTACACTCAAATTACTTGCTTACTAACTTACTCAACCTCAATCAATCTTTAAATCACATTCAACTAACTTACTTACTAACCACTCTAAAAATGAACCATACTTAAAATCACTCAAATTACTTACTAACTACTCTCAAATTTAGTAACTCTTTAAACCATACTCAAATTACTTAATTAACTACTCTCAAAATCAATCAGTCCTACAATCATACTCAAAAAACTTACTTACTCAAACTCATTCAATCCTTAAATCATACTCAAATTGAATCGATCCTTGAATAACAGCATTTAAACTAAGCCCTAAATTACACTAAAATTCAAGCCCAAATGAAATTCAACCAAAAGTTGAAATCATATCAAGAACAGACCAAAGCCAGAAATACAACACTCGATACTTTGAATTGTGACCAACAAACATGGCTTCAATAATTAAAGCAAATAAAATAATATGAAAAATTTCTGACATCTATAAGCATTCCAAAACTTTGGCCATAATGCTAAACAGTATCATCAATGCAGGAACTAAATTATTATACACTTCCTCACCTCAATGCTCAATGGGTGCTCAATATGTATCCAGGGGTGTTAATGGCTAGTTAAAGCTCATCTACTTCTCGCCTCAGAGCAGTTGGCATGCTTAAAAATTACCCTGAAGTAAGTTAGGGAGACATTTCAGCCTCACTTTTTTAGTGGAGGGGGTAAGGGTGGAGGCCATGTATTGTATACTCCCTGCTCTGAAATACTTGCAGTGTGAGAACCTTGAGCAAGGCCTCTGCTGACATAAATTCAGAACCAACAACTTATCAGCCATGAACAAAATATGGTAAGTAAATACTGGCCTAGGACATTTCCCCCCGGACATTACCCCTAGGATATTTCCCCCCGGACATTCCCCCCAATTGATCACTTACCCAGCTTATATATTTATAAGCAGCGCATTATAAAGGCCATTTTAAGTAATTATATACAATTAATTACTTATATATCAAACTCTGTGTGATATGCGTGTATTGCGAACTTTGGTAAACCGTAACTTAGTTTGGCATTATACATTGCTCACAACTATTTTCTTGCAAATGTCATGCTCTCTCAATTGAAATAGAAGCTGTACTGATATATCTACATGTATATATAGTCATTGCCTTATGGCTTCAAGCGAAGCTGGATTAATGAGAGAAAAAATCTTCTTTAATTAAAAGTTGTTTTGACGAACAGAATTATGCTTAATACAAAACTGTGTTGATGAAATAAATTACACTTGAGTGGAAGCGAGATAAAAAGAAAATTATGCTTAAATGAAGCGAGGTATATAGATGCTGAATTTAAGTGAAAAGAATCGTGCTTAGTAGAAGCTGGGTTGATGAAAAATATTTTACTGTGATGGAAGCTGCATTTAATGTTCTGCGTGCTTTCGTTACGGCGCCAGTCCAGGTTGCATTCAAGTATAATCTTTTCATCAATATAACTTCCATTTATGTCGACCAAAGTCATTTCAGCACTTCTATTTCAGCAGACTTCGGCATCTTGTCATCAATTGCGATTGCATCTAAACAGAATTGTCTCTTAAATCCAGCTTCCATTTAAGTATTTCTTTTCTTCAATTCTGCTTACATTTAGGTATTTTTTCTTTCATCAATCCCACTTTCATTTATGTACATTTTATCATCAATCCTGCTTAAATTTAGGTATATTTCCTTTCACCAATCCAGCTTCCATTTAGGTATAATTGTTTCATCAATCCAGCTTCCATTTAAGCATGATTACTTTCATCAATCCATTTAGGCCCTTTCAGCACTAATCTTTGAATCAATGCAGTTTCTATTAAAATACAATGATTTTAATTGATCCCGCTTACATTTAATTTGCATTCTCTCATCGATCCAGATTCTACATAAGGAGAAATATGTTCTTCGATCCAGCTTCCATTTTCTAGCATAATTATATTCATCAATCCAGCTTCTGCTCAAGCGCAATAATTAAAGCGATCTTGTTTCATCAATCCAATTTCTATTATTGCAGAAATCTTTTCATCCAGCTTATTGTAAACCACATTATATTGTTTCATCAATCCAGCTTCGACTTAAGCACCATAATTTTTATTGATGTCGCTTCTATTAAAGCGGTATCCTCTAATCAATCCAGCTTCTATTTAAGCAGAAATCTGTTCATCGATCCAACTTCCATTTACGCATGCCGCATAATTCTTTTCATCAATCTAGTTTCTACAGAAGCATGATTGTTTTCATCGAACCAGCTTCCGTTAAAGCATAATTTTAATTAGAGGCTACATACTAATTATGCTGATAATTTTATCAATACAGCTTCTATTTCAGCAGACTCGTTTTCATTAATCAATCCAGCATCCATTTAAGCATGTCTGTACATCAATTCAACTTCCAAATAAGAAAGAATAATCTTCATCAATATAGTTTCTGTTTCAACCAGCGTGAGAGCTCATGCTATGTACATGATAATGGTTGCATGCATATACGTTACAGACAAAACTGTGATTTTGCCGCGATTAATATGCACACATATTACACATCGTATCAAAATAATTAATCCTTAATTATAATAGTCAAAATAATGCGCACTCTCACTAATATTTATGCTGAGCAAGTAATCATATGAGGTGGGGGGAAATGTCCAGAGGGAAATGTCCTAGGGGAAATGTCCGGGGGTAATGTCCGGATACCATAAATATATAACAATGAAATTAATTATAATAATAACAATAAAAAGATAAAAGAAAAACGACGATAAAAAGAGAAATAATAATAATGATAACAATAATAGTAGTTGTGATATTTAAAGTGCCACTGATGGGGTGCTACATACATGTTCGATTACATTACATTACTACTAGTATTAATAATACAAGTAATGGTAATAATTACCTTATTATGCCAAACGAGAAGCTGTTCGCTGCTGCCCTACCATGGGCTCTCGAATCCTTGATAGACGTGCTTCATCAGCGTGTACTGTCTTGTCTGGTTGAGGCCTTTGAGGCCGGCCTCAATCTCGTTGGTCTTGAACGACATCAGGACCTTCATCTTGGACGAATGACAACGCTCTGTCCTGAAGAAAATAAAACAAATAGTTTACTTATTTGAACAGCAGAACTCAGCAATGACCAGTCATGAGTAGATATCTTGAAGGGGCGCTATATAAGTGCTCGATTACATTACAAAGCTACACTTAACCCCTTTAGCGTGTAATAAATCTTTTATTCTTTCCACACATGTGTAATTATTTTTAGGTAGGCCTATATTGATTAGGCCATTAGGTAGACTGATATTTGCAAGTGTATAAAATGCATTAACCCATCCCTGCTCTGAGAAACATAACAATAATCATATTTTGTTTTAAAATAAACATTATTGCTGAACTTTATTCTGATTTTCAGACAATAAATGATGTAAAATAGTTCAAAATGCGACCCATCTCTTGACCACGCAAGCGGTGAACATATTTCGGCAATCTTTACTTATCTGTAATAATCATTTTTCTGAAACAGTGATTAGAATTAAATTTACTTTTCTATCATCATCACCCCTAAATCGGACAAACTATTGTCACTTTCAACAAAAAACGATGTATTTTGTAGCAAATAAGTTACATTTGCGACCCAACGACCACGTACATGTTGGCCATGCAACGATCGCGCAATGACCAGCTATGTTTGGTATGATATAAGTCTCAAATATAATCATTATTAGTCGGCCCAACCTGCACACGACATAATTTATTATATAAATTTAATTTACTGTGTAAATCGGACGAATTATTGTCCTTTTCTACCTAAAATGAGGCATTTTGTCGCAACATAGACCACTGTTATGACCCAACAACCACGTACGCAACAATCATGCAGCGATCAGCTATTTTGGTACGATATAGGTTTCAAATGTGTTATTTTTGATCGGTCAACCCAGCAAATGACGTAATTTATAATATGGAAAGCCATTAATACAACAGCAAAACTATAACCTTTTGAAAATTGTGATTAGGACGAGTTTATACTGGATATGTGGTGAGTAAATAGACGCATATCGTTTGCACGAGATAACTCGCATATCGTTTGCACGAGATAACTCGGGGATCATACTGTACAGTGATTTACGTTGGACGAGATATCTCGGAATCACACTAAAGGGATTAATATTTAAACGACAAACTTCTTTGGTTTACCAGTTAGATTCAAATTGATTGGACAAATAGCTAATATTTTGCCAATTCTAATTATAATTGATTACAAATTTAAACAATCAAATAGCTAATCAATTTGACAAACAACTTCTAATTAAAATCAATAAGCACTTTAACCGATTGTCTCCATCTCTCTTCAACACCTACTTTAGTACATGTGTATATATGCATTAGAGGGACACCAGTGAACTTCTGAATTTCTTTGGTGGTACCCTCCCATTTTGTTACCTGTCATGAGAGAAATTCATAGTAATTATTTTTTAGAATTTTGGATACATATTTAGATATTTAGGGGTGGCTCAATATCTGTGAAGTTAATGAAATTATTATCCTAACGAAATTAGTATCCACCAATACGTTATTCTCGCCTCACCCTCACTCGACCCCCGATTACATCTCATCTCAAGTTCTCCAACCGCACCACATCAAACAACCATTTCGATTTGACGTAGCGCTTGTGAATAAGCTGGTGCCCTGCGCTTAGCTTTCAAGTGGTGCTTTAGAAATTTGGAGTTTACAATTATGATTAATCAGTAAAATCGTTCAGATGCACTATATACAGATTCAACACAGGAGTGTCAAATGTTTATAAGAACTGGACTTTTAAGAAAATAGATCTAAAAAACTGCCTTAACAATGTCATTGCAACACTCATTTTGAACCAGTCAATCAGTAGTCATTAGTGACCTTAGTTGCGCTACTCAAATACTCTGTCGAATATCATCACCGACAAGCAGCGACTTTCTGGCCCCTGGGTACTTGGCTCTGAACGTGAGACCACCAGCATGATGTCGCTGGTAACTCATCTCTCCTTTTGTTCACCACTTGTTGTAATGGAGATGTATTAACTTCCATCTATTCAAAATTCTTGGTAAGACAACCTAAACAGTTCATAGTGTGTTTTACGTGAAGTGACGATAGCAGCATCCCGATATTGGAACGGAATGCCATTGCGAAGTTGGAAGACATATTTGCTAATAGCAGAAACTGAAGAAAAACATTAATCTCAGGACTGCACCTTCACCTCTGATGCCCTTGCAAAACACTGTACACACCAAAATTCAATCTGTTAGAGCTGACACCTCGGGCTTGCCTCCACCTGAATTCGTACATGGATATGCACTCTAACGACCTTGAGTGAGGTAACTTCTGCTGAGCTACAGACCATCATCATGTCTTCCGCTGCGAAGTCATGTGAGCTCGACCCTCTGCCAACGTTCATTTAAGATCTTCTTTCTGTCTGCCTGAATCTGAATTTTAACCCTCTGTTTATCGATTCTATTTTGATTAAGCGCTATGAATAAGCTGGTTCCCGCGACTAGGCTTTTGTGGGCGCTGTAGAAATTCTGGGATTACGATTCCGCTACTCACCTGCCTCCGAGGGTCAGATAGCCATCTATCGTCTGATCCTCCTGGTATCTCCCGAAAACCGGTCAAAGTCCACCTTTCTGAAAGCGGTGATCCTCGTGTTATTTGACTTTTATATAAAAAAAATACGTGCAATTATTCTAAATATTTGTATGTAAGTATGGTTTCCTGCCCTACGTTGCAAATTCATAGACTACGTATTTCTAATAGAGCATTGGATAGCGTTGCGCTTTCGTTAGCTGGTTAGCGACGCTATGAAAATGTAAATGTTTTTATATAACGACCATATAATTATGGTCTCGACCCGGCTCATTTATCAATGAGAGTCTGACCGGGTGATATCCATCACCAACGCTCGTCTGTTTGAATGGCCTTATAAAGTCCCCGTGCAATGACACTACTAACAAGAGATTGAAATTTATGAAATAAACCAGCATTATATTGTAGCACTAGAACATGGATATGCAATGCGGGTGTCCAGAGGCTGAGTTTATTTTGCCGTTGCCTACTTGGCCGCCGGCTGTCATCTCCGATAGTAGAGTAATGAACTGTCGCAGCGCAGCATCGTGCCTATATGCATGCATCTGTTGGCCATTCGCTATGGAACAGCTTTCATGCTGGGACTCGTTTTGCAATCTTATCTAATAGTAAGACAACTGTTTCTGCTCGTTCTCTTAAGATGTTTCTTTTCTCCAGGGGTTCTTCGCACTGGAAGTGCCTCTGATTACGTTGTAGCCTACTGCGAGATGCGCTTTATGCCAAAATTCCTAAATAGAATAGAATAACACACTGGCACGATAGCAGCAGGAAGCCTGATCGATTCCAGCTACTCCATAAGATTGATTTGTTATTCAATTCGCTTGGCATAAACAATGCTTGGCATTGTGTTGGCTAAAATAGAAGTAGGAGATGGTGAGCGTTCTCTAAATGGATAGTCATGTTAGTAGGTCCGACTCGGGTTGGCAGCGGGTAATTAATAGAGACTGTTAAGGTGGGCGTAATTTAGACCAACAATTGGAAATTGGGGGATCAGATCAGTTGGGGCAACTTGGTGAAGAATTATTGAACAGACGAGTCTTCAGTTTGAAGTGGAAAGCCCGAGGAGTGAAAGACCCTGAGGCAGATGATGGAAGGTGATTGGCAATAATGGCTGAAGATAGTCCCACTCGGCAGCATCGGTATTAAATGCTTAAAATTGTCCGATTACAGTGATCAGAGGCGGCGATCTCGCTTGACAGGTGGGGGGAAACACAATGAGAGGAGTAGGACATGTGGAAGGGACACACGCATAAATTGTCCCCTCTGTAGAAGGTGGGAGGGACTTGTACCCTTCTAACCCCCTCCCCCGGGATCACCAATACATACAGATAATAAACAAAGACATGAAAACAAAAACCTAGAAACATACAAGGCAACAGTATATAAGGCACTTGGCAGAAAACGCATAAGACGAGTTATTTTCATCAGTTTCATGGACGATAAAATAACGCGGCCACCTTGCGAATGCAAACGAAAAGAAACTGCTACACACGCATTCACTAGGTGACATTACAGTTTCAAAGCATCCACCTTATGTTGCAGATGGATGATTTTTTTAAATGCACAATAATTCAGTAATGGCCTTAGAAACATAATACGACGAATTTAACGATAACAGTTTGAACGAGAGTTAGGCGTACTCTCTTACAATTATTGTAATAGTTTTTACTGATAATTATTTTCTGCTATCTATTTTACTATTTTGTATTCCTATGTTTACACTAATGTAGTGTTCAGTTGATTTTATGGCTGAACTAAATATAATTTGATTTTTGTATCAATCGAGCGTCATGCGATTGATTTGGTTTCATCTGTGACTTGAATTTTGTGGCTAAATATTGCGAACATTTATTCTGATTTGACTGCGTATGAATCGCATTGGGTCATACTCGACCTGATGGTCGGGTTCGTGGCTGGATCGTGTTTGCTTGATCTGATTTCTCGGTGCTAAGGGATGACGTTTGATGTGTGATAAGTTTATTTAACGACGCATCTATGGCAATTGAGGATGATATGCGTTTGATGTCTGCACCAGAGCCTAAAATAATGTCTTTTCTGGCACTAGGCCATATAAATTTCCGAAGAAAAGGAACAACATAAATGTTCTGAAAAAGGAACCAGATAAATATTAGGGTCTTGCACTCTTGCCAATTTGCTTAACGACTTTGCCAAACGAATTTGATGAACTATCGCCGATCAATTGTCGCGAGCGCCCTCTGGCGTCTGGCGAACTGCTGTAATGGATTATATAGAGCCGCTATCCAACTCTAGCGGCCGCTTGGCCATAAACTCGGCTCAGAGTACGATCTTCCTTCCAGATAAGGTTCCCAACGGGGCAGGATGTGGCCTAGAGTGGATGCAGAGCCTCCTACGTCATCTTGTCTGCTCGGGCGCTCAATTGACCTCGTTCCGAAGGTGTCATAATCCTTCGTCTCTTTTCCACGGTCCTCAGACGACGGTCTGCTTCGAAGCACCGTCGGGGTTCACAGTAGGGTTCATTTCCTCCATTCAGCAGGTTTAATGCAACACTTAGCTGAGTCTATGTAGAGGAAACTGGCGCCAGATAAATGGTGAGCCAGGAGCTAAGGCAGTGCTACAGAAACATATTCTGTAATCCTATTCAGAGTAGAGACCACGATTCTTTGAATTGCAATAAACATGAACTTTATTTAAAATAAGACCATCAAAGACAATGAAATAAAGTGATTGAACAATGAATTGCAAGGGTTTTTCCTTGTATAAACTAGTACAACACTATAGTAAAACGTCTTAACAATGTACAGTCGACGGCTCGACGCGCTAACTAAATGTCACTATACAGTAATGCCATTCATCACCGACACAAACTAATATATCGGTGGTCGACATATAGCGCTCATTAAGCCAGCAATGCCTCGTAAGCCCTCGTTTCAAACAGATATTTGACTACAATATTCAAACAGCGGATGACACTGCATTGCAACCACACTAACGCCACGCTGTTAATCTACTCTAACGCTCTAATATCATCAAAAAGGGTCCAATACTTCCCAAATCCTGCACCTGGCCAAGCCCGCAAGCTCCCTCAGATGGATTCTAGCCCCGATGGCAGATTTAAAATGGAGATTTGCATTTAAGATGTGAACAAACCAAAGCATCAACGGTCACAGCAACTGTCACTCTTCTACCGACTCGCTATGGACTTCCGCCTGAAATTATATTGCGCAAAGTTTATTATGTTTATTTTTACTTCCTTAAAAGATTTATGTAGGACGTTCAAAAATTAAATCCTGTGTTAAGGTTTCTGAATAAAGTCCTGAACAAATCCATTTTTAGCATGGCCTATATACAGCAAATCATAATGGTGAAGATCAATATGACTCCCCCATCTGCTGTACTGTCCTAGGATTGGCGAAAATGATCCTTGCCACTAGTAATAGCCCTAGATAAACAGGTCGGGCCGAATTATTGCAGGTCGGTACACACGTTTTCATTGGCTGTTGTGCTGCCACGTGACTGAACTTAGCACCAGCAGCCAGAAAGAGTGGGCTGCTCTTTTGCATGACAACGGATGTTCAGACCTAAAACTTTGAGGCGGTTAGTTAGTTGGTCATTATGTTCGGACAATAACGTGATAGTCTTGCCTCAGTCATTAATTTTATCAGAAGCAGCAACGCGGAATACTTGACATTCCTTTTTTAGCGCATAATACTTGGTGGATTTTTAAAGTTGAAAAGTTTCTTCCTTGCGTCGGCGTTACCCTGAGTGATATCGTTAATCAGTTGGCAGCGTAAACACTCGTCTCGTAATTAGAAGCCCCAGACGTTAATAGACTCTGTGGTTAGCAGGATTGCACGGTATTCTCAGATAATTGATGATGTCAAACCAGAGCGTTACTTTGTTGGGTTTGCGAAAACGACCAATAGGAAGTTCGACGGAAAACTTAAACAGTGCCTCGAGTATAGCTGCTTCTCGACTTCCACCCCTTGTGAATGTCTCGACGCGTACCTTGCCAGAAAGCAACTCTAGCATAAAAGTTCAGCAGCTGTACCAAGAGTGCTCCGGTAATAAGCAGCTGAAAGATACCAAGGTAAAACATAGTCTGAACCAGCCTGGGTACGAAAACATGGCTCCAAATGGCAACGAAGTGCTACCTGTTCTAAGACACGAAGGTTCAGGTAGCACAAAGCGTTCACAGGTTCTGACTCCGGAGTCAGCAATGAAGCAGTTCATGCACAAATTGACTTCATTCGAACACCATGAAATATTTACCTACAGCAAAATCTACTTTGTTGGTCCAAGTGCCAAAAAGCAGCCAGGAATCTTGGATGATCGCAACAATAATGGTTTTGACGATGATCATGGATCATATAAACACGTTCCGCATGATCATGTGGCTTACCGTTACGAAGTCCTGAAGCTCATTGGAAAGGGAAGTTTCGGACAGGTGGTAAAGGCTTACGACCACAAGGAAAGGACATATGTGGCACTTAAGATGGTAAGGAATGAGAAGCGATTTCACTGCCAGGCTCAAGAGGAAATCCGGATTTTGGAGCACCTGAAGAAGCAGGACAAGGACAAGACTGCCAACATAGTACAGATGTTTGATCAGTTCACATTTCGAAATCACATCTGCATAACGTTTGAGCTGCTGAGCATGAATCTATATGAGCTGACGAAGAGGAACAAGTACCGAGGTTTCAAACTGCCGCTGGTTCGACGGTTCGCGCACTCCATTCTCCTGTGCCTGGAGCTTCTCTACCACAACCGTCTGATTCACTGCGATTTGAAACCGGAGAACATTCTCCTCAGGCAGGAGAATCGCAGCAGCATCAAGGTGATCGATTTTGGATCGAGCTGTTATGAACACCAGCGCATCTACACGTACATTCAGTCGCGATTCTATCGGGCGCCGGAAGTAATTCTCGGAGCTAAGTACGGAATGCCAATTGACATGTGGAGTCTTGGGTGCATCCTTGCCGAGCTCTACACTGGCTATCCGCTGTTTCCGGGCGAAGATGAATCCGATCAGTTTGCCTGCATCGTTGAGCTCCAAGGAATGCCATCGCAGAAGTTCCTTGACGGCTGTAAAAGAGTGAGGAACTTCATTTCGTCGCAGGGATATCCGCGCTATTGTATGCCGACTGTCTTTCCAAATGGCGAGCTCAAGTTCGAAGGTGGGAAGTCGAAGCGGGGAAAGTTTCGTGGACCGCCGGCTTCTCGCAGCCTCGACGACGCTCTAAAAGGCTGCAGTGATCCGTGTTTCATTGACTTTCTACGGCGCTGTTTGGAATGGGATCCTGCAGACAGGATGCTTCCGACGCAGGCGCTTCGTCATGCATGGCTGAAGAAGAAGCAGTCGACGGTCGATGAGAACAAAACAAGGCCGACCGTCGTTCGAACACAAACGGCACAGAATCCAATGACGACCAAAATGAACAATGGGTTTCCTGGTGTCAATGCACGACGCATTGCCACCGCTGGCGCCGACTCCAAGAGCATACAGATTTCATCTGCGCAGACAGGCAAGGCTAAGGCCATGGACTTTGCGGCCTTGCCTTATCAACCTTCAAATGTAATCAGGGTGTAGTGGATTGATCACATGATTTTTAAAGTTCAACCGTCTGAAACAGTATTTTATCATTAGTCTAATTTTATGCGATAGCATGGCTTTATCAGATGAACTGTGATGATTGCGATTTTGGAAATATGTACTGCAATCAACTGAGGATCCAGATTCTCTTTATCAGCAGAGTCTTGGTCTCTTATGGAAATCTTGTATTGTATTCAGGTTGCCAGTAAATTACGGCTCTATTGCCACGCAGATATATGATTTATAGGACTAGGCATGATGTGTCTTGATTTCTTGGCAGATGGAGAAAGTTACTCTGTTAAATTTTTATCAAGTTTTTTTAGCCAAAGTTACCTGAAGACTTGACATTTTACTATTGCAGATGGATGATAGTTGTATTGTTTTGAAAGAACAGTATTTTTTATTGGTGCTGTTTGAACAATCATTAATTTTAATATAGGAATGACATTTTATTACAATTTAGATGTGCTCAGAATTATGTCTGTTTTACTTGGTGGTAGTGCTACCACTATTTTAAGTTTTTGGACGTATTGTTGTTTTAAAATACTGCCTTTGAGTAGTTAAAATAAGGTACATTTATGCTTTTTATTGTGACGAGCAACAGTTTTATGTGGGTGCAGTATTGATAGGCACAATACATGTTTTAATTCCGATTCATGCTCAGAATATCTTTATAGACTTGTTACCCAATGATGTTACAAAGTTACAACAGCATAACATCATTCAAACTTTTGTCATTTGCGTTAAAAAGGCTCAAATGATATTGTGTTATTTTCAGTTGTTGTTGTGTATGGTGACTTGACATTCAGCAAATTTTGTTTGTTTCCTAGTTTTAGTTAATTAATCTAACAAGCATTTAACGTTACTGACTTGTCTATGAACTGCAAACTAAAACTAACCTCTTCAGTTTTCAAGATTGAAATATAGCAATTTTAATACTGATGGAATCATTTGTTAATTTTTTGCATGTAAATTAATGTGATCAGTAAGGGTCATTTAGCTTTGGCTGTTGAACTATTTTCTTTCAATGTAGCTTACAGATATTTTGAGCGATGTTGATTTTTGAGCTGAGCATGTGTGGTGCCAACAGCAAAAGAGTTTATTGTTTATTTAATCAAGTATATTTAAGTGTCACTATCCTGCAGTGTGATATGTGTACTGTTGTTCCATAACTTATACAGCGTTTAATCAGATGCGCTTGCAAATGGTGATTTTTCCGAGATAGGAATGTGTGATAGTAAAATCAAAAACAGAATAATACAGATGGAAAGCTTAGTTTGCTTTAACAGTGTCATTTGATGAGGCAATATATGTTTTATGATTTCTGCCTTTGCATTTTTGTCTTGCCCTTCAAAGATATTTAATAGATGATGCCTTGAAGGGTCAGGTTACCATCAAAGCCTCAAATGGCACATATCATGAATTCATGTTTGCCACTGCTCCTTATTTGCATCGAGAATTGCTGACTTGCAGCATACCGAGTTGAATTTGTACGATAATGTGAAGAACATTTGTCTTTGTAGTTTTATTCAGAAGATCTTATATTTTCTCAATCTGATGTACAGTACCATAGTGATGGACAGCTACGATGTTCTGAGCTTGTTTAACTTTTGATCCTACTGACAATGGACGCAAGATAGTTATGAGTATCCAAATTGTCAAGGTTCCGTGGTTTACATATGTTGCTTAATTTTCACAATTTTAATTATCCTGATTATCACTTTGTGATGTATTTTTTAGGACAGAATTGTACTAATACACAAATTCTGAGATATTCTTAATTTCCTAATTCTTGTTTTACTTAAATAAATGCCTAACTAATATTAATATGATCTCATGATGTTCAGCACTATTTCTGGTATTTTAATATAATCCAAAGATTTAATGACAACATATTCATTATACCAAAGATAGCCTATTATGGTTACCTCAAGTGCCTTAAGCGTGATGTTGGCTAATTATCCATAAAATGTAAGAATCGTTCGCTGTAGTAATCTTTAGGTCTATGCAACAGAATTGTGTGTGTTGAGAGAAAATTCAGTTTCTACATCCATTATAACTGTTGACGAATGTTGTGGTTATGAGCAAATTTATTGATAACTGTTCATCATGTATTGAATCTTACTCTGATGTGGTTTTGATTTAGTTGTGAAATGATAAGAAGTAAAATTAACAATAACTTAATCGTCTCTTTGTTGAAATGCTTTGGTAAAGGCTTTCTTTTACTGAGCTGTGCATGTGGCAGGGCTTCTATACCCCCACCAGAGGCAGCGATCTCATTTGACAGGTAGGTCATTGAGCATTTATAAAAGCGCCTCTAGTACGGGAAATTGTTCAGAAGCGCTTTGCCAATAGGTTCATAAAAGGCAGTACTTAAGTACATTCATGTGAAGTGCACAGACAAAGAATTAAATTGACGCAAAGAAGTAAAGCAAGTGCAAAGTGTAGAAGTATGTGAGAAAGAGACAGAATGACTGTTGGTGCCGTTTCAATTCATAATTCCTTCTAGATTATATCAAGTGCATCTCTGCCCAATATATTGCCTTACTTATGGGCTTCTCTAGTTCTGCAATACAGAATAATTATGATGCTCTTCTTAGAGGTCTTTTGTAGGAAGCAAAAAATTGGCACATTAGGCCACTAGGAAACAGAGGAGTTACTAAAGCCTAACATTTAAACGTAAGGTTTGTGTGCATAATTTTTGGTATTCTTTAAAAGCATGGGTCTGCTGGAAATGAAAGAAATAATTAGAAAAGTTTGGGTTGACACCTCAACAAGCCCCCAAAAACATGATGAATAAGTGTGAGTAATTTTGGGAGTTTCAAAAGGTTGACTAAAAAGATCTTCAATTTTTTCCTAACAAGATCTATCGTCAAGAACTACGTTCCTTAGTCCACGCATCCGGGTGATTGCTAATGCCCGGCTTTAAGATGCACATCTATAGTCTGAAGCAGGCAGGGATGGCTGAGATGGGGCAAGCTCCTGGAGTGTTACCAAGCCACTAATAGAATTTCCAAGCTCCTACACAGAGCAGTTACGTGCACTTTAGGTCGAATTGAGCATATTCTCTTGCAGAAAAGATTTAACTAATTTACTATTCAGATGCCTGAAGCTTAAACTGCCATAGTTAAATGTGAATAATATTGGTGGGCCTGGTTGTTGCCTCAACAGCAACGTCATTTGTGGGGCATCTTATGCCATAATTATGTCAAATTTCCCACATGGACTTCATAGGCCCTACCATGTGGGGACATAATTATCTACGACATAAGAAGCTCATAGGAGAATATGGGCTTCATATAATCTACATATTACAGTGCTGTTGAAAGTTTAAAAAAAATAAATATACGCTTAAACTGATTGCAGTTCAAAAGGTTCAATTGTGAGATAAATGTATGCATGCAACATAGGCCTACTTAGACCAACTTGCTAATCCTGCTGCCCTAGGCATGCTAACACTGGATAGCACTGGCAAGACAGACGGATGCAAGCAATACACATAAATTCTTTTAAAAATTGGCCAGAAGCACTTCAGGAAACGTTCTCACCTAGTGCAGAATGAGAATCTACCAAAGAGACTTGTTTCAGCAACCTAGTGGGGGTCCCAGAATAGCGCCGTGCAAATGTTGATACAAAGACAATACAAACATGTAAGCATGCATATATATATATATATATATACATATATATATATATTTCAGCACACAATATCATTATACCTATCCAATGCTCATAAAATATATTGGTCCAATTTGGCTAAAGTCGTACAACCTGCAATAAATTTACCCGACGTCAGTTAGTTCGTTGCCAAAGTCGCCCACCTCTCCACCCTCCTCCCTCCGCCTAGAAATGGCGTCTGTTGAACAGGGCGCGGATGCCAAAGGTCAAATAAAGCAACGGTTTGACACGAACTCCGGAATGCGATAGAAATAGTAATTGTGCGGCGTTTGACAAGTTGTTGGCCAGTGAACATCGTTGTCCGTCTATACATGTGTCGTGGGATAACGCCGCAGCGGTGAGCGGTGTTAAGCTGGCTGCCAACAATTTGGCCAGTCCCGTCGCGTTGGCCAAGTTTTACGAGATGCCGATTGCAGTTAAGTGTGAGAGCGGAGCTGTGTGAAAGAGAGAGTGTGCAAAACAATACACGATGACCGGCAGACATACATACATGCGATCAGCCAGCCACTCAAGCATGTAGGCGCATTGATTGAGTGACCTATTGACCAGTGACTGACCACGGATCGACACAAAGGCACGAATGAACAGAAAGGCTTATAGGAAAGATTAGTAAAACACGATTGGCAAATAACAGTTAGGCCTACCATACGCAGATGTGGCTGAAATGAGATTTCCTCTGGGGTGTTGAAGTTCCTCTTTCCTTCTGGGTATGACATCGTGTATTCAGTAAGCCTACATCATTAATTAAATATCTTAAATATAAACAGGCTAAAAAAGTAAACATTTTAAGTGTTGAAAAAATCCTACAATAAATAATTGGTTAAATTTTAAACCAATCGTGACTGGCCAAGCTAGAGAAATATCAAGAAATAAGTCACAAGTTCTCACTGAAGTTTGCATATATTTACAAATTTATTGACAAGCAAAGTTTACAGTGTGAATACTGATTTAATGGTAACAAAGTCTGCAGACCAGTACCAGAAGCCATTCAAAAAAAATTACCAGATGCATGAGAATTTACATTATACTCATTCATATGCATTTATGAATAGTACAACAATAAATACAAAAAGAACTATACAACCACGAAAATATAGTCTGCAGAGAAAACATATATATATATATATATATATATATATATATATATATATTGCAAGAACCTCTGTCAATAATATAGATCAAACTAAATCAATCTGGTTAGCCCTACAAGCATGTACATTATTTGCTCATTAAGCAAGTGCAATGTATAAACATTGTGTGTGTATCCTATATGCACAATTCATATTAACTTTAAGTTAAGTTTGTCGTATGATGCGTTTGTTTGTTCAATCAGTTATTTGTCAACACACTAGCAGCGGCAGAGGTGCATGTAACATATATTTAGACAACACTTCAAAGCTGACAGAATGTTGATACCATTTTTGTGGGATCCATAGACAATGGTACATCACTTTTGATCGGCCTCCTATCACTGGCAGTGAGCTTGGCACAATGGCTGGCATTTGATGCATTGACAGCACGACAGTTACAGGCTTTTTGAAAGAAGTCTATTCTGACAGCTGTTGCTCAGCATCCCATAAGGGCCCATTCATATATTACGTATGCAAAAAAATCGGATTTTCAGACCCACTCCTCTGTTGCACAACGTACATTTTGTGGACACCCTCCCCCATGCATACATACATCTGAGCTCTACCATGGCCCTCTGGATTCCAGCTAAGGGCATGGCTCTACCCCATTGCAAAGGTTAAATGGCCAAAGACGTCTATAAGCCATTTATCTTATCACAGTAGATATTTTGGTTAAGCATCTTATTTAACAGCGTAAATTTTTAATGGTTATAAAGAAATAAAACACAAACAATACTTGCATTTTGAAAAGTTAATGCTACATAAAATTAATTAAGCAGGAATATAGTCTATGATTGGGTTTACAGTTCTGATTTTCATATTCGGTATTGTAACTGTCATAATTAGACAAGTATATTTGCGTACGTACATATTTTCGGGACCCCACCATATGCACCCGTATGCAATATCGCCGAAATTCGAAACCCACCCTACCCTCGCTGCATACATAATATGTGGACGGACCCTAACAGGGCTTGGCATCAAGGCTTACCAAAAGAGATGGGCAGCTTGCTGAACTGCACTGCAGTTACTGGCTTCCTGACAAAAAATCTAACTTGACTTCAGTACTGAAAACATGTCTAAATGTGTAATGTGTCTTTGGAATCAAGCTCTGATACAACAGCAGTATTCTACTTCCTCACACACAGTATACCTCAAATGCACAATATAAAATGTGGCAAAAGTCTTGATTTAGACATGAGTGCAGAAATATCTGTTACAAGACAGAATGCAGAACTACTTATTTAAAATCAACTGGCCATTAAAATTATACTAAAAAGATGTCAGAACTGGAAATGTAGCACATTAAGATGCAGCTGTATATAATTACAATCCAAGCAATCTCTATTAGAGGAATGGTTACTTGTCAAATATCCATTTACACGTTTCACTCTAAAACACAGATGTCCCAATTTAAATTTTGCTTCTAATTTAAGATATGAATCTTTAAACTCCAGAGGCATTTTGTTAAATTTTACTGACAGTTACTCAGGAATTTTCCTTCATAACTAAAAGTTAATGAATCCCTTTGTTATGTCAACAACATGCAAAATGTCTTCCTCCCATGTATCTCTAGAAACAATTAAGCGCCCTTGTAGCGGCATGGCTGCGTTACGGTGCTGTAGAAATTGCCCGCTTAATAATAATAATATCACCCCAAAGCTAGTAATGACACGACGTTACATAGGGACTTTCCAGTCCTATAATAGGTCCTTGATTGCAATCTATTAATTACTATGAAGAAATGCAAATTATGTGGGGTCAAGGAACACAAAAGAATAGCAATGATGTATATTGTGTAAGCCATGCAATTTTGGTACAGTATTGTACAAGTTATCTGTACCCTTTGCTTATGAAACAAATTGGTGCAATATTTTCTTTAAAAGACTTTGAGTTTCCCAGGTGCTTTTATTACACACTAATCATTTAAGCTTAACCAATTCAAGCTATGAATTTGCTCAAATGGCTTCCAAAAAAAACTCTTCTGTTTTTTAAGAGAATTCCACAATAATTTATTAATAATAACAACGAGAACGTAAATTGCAAAATGTTTAATTTAGCATCATGGCTAAAAATCAGAGCCAATATCTACTACTCAAGTTTGAATGCATATTTAATATTCAAAATCTGCAACATAATAAGAGCCATTGAATAAATAAGTTCCATTTATTAGAGATCTTCCTGTTTTCTGATTATGCAAAACTGAAAAGAAGCTGTCCATCTCTGTGGGCAGAGGCAGCGATCTCTGGTGAGAGTGACACCCAATGAGAGGGGTAAAAAATGTGGGGGGGGAGGGCAAACGTAAAATGGGTAACCTTCCTGTAAAATGTGGGGTACTTGTCCCCTTCAACCCCCGGGATCGCCGCCCCTATCTGTGGGTGTTATTAATTTCAACTGTATATATATGTGCATTAATTTTGTGTATTACTGTCAAGCACTTTAGTGCCAAATTCTTATTCTTGTAATATTTGTAGTTGCTCCAAAATAATAATTGGTGAATAAGAAAGAACATGCATTGTGGGTTTTTTTTCTAGTAAACACGAACCAAAACATTTTCAAGACTTAAACTCAATAATTCGTAAGCTGTCATACCATACCAGCAACAGAAGACCTTGCAATTTCAATTCTTAACCTGAACTAGGTAGAACATAGCAAGATCCATACTAATACCAGAGTATGAAAGAACATGCATTGTGGGTTTTTTTCTAGTAAACACGAACCAAAACATTTTCAAGACTTAAACTCAATAATTCGTAAGCTGTCATACCATACCAGCAACAGAAGACCTTGCAATTTCAATTCTTAACCTGAACTAGGTAGAACATAGCAAGATCCATACTAATACCAGAGTATGAAAGAACATGCATTGTGGGTTTTTTTCTAGTAAACACGAACCAAAACATTTTCAAGACTTAAACTCAATAATTCGTAAGCTGGTCATACCATACCAGCAACAGAAGACCTTGCAATTTCAATTCTTAACCTGAACTAGGTAGAACATAGCAAGATCCATACTAATACCAGGTGAAATTGAAAAAAAATAAAACAATGTTCAAATGTGTTTGTTAACCACACATAACTGAAAATGTCACATAAAGTCTTCCAGTATAATTTCAGTGTCAACCCTTCAATGTAGTCATTCGTCCAATGCAGTGAGAATTTACTGCTAAGGGTTTGGAGTCCAGGAAATGGTACAAGATAATTCAGCATAAAATTAAAAAAATGACATTGTAATCCAATATTTTAATAATGAGAATCAGAAGTGCACAGTTTCTTTAAAAGAATGCCATCAAATCAGAATTTTGGCATAGAATAAAGCTCTCAATTTCGGCAGCCAAAAGACATCTATCTATCTGATGCCATATATTTTGCTCAGTCTCTTATATGCAATGCTCATCCCTACAAACAGCTCAATACTGAAAACTGCAGGTGTATTTATGGTTACAAAGTAATCCATAAATTTAAGATAAGAAAATATTCTCTCAGAATTATAAATTATAAAGAAACAGTATTTACAGACGCTTTACAAGCGAAACTGACCTTGGCATCAAAAACTAATAATTCTGGTCCGTGAACTAAAACAAAAAGTACTGGCAACTGGTAATAATGATTAGCAAACTAAGCTGCAAAACAACAATTACTCTGCTTAAAACTCCAAGCTTCTGTCAATTTGCTTTTGATACATTTGCTGAAACAAGTTTTGAACCACGGTTATGTTATGGGCTCATAGCAGCTCATCGTTCCATGCAAAAGGCTTCACAACGTACAACTAAATTTGTCCCTGTCCTAGTTTTTTCTAGATTGGTTTGCACGGAATCTTCCATTTCTGAAACATTAGAATTAGCATAAGCAACATCAAGTACAGCAACTTTAGTAAAATGCGATACAAAACCATCAGGAATTGATTCTGACATGGGACATACTGTTCTAAAAAACTACGTTCAAATCCATGCTTTGTTGAAAATTATTTTCGTCAAATACGTAAACCTCGCCTCAATCAAGTTCTCACTGTGTTGCATGGTTACATATAAGCACTCAAGAGTACCTTGCTGATAATTTATGACAAAAATGCCACCCTCTGGAACCACAAAATGCATACCAGATTTCTTACCCTATTCAGAATACAAAAGTTTCCCATATTAAAACTTCACCAGTTCTTAGCAAAATGCACATTCACTAACTGCACAGCCTAATACATTTCAGAGTGCTTACTCATCCAACGGCAGCTTAAATTTCTTGAATAACAACTGTATGTGAGAAAGTACTGCTTCTATCAGAATGTGTGCCTCAAAAGAATTCAAATGCAGTTAAAATAATGAAGAATAAGTTTTGTTTATCCTTATCCGGATATCTACAGCGGGAACAAAGCAGCTAATTCCAAACCCACTCTAAAAACAACAGACGATCACTTCTATTGCTAAATTCCATAACTACGTCGCTCTTTCTAGAATCCTTTGGGAAAGGAACGGGAAACTGTTGCTCTTTATCCAGGCAATTCAAACAGCACCAAACTAACAAACCATTTCAGAGTGCTTACTCATCCAATGGCAGCAAACCCTGGCAAATCATTCAATTGCTTATTTTCAACCTGTAATAATTAGCTTTCGGTAACAATTACGGTTTGCCTTAAATTACAATTAACCACCTGTCAACCTAATGTCGTGTGCGTACGTATGTAAAACAATATAAATGCTTCGATAACTTTCACCGAGTGCCATTCTGAATCAGCTGCACATGTTTAGACAAAAGTACTCCTCGCAGAACGGAAGCCAACCTTTTCCACAAAATTTCCAATGAAGCCCGAAATCCCTCCGCCGCTGCTGGTTAACCAGGAATTCGAGGAGTCACTCATGATTGAGGAGAAAAGGTTCTGAAAGAGGCATTGAACTTCATCCAGATTTCGTTTCCTTGACGTTGAATCTGTGCTCGAGCGACCTGCAATCTCAGACAACCTGTCAACGAAACAGAGGTCTCAGCGGCTCATTAACTACAGCTAGAGTCCACTAGCACGGTTTGGGAATTGAATTCCCTTTTGACCATAACACCACAAACCGAATTGATACAATTATTTCTATGTTTCCTTATTATTTCCATGACTTGATGATGCATAATGTCTTTTTAAAAGGACAACAGCATTCTGATACTGTTCAACTGATACTGTTCAGTATACTGTTCAACCACATGTAAACGTGAATACATTGGCCATATTACCGTGGTCAATCGCCTGTAAGGAAAGTTAAATCTAGAACATGTTGGCATTGTGATACTGTCCCACAATGTTCATCTTAACACATTTCCAGCCACAAGTAGCAATTGGCAATAATATCCGCAACACTGAAACTATGATGGCAGTGATGAAGTCGAGTCTACCCAAGTTGAGTCCAAGTCCAGAGATATTAAAGTCTGAGTCCAAGACTCCAAACAACTAATGATTGAGTCCAAGTTCAAATCCAAACCAACCAATATAAAAATAAAATATACTCAAAACGGTCAATTCAATGGCAGCACCAATTATGCAGAAAGAACTGTTAATGTAATTTATGTAAATTAGACTTTCAAAAAACTAAACTAGATAAAGTTTAGTTCAGTAATCTGGCACGATCAAAATGATTCAGAAAATTCTCCCACTGCTAAACACACGATCAACACGAAAACAAATAAACAGGAACTGTCATAAGTTTAGTCATGGCAATACAATTGCCTGTTCTACCCAGAAATCATCACCTGGAAACCTAGTCAAATAAAAGTCCAGATGCGTCATTCTGAGTCCAAGTCGTGACAAAACAAATGCAAGCCTGAGTTCGCACAAAATCAGTCTCAAGTCAGAATCAAGTCCTTGGCTGGACTTGAGTATTATATCACTGTGTAATGGTAACACTTGTATAGCACAACGACCATGTAGCAGGAGTGCAAAATTATGAACGGTCATAACAAGAACAACAGCAACAACAACAGTACAAAATAAAGATAAACAGTAATCTTCCAGACTTACGATCCGAGGCGAGCGTTCGTAGATGCTGGATTACCAGGAGATGAGGTGTAACCGGTTCGAAGGCCTTCTAATTCTGGAATGAATTGCCAACTAAAACAAAGAAAGGAACATTACGAGTGTGAATCGGTATGAGTACACAGCCGTAAATAAGTTTAATACGACAAAGAAGTCCAATGTTTTAGCAACAAGCTAATCATACAACAACTGGTTAATCATTAATATTAATCAGACACGCATGACTACTTGTGCTTGAGAATTGAGCAATCAAATGTCAATTGAAAGAGTCTTACTGTACACTAAAAGATATGTCAGGCAAGAAAACTGAGCTTAGGGGTTATCCATAAAGGACGTCCACAAAAAAACCTACTTTTTTCACCCCTCCCTTGTCCATATTCCACTGACCCCCCCCCCCCGCGTTCCCCCTCTGCGGATGTCAGCATCACACATGTATCGGCCACCATTGCAACTGCTGATAATTATTTTACTGCATCACTTTTTAATAGAAATTTATTGACAAAGAATGAGATTGAATAAAAGCTATGTAAAAAACTTAAATTTTCTAAATGCTTATTTGCATGTAGGCTTCATATAACATTCTTTCAAATGTGAAGTATAACCTAAAGCTACTAATAAACAACTAGATCATGACGTAACTACCATTAGAGGTAATTTTGGCAATAATTTTGCACGGTCACATGCGGACATCCGCCTCTGTCCCCATTTGGATGACCCCTTACAAGGAACCAAGTATATTTTTTTGGGTAAAATAATATTTCCACGAGAGTGGATGTGCTAACCTTCCATAGCTGTTAAAGCTTGACCTTGCATCGGCCGAGAGATGTTGAACCGGTTTCGGGACAGCCATTGGACTGGTTGTACGGCGAGTGTCACCAACGTCAACCAGCACTGGCAACTTGCCGCAAGGCGACGAACCTTTGGACGAGGGAGTGTGTTGTGTGTTGTTCTGTACACTACAGTTAATCAGAAGAAAACAAAATGACTGTAATGTAAACAATATATAAATGAATAATTATTAACTGAGCAATTCTGAGTGAAAGACTTGCTCTAGGTGAATTCGTATTACATAGTAACTAAGTCAGGAAGGCTCGATCATATGTTCTCCGCATTACAAGACTAGCACTCAGACCAATTTAAAACTGTCTCAAGTACCAATAATAAGTCATGAATAAGAACTTTGATCAAGAGTTAGTAGCAGTAAAAACAGTAATAATAACTTTAACCAAAATCATAAGAATAATGGGTGCTGTACTAACCATAAAATCATGACTTTTAAGTAAAAATCCCCAAGAATGTTAAGAAAATATAAAAGCACCTGAACAATAATAGTATAAAAACTGTCAATGATCAACTGCTGAATACCAATACATAATCATCTGTTTTAACCTGGAATGCAAACAATAATAAAGTTTTATAAAAGTATGTTACTGATGTTGGGTTAGAAGTGACTTGATTTACCCAATTCCGCATTAAGAGCTTCCATGTTAATTTCTTATCCCATAGGGATTACACTAACTTCAGGTGAAAATAGTAAACAGAGTTTACTAAATTAGAAAGAGTGTAACCTGTTGATGAAGTTATCCTCTTCATAGCTGCCTACTTTGAAGGAGAACGGCGGATTGTCGTTGTTACTGCGTGTGCTACCGATGCTGTTGAGGCTAGAGTTGCTTGCGCGCTGGCCACACCCTCCTATTCCACCTCCAGAGCTCGAACACCCGTCGAAATCTAGAACAAATGAAATCGTTGAAATAATTCATTCATACTCAAGGGCACAAAGAAATCATGAAAAGATGTACTTCACAGTAGAATAAAAAGACAGTTCCAAATTTAATCTTCTATGGCAGATTAATCATAAGCCCTGAATGTTATTTTGATGGGAAACTTTTAAAGTCCTTCTCACAATCTGTTTGGTCCACTTGCAATATATTGTGGCATGGCGGCCAATCGGTTAGAGCAGTCGACCCGTAACATTCGGTGTGCGCTGAGTGAGCGGGTAGGTGTCAGTCACTGCATAGGGACCTTGAGCAAGTCCTTCGCACACAATTGCTCTGCAGTTCAACTGCAATTGCGCCGTCGAAGCGTGTGCACTTCAGAGCAAAAGATGTTGGAAGAAGGGCAATATCAAAATACAAGAATTTCAATATCAAGGATGCAAATAAGAAAAATCTGAATAAAAATGATAAAGAATTAGCTGTCTCCCAGTTTGAACAGAGAATATTATCTTGTGCTATGGAATATATCCATATGAACTAGAACAGCGTTTCCCAAAATGTGTTCTGTGGAACTCTAGGATTCCGTGAGGTGAAGACAGGAATTCCATGAGAAACTTTCAGTGTGAACAAATTCTCTGTTATAAATTTCTATATTGGCTTTATATAAAGTTGATGAAGTGTTCTATATTATTATATTCTAGATTGCAAACTGAATTCATATGTCATTGTCATCGATATTTATTAATCTAATCTAGGCCTAAACCTATTATTATCTGCATTCTCAAGCATTTGTACCTTTTTGCAACAGAATATGTTTAGTTTTGGATGGGCATTTCACCAAAAAAATTAATATCAAAATGGTACCATGACCAAAAAATATTGGGAAACAATGAACTAGAATTTCACCTTTTTGGGTTCATTAAAACTTAATAGTCCACAAGAGATTTAGATTCTATGCAAACGGCTGCCAGTGTATACTAGCTCGAGAGTTATGGAAACACAGAGCACAAAGAATGTCTGACAAACAGCAAATAAACTAAGAAAGTAAACATAACTCCTACATTCAAGAGAAATCCTAATGTTTTATACAAACAATGATGTCATAATAAAACATTGTTGTTTTCTAAAGCTTCACCAGTGACCACGAAAAATCCATGCCACAATGATTGCAAGCCACATGAATATAATGGTTTATTTGTTTCACCCATCAAATCAAAACTATTTTACCATATTTTCCAGTCTATAAGTCACAGTTTTGTAAATGAGAGTCGAGGGTAGCAACTTAACATAAAGATGTCAAACTGATAAATCTATTAAATATCTAACTGGCTATTGATCAATGAATATATTATCTTTGGATCACTTAAGCAACGTCCAGCATAGAACGAATACCTATCACTGAAAATCATATGTAACAGAAATAGTATTTTGTCTTTACATGTAAATTAATTGAACTGAGGCCATAAACAATAAAGTTAATTTATTTTAAGAAAGTCAAGGGTACCTTGGAGCGTACCATCGGTAATATATTCTGGTGAACTGACTGTTCTGATTCTGGTTTTTCTACAACAATATAGATCTATACAACGCTTAATTAGTATATAACCTATGGCATAATATTGGTAATATTGTGATTTAGCATTGGATAATTATGTTCCAGCAACTAAATATTAAATAGTATTTTGCATTTCTATTAAAAACTAGTATTTGTGCAAGACATTTACAGATGAGTAAGAAGTCCAGTGTTAACCATTTATACTCATGAAGAGAGCACTCTAGCTTTCAAGAAAACTTACAAAACTGTTCAGCTAGCTTACATTACATGCTCTATGATATTACACCTCAACACTTCGATGATGAGCGTGTACGAAAGGCGATCGGGAAACCAATGCGACGCTGCATTAAATTGTTAAACCACATAACAAATTCCAACTAAATAAATTTTAGAG
This sequence comes from Bimastos eiseni, assembly GCA_959347315.1. NCBI lineage: Eukaryota > Metazoa > Annelida > Clitellata > Crassiclitellata > Lumbricidae > Bimastos > Bimastos eiseni. The sequence goes on along the minus strand of OY365821.1, from coordinate 12,903,811 downwards.
CTCAGTTTCTCTCTTCAAAGAAAGAAACCCAGTTGCGTTACTGGCAGAAATGAAAAAAATCCTTTCTTCGATTCTGTTGATTGAAAGTAAAAACGAAAAAAAATAAATTAAAATTTTTTTTAATTTAATTTAAAAAATATAATTTGGCCTGACCTGTGGCCAATATTGAACTCATCTCCAGTTATGTGTTTCAGAAATGCAAAGCAGAAGTGAAAAATCTGAAATAAGCAGACAATAAACATTAAATTCAGGAAATAATAATAAAACAATAAACTACTGATCTAAAAAATATTGAACTACACACAAAAGATGCAGGTAACATCCAAAACAGACACATCCAAGATACTTGGCGCATTTAAATCTCCAAATTCACTTAAAATTTTTTACTTCTAAATAAATACGAGCAACAGAGTAATTTCTGCATTTTCCTTACTAACCTTGCAATTACCATTGTAACATTAGTGCACACACCGGTGCTCGTTTACATTAACTACCATGTGCTCATTTTCACTGCGTGACGTATCTGCTTGTCAATCAAAGAGTCAACAGTTGGAAGTCACCAAATGTCAAGGTCTTTGCATCACACTGGAAGTGCTGGTGCTACATAAATTGAATTTTTAAACTACATTACAATGTCATTCTATCTTTACACATAGCATCACATAATTTAATTCAGACTCAGACTTCTAAACATTTCATGATTCATCCCTTACTTCCTCTCCCTTCCAGAATCTGTCTGTGAAATTGTGCCTGAAATACGAAAATAACAGAGTTTCTGAAGAAACCAGAGAAAACAGCATCACAAAGAATTAATTAAAAGAAACGGAGGAAAAGATGCTTAGTTAGAGGAGCCCGGTTGCTTTACATGTTCCAGATCAATAACAATTGTTAATAAATACTTTCCAACAAACACTATTTAAACAAAGTATAACATGGTAATCCCAAATAGAAACGAAAGAAATCACCAAACACAATGGTCAACATTGCATTCATTAGGGCCCATCCATATATTTCGTACGCAAAAAAATCGGATTTTCTTACCACCCTTTGTTGCATCATGTACATTTTATGAACCCCTCACCCCGTGCATACGAGCTCTAACCCTCCCCTTACAAAGGTCAAACAGCTAAAGACATATATAAAACATTGGTTTTGCCATAGGTTATTTATTTTTGTTAGGCATCATATTTCACAGTTTAGATTTGTTAACTGTTACGAAGAAATAAACACTAACAACACATGCATTTTCAAAAGTTTTAATGCTACACATAAGCCATCCAGATGACTATAGGATAAATAGGATAATCATATAGTTATAAATAGGCTAATGTGGACATCGTTATTATACAGCTAAATTTTTCTAGATCCCTCCCCTTCGCCATATGCACCCGTACACAAAATCACCAAAATCCAAAACCCCTCCTCTAACTGCAAATGTAATATGTAGATGGGTTCTCACAATATTTCCTACAGTGTAAGCACTGGTACTAGTGACGTGGAGCACTGTAAAAAGATATTTACACAGGCCACAATTCAAGGAAACTATTTCCTATTAACTAAATTACAATGGTTGTTGACAACTCCTGACAACGAGTTAGAGGAAATAAATCTCGAAGTCTCGAACTCACCCAAACAGAAACCAGTCGTAGGCAATCGTAAGGTAGAGGATTTCTGATGCACTGAGCGATTCGTGGATTAGTCCTTCGGCCCACAGCGACAGTCGAATGAGGGATACGAACAGTGGCGTTCTATCCCAACCGGAGATGCAGTGGACGAGGATTCCAGTCTTAGCTGAAACATTTGTAATACTTGCTTAGACGTCATAAGCATTTCCAGGAACAACTTCCAAGCAGTTTCTACAATGTTTTATATGTAATTCGGTTGCGCAGTTGAATGAGCGACATAACCGTGGGGTTCTGTTTTAAACAGAGATACAAACTACCTCATTGATCATGCCACTGACGGCCCGTTATGGTAGTCCACCTACTAATGTTCCACTGCATAGCCTTAGACAACTACCTCCAACCATTTTTATCACAGTGAGTGCAGCATCATCATCAGCAATAGCAAGCTTATGTTTCGAAACCAAACATCTTGACTACACAAATAACAAAATTAGGGCTGTACCGAATGTTTGCTTCGTATTCGCTTCAGAGCCAAATAGTGGACCAAATAGCTTATTTGGTATTTGGTCGAATAGTAGCGGTCGGACCGAATATGAATAGTGGTCACGTGACATATGTTTCTGCCCAAGTGTCAGTTGCTATATCTAGTGGACTGAAGTAATTGTCTACTGCCTAGACCAGACTATTGCAGTATCAGCCGTCTCAGTTCTAAGTTCAGTTTAATTAGTTCCATTCCTAGTTAACACAGACTGGCAGGAGGATGTAAAAATTACATGTATTTAGCTGTTTACTATTAGTTTATGCATTAAATTTACTGATCTGAAACTTTTGCTTTTGAAATTTGTCAGTAGGGCCGAATAGTTGGTCCAATTATTTGTATTTGGCCGAATAGTGAAAAGCCCCTATTCAGTACAGCATTAAATACCTAAATTGGTATCTGCTGTTTTAATAATTGGCTACATTGGCATAGTCATAAAAAAAGATATCAGTAGAGCCTTGCCATTATCAAACATTTACTAAACCCTACTAGCCCTTGCTAAACAATTTATGGTGCATTGCCGAAACATTTCAATTCTCCATTAATCCTAAATTCAACCACTTACTGTATTTATAAACTAGACTCGTCTTAGTCGCATTCGTGCAACAAGTCGCATTTATCAACCAACCTTCTTTGATGTAATGGAGCAACAAAAGCAGGTAGTTCTGCGTCAGTCGGACAACATCCCAACTCTACAAAACACATCCAGAAATCTTCTCATATACAAAAGAAGTCAAACTCTGAGGATTGACTAATTTCCTCCAACTCCTGCTTGGAAGCCGGAATTTGTATTTAAGCTGTGCATTCTCTATGGTTACACCAGCACACAACCATCATCATCATCGTAATCATCATCATCATCATACAATGAAACTTAATATAGCGCCTCTTCAAGAAATCTACTCAGAGGCACTCCTGGTCCAACCTCGGCCATGTAAGACAGATTTCAGAGTGGAATAAATTTAGGGTATAGAGTTCTTAGGTAAAAATGCAAGATCCAAAAAAGCACGATACTGCATCATAGAGGTCCTAGAGAAAGGGACATGAAGAAGAATAATATTGTATGCCACCAAGTAACATTTGTACTAGGAAGTGATCTTACCATGTACTGTTCCCAGTCAATAGAGTCAGGAGGTCTAGGACTCGTTGGAATATCAAGCTGAGCATCTACGAAACCCTTTTATAATGAACAGCAACAGATACCTGGTAAAAGTACTCCATTCAGATATTCAGATAGGCGCATATATGTTCAAAAGCAACTGGCAGAGATAACATAATATACACAGTTCATTCAGTGTCATCAGAATATATTTTAAAAGCTAGTTCCTCTAAGTCTTTCTACGCCTCTGTTGTATGCAGTTGATACCCACGAGAAGTTGGGACTTTACAGGTAAAAATATCAATGCTAATAATGTTGCAGTTGATGATGATGATGGTGGTGACGACGACAAAGAAGACACTAATGACAATATATAAATTATGATCAAGAGAATCATAAAATCACTTATGATGGTCTGATAAATGACAAAAATACACTATGACTGTGATTATGTTCATCTTAATGACAATAGAGACATTCACAATAATAAGCTTAATGAACATCGTATGAGACAGAAAGCATTGGACATCACTTTCCCATTCATGTAGTCAACCGTCGCAAAGCGACGATGACGATATGACAATAATAACACAGACATTCAAGACAATGAACTGTTGTTAACTCACCTGCTTCCAGTCGTAGACCATTCCCTCCGTTTGATACAAGGCATCTTTCCATTCGCGAAAGAACTCGCAGCCTGGATATGGAATGGACGATATACTAAAGTCACAGTAACGATTCTCCTTGTCCACCTTCTCTGATGATGTTACGCTATGTTGCGATAAAAAAAAATTAAATCCAAGTCAGCAAGAAATTGCATTGTCTTCATATAAACCAGAGGCAATGTGAGGGCACTTTGACCATAGATCCAACCTTACTTTATGTACCAAACCCAGCATTTGTTAACCATCGTTCTCTTCCTGGCCATGCTTTTTACCTTACCAACTTATCCCACCCTACTCACCATACTTCATATTTCTTACCTTAACCCTTCTCTCCTTGCCTCAATGCACCTTCCCTTACATACCCTAGCACCCTTGCCATACTAAAAACTTAGCTAAAATAAAGTAAACAAGCTTAACATTTATTATTTGTCTAATTACAGCAACTCAGCCAGAGACCAGAGGAACATGCATCAAAGGTCTCAAGTCCTGTTTGGAACTTCAAGGAGTAAGCATTCATTTCCTTCCACCAGACCTTTCAGCAAGCATTAAACCATACCCAAGGCACAGGACATTGGGCCAGCTCCTATTGCAGAACTTACTGTTTACCTACTAGCTTGTACAAGTATGAGTTCCTACAGCTTTGTGACTGTACCAAGAACACTTTTGATAATACGGTTAATTAGGTCAATTGTCTAGACAGTTATCATGGCTAAGATAAACGGACTTTTTTTGTGAAGTGGATAAAGTAGGGCGACCCGATTGTCATTGTCAGCACAATAAAATTCAATTTTCACCAGTAGCAGACACCGCTAGCTCCGTGAAGTGGCCAATCAGCAGATTTATGATATCAGCACGACTATTAATGACACACGACAAACATTTCATAGTGTACGAAGGCCTCTTAATTTTATCAACAAGTGAAAGTAAAAATATGGGTTTTACAGGACCCTCTTGTATTGACTTTTGGTAATCTGGTTGATGGTCAATCAATCCATTTCACTAAGAGATCATTTATGATGTAAACTTGCCAGAGTGGGGCTTGTCAAGGAGGACTCGTGCGAGTGGTTAAACGATATCTAATTTTTTGCATTTTGCGTCACTTTTTCTCAATTTTTGAGTTATGTCCGTAAAAATTTGATACATTGTATTATCATGCAAGTGGGACATATGTGCAAAATTTCAGTTCTGTAGGTCGACACGAACAAAATGAAAAGAGTTGAAAGAACTCAGACGATCCGTCCATGACAAACTTTACACTGCATCCATGACAAACTTTACACTGCATCCATGACAAACTTTACGCAAGCCAAGTTAAATAAAAGAGGGTAAAAAAGGAATCATACAGTAGAATGTATTGAAACAATGCTATAATGATGTAACTCACTTCAAACCAAACTTGACTTTCTTCTTTTCAACCATAAGATCGAAGATAAAGCCAACATCAAGCATCTTCAGGAGCTTTATGTCTTGGCTTCGGACTACGGAGAACATCTGCCAATCGCTGGTGAAACATACAACGTAGACATAACACATAGGTACATTGTACAATTAACTCTCAAAGTTTCCTTACAAATCAAATACTACAATTAAATTCGTTTCGTATCAAACACTATTCTGAGGTAGGCATACCTGATCCATGTAATGTTGGTTATGTCTTAGTGTGTGTAGATTTTTAACAAGGACTTTTGGGTGTGTAAATTTATTGCAACAGGCCAGATCTGTAAGAGCAACGGTTTGTGAACAATATGATGAGTTCCTGTATTACATCAATGTTGACAGTCTTTCAATAGCACATACAATACCTTTCAAAGCATATGATCCAAAAACTGACTTAGCAGCCATTTCTTTGCAGATTGGCTCTTACAAAGTATTATAAAATGTTCTGATTCAATTACAAGTGTTTCATGTTCCAAGGTACAATGGTCAAACACACACAGGTAAGTATGTACGTCTGTGTGAGCATTTATGTATGTGAATCTGACAATGTTATGCCTTACAAGCACAGCAACATGGTAAAACAAATAACTTAACAAATCTAAAGAGTTGCAACATGAAACAGCTCTAAAACATTTCTTGAGCTATCAGTACTGTATTCTAAGGGTATCATGGACTCAAAAAAAAAAAAACGATTGGGTATTGGAGAAAGCAGACATGGAACGAGAGCTACTTAATCTGATAAAAAGGAGGAAATTAACATACTTTGGACATGTGATGAGAAAAGAGGGAAACTGTCTAGAAAAAGAAATCATGCAAGGCTCTACACCGGGAGCACGAAAACGTGGAAGACCAAAGACACGATGGATAGACAATGTGGAAAAATGGACCGGTAGACCCCTTGACAACTTACTAAAGAAGATGAGAGACAGGAAGAGATGGAATAGACTTGTCCATACAGCGACCAACCCTCGGATCGAGAATGGTTAAAACAGGACAAGACACGACAGTACTGTAACTAGAGCACACAATCAGTTTAATTCGGATTTACCAACCATGTGAGCAACATAAAGTGCCTTAAAATTAAAATAAAAGTGTAAAACATGAGTAAAAGTAGTGACTTGACAACCAATCAAGAGACCGAACTGCACCTAGAGTCAGTCGGGGTTGTTGAAGGGGAGGGTGAATCGACTTGAGGCTCCTCCTCACTGCTCACCAACATTCCGTACATACGTCGCCCGTAGATCTCGGCGCCACCAGATAGTGTGGCTGATCGGCAGATGTGCTGAAGCAGAACACAGGTTTATGCCTTTCAACAACTCACTAATTTCAACCAGCCTCCATCATTATGACCTGATTCCCAGTTAACATGACCTAAATTGATTTGAACTCGCTAACCCCACCATACAGCGTAGTCTTATTCTGATTTCTCCCACACATTGGACTTCGACCAGGATTTTCTGGTGAATAATGATATTTTACTTCAGTTTCATAGCAACTGTCAAAAAATCCTTATAAGGGAGGCAAAGAAGAGGAAGACATAATGGAGCAACACATTAACATATTGGATGATGACAGCTTGGTAAGGAAAGCTTAAAGAAGAGTCCCAACTGCAAGAGGTGTGGCGACGTCGGACATTCGAACCTGCCTAAAAGGCACACAACCAAAAGACAAAAAATTACATTGACGGCACTATAGAAGTCACTTCATTCAATCAAAACCTGGTCAGTAGGAAAATGACCTTTTGTAGCTACAGAATAAGGGTTTATTAGTGTGACAACATGGCAGGTCAGTTGAATGCTTGACCCATAATGTCAAGGTCATGGGTTTGAGTCTCCATGACGATGATCCATGAATAAGGAACCGTAAAAAATATTCTATGCACAGTTGAACACCTACTCACCATACCATATATGTTTCATCTAAACATACTGGAGCTACAGAAGTACATTTGCAACATTAACGTACATGTTAAGCGCTGCTAGCTTTTCCTAAAGCTTACCTTTCCCTCATATAAAATAACCGGTGCGACAAATCTTCCTCTGCAGCGAGCGCGGCGAGCCACTTTTATTACAGACTGTAACTTATCCATGTCATACATGGACTGGACACTGAAAGAATACAAACAGTGCACAGCATGAACAGCACATGGCATGGAAATCAATGCCATATATAAATAATATATATATATATATACACCTGTATATGTTACAGGCAATAAGTGAAACTAGGGATTTTGTAAAATGCCTGGGCAAGTTGTAAGACCCTAACTCTACACTAACCCTAACCCTGCACTTACCCTACACTCACCCTAACGCTAACCATTACCCTAACCCTAATCCTGACCGTAAAAGGGTGATTTTACATATTGCCTAAAATCTAAAAATCAGGCATTTTACAAAATTCCTGTTTCACACATTGCCTATCACTTTAGATTAAACTCAAATAAATGTTCAATTATTCAAAACAGGGTTATAAAGACCACATACCAATTTAACAACAGAACAAAGTCCAAAGACACCGAACCATAAGGCATTAATTACACCCACTAACTCATCTGAAAATGCAAACAAAACTATGCCATCATAAGAATTGCTTAACTCCACCGACAAGCTAATTACTTTTTATTTGATAAATAATCATTCGATTTTAGAAGCCATCATCCAAATCTGGGATAATAAACATTCATCATTTGACAATTGCTCAAAAAATAAATTTATCAGAATGATATAGAACAACGGTAACTGAATCTTCTTCAACTTTTTATAAATATCCACAATGCTACACCATACACGAAGGAGACCAGCAAGACATGATTTGACAGATAGTACAACATCACTGGCACTTCAGCACCAGTCTATGTTTCTGTCTGAAACTGCATACTCTGGATAAGGAGGATGGTGACACACAGATCTTGTTATCACACAGTGTAGTTAGACAGAAACTATTACTACCACTACTAGTACTACTAATCCTATTTCCACTACGAGCTCAAAAATAGTGTACTGATTGCTGTGGCTGTCTTTTCAACACAACCTGAAGATGCTTACACCACAGGAACTTGTTTCAAGAGCCTTGATAGACAAAACTATCAAAACTGCATAAACAGATACAAGCACAAAACTATATTAAACAGATACAATACAATACAACCATCATTTATAGCACGCCTTAATAAAACAGTGTCTTACTTAAAGGACGCGTTACATGACAATTCATTAATCATCGTACACAGAAAATAAATGAGTTTTGAGCTTAGACTTGGAAACTTCCATCGAGGAAGCTCTGCGCACTGCTTCTGGTAAGGGGTTCCATTCAGCTGGCTTGGCAAGACACAAGCACAAAACTAGATAAACATGCACTGAGGAGTTCCTGCATAGGACAATGGAGCATAAAAGCCGAAGAAGTACTTGTGGTACTGACTTGTTCTGTTGTTCTTCTCTGCCGTGTGTTGTGTATTCCATAACAATGATCCTCGTTGGATAGTGACCACAGAGCTCGCCATTCGAATTGTCAATCACCTTTACAATCATATCATCAGACCTCTCATATTAACTCTGATGTCATGATTGAATATTAATGAACTGACATAAATTATTAATAATAGGGCTGTTAACAACTCCATAATTAATAGTTAGCTATTTAATTAATCAATGACTTCTGGGGTCCTAAATTTAAATGTATTTCCATGAAATTAAAGACAACTACAAAATAAACATCAATTATTACTATATTTTAAAATTCATTGGCAGCTTTGTACTTGCAAGCAAGTAACTCATAACAGTTTTAACGAAAACTTGAAAACATTCTTCACAAATGAAAGAAAACATCCCAAAATAATGCAGAGACAAGGTTCAAAATAATCAATGATTCAAACATTATTATGTAGTTTGAATAAAATACAAAACAACTGAACTTACTGAATATTTGTAGTCTTTGGCAAACAGAGAAATGCAGTTGTTTAGAATTGCCTCACCCTGAATTAAATAAACAATCAGCTACAATTAATTATAAAGAATATAATTTGTGCGTCTACAATCAAGAATTTGTCCATGTTTTGATTGTACTCAACAGTAATGCTCCACTTAGTTTTAAATTTCCATTCTTCATGCTTTAATTTTGCTTTTGGCTTACTTATAGCAGTTAGGACTCAAACTTACGCATAATATATTGGGCGTGGCTTGTATGCGGACACAGATTACATATAATAATGAGAACGCGAGCAATTGTAATACAATGATATCACGCGCACAGTAAAACGTATAATTTGTTATAATTATGCATTGTGAGGGTCGGTTAGGGTCAGCTTAAGCATCATGAGGGTCGGTTAGGGTTAGTGTAGTTTTAGACACATACGAAGATTCATTTTACTTACTCCTTTTGTCAATCACACGCCAGAAGTATTTCATTCTCACCAATGGCAGCGGACCAAAAGATCCAAAATATCATGTGTAAGTTTGAGTCCTAACTCCTAACTAACTATAAGTAAGCCTTGCTATTCATACTGCAAAACATTCTGGAACACAGTGCGTTTCAAACAAAACCATCGTTTAACTTCGTGACTTTAATATGGGCGCGCTGCAAAACGTGATTACTATTGCTTTGCTGACGCAATGTTAAATTACATAATAATATTATGACCTGAGAACCCCGATCTTCAGAAGTTAGGCCCTACTTTTGCTTTCTTTACTTGCAGTGCAAAACATTTCACACCATAACATATTTTTCACAAATGCATGACCTTAACATGGACATGCTGCGAAATGTACTTAATTATTGCTCTTGCATTTGAGAACACCGTCGCTAAAGCAATGTTTTCTATATACTTACCTCAACGTCAGTGCTTTTCGCCCCGTATGTGTTCTTGAAGGCGTATTCCATTAATGACCTCACGTGGAGGTAGCCTAAGGTCTGGTCAGCGTTCGTCATTTTGTCCTATTTCCAGGAAATTTGACCACCTGGCACTCGTGTTAAATTTCAAACGTCCCAGTATAATCAAGAACAACTTAAATAAACCTGTCTACCTATTTTATCGTTCACAAAAATCATCTGACCAACCACAGATTATATATTGTCACACGAATTCCATCCTCGGGAGTCAATGAACGTCACTATACTATTCTCGGACTCTCGGTCCTGATAGTTCTTTTTAGAATGCCTACTTTATCAAATTAAATTACATTTGCAGTAAGTACAGCGAAAAGGTTTGGGTATCTGGACTACATCATCGTATCGCCATCGACTGCAAACAAGCTGACATTTACGAAAGATATTTTTTACAAATTATTCCGTCGAAACTTTCCTTCGTAGCCTAAACCACGATGCAAGAATACTGTATTCTTACATAGTAGCCTAAACCAAGAGTGGAACCCATATTGGTCATGAGTATCTCTCACAATAGCGATCGCAGTAAAACGAAATTAATTTCGTATCGCATTTATGTAGCGCCTTCGTTCAGACATTAATTATTCAGGTCCGATTTGGTGCATTGTGCGATTAAGAATTACTCACTGCTCGAACCACGTTCCGAGTATGCTTAACAATGGAACGGATCCGATGCCGATGGTTCTGATGCCATTGAGACTCATAAGTAACAACAACTTACAAGGAATATTATATTCATTAACGTTGATACTATTACCAAAGATGGTAGAGTCGTAGACTAAGATGTCACACTTCGTACCTCCGCTATGTCTTTGAAGGTTCACATCACGTACCTTGGAATCGATTGTCGTTGCTACGATACCAGTAAGATACCACTTCCCCAGTCGCTGCGTAGCGCGACTGGCGTGGCGTCAACAGCGCCACGTAGCGAAAGGTGAAGTGATTTGTATACTTTGACAAAGCAAATACACAGCGAGATAGAAAGTGTCGTACCTTAGTCTACGACTCTACTATCTTTGCTATTACATCTATTGATCTATGTTTAGTGCTGCTCAGCACATGAATTCTATGCTGGCGGGAGCGTAGTCAGCGTACTCAGCGTAGCATCCAGCAAATCCAGCATTGTCAAGTAGTAAAGGATTTGGTTAGTATAGACTGGAAATCGGCTTTAAAAATACGCTATGGAAGAATCTCTGAATAAAAAAAATTTGATTGTAAGTTGATCTTTCAAATAATATATGTTTATGAAGTTCGTCGTTTTTATCGCTTGTTTGTTGTCTTGAAATCACTCATTGCAAAGAATTAAAAATAGCACCATGCGTGCAGATGCAGTAATAATGCTTCGCGTTTCATAGAGCGGCCTTATTATAATGACCTCGACCTTGCTCATTTTTCATTGAGAGAATGATTGGACAAAATGCCGAGATCCTTCAGTACCGCTCACCAGTTTGATTGGACGCCACGCCATTTAGGGTCCCCACTCAAGGACGGTACTAAATCAATATCAAATCTGCTATTAAGCCAGCATGTGGAAGTGAACGGGGTCCGCGCGCTCTCTTTCGCCCACGAGACTAGATCTACGCTTTTACCAATGGACCAGCATTTAGTTTTAGTTTGGCTGGTTTTTTGATGTTCCATCAGATGTAGGCTTATGTTTTGCTTTGTGCGTTGTTAGGTATAAATTTATATATATATATAATATATATATATGGACATATATATATAATATATATATATGGACATATATATATATAATATATATATATTTGCATGTTGGAATGTCTGTAAATATTAAGTATTGTGTCAAATGTGACTGTTTTCAGGAGATGTTTTCCTCAGTGCTGAAAATCAACGTGGGTGGTGTCTTCTTTACGACGCATTTGTCTACGCTGCTCAAATACAGTGATTCAATGCTCAGTACGATGTTCAACGGCCGCCACGTTGTTAGTCGAGACATTGACGGACATCCTTTCATTGATGCCAACCCCAAATACTTTGAACACATCCTTGATTACCTGAGACACGAGACCATTCCACCGTCTGATATTACCCTGCCAATGTACCACCAGGCGTGCTACTACAACATCAGTCCACTCATTGCGAGGCTGAAGGCGACCCCAGTGGTCATCAAAGAACTCATTCGGGAGGGGTATCGCGATCAGTTTCCAAAATACAACAACGTCCTGCGTCAGATTATCGAAATGGCAACTGAGAACGCATTACTGAAGCACGACGGTGAGAGGGGACGTGTCTCATTGCATATCTTTCGTCAACCTTTCGTCCCAGTGAAAACAGATTTCTGTGAGCAGCACAAGTGCATTGTTAGTGAGGCTGATCTGGTAGTCGGGCCTTGGGAAGGGCCTGCCTCGCCGGAGGCATTGCGCAAATGCCTTAAAAACGATCTGTTGGAGGATGGTTTCAACGTCAGTGAGGAAACGGATTGCGCGAGGAGATGCGATTACTATTCTGGTGATGCAGAGGATCTGTGGAATGGTACTGTGGAATACTGTCCAAAAACCATCGTCACGCTCAGTTTCCTTTTTTGAAAGAACCCTGTTGTTGGTCCTTACAGGTCGCAGATTAAAACATATGCATAAGAGATTTACATAATATTCCTAATTGTTTTTTGTTGTGTTCCATGATCACTATGCTGTCGAATTTGGTATCATCAGTGTGTCTATTTTTGGCTTAGACAAAGCCGATTCCAAAATGCCTAGCAGGCTTTTAACAGTTATATTTCAAATAGTTTTAGGTTGTTAGGGAATAACTAATCTAGTTAAATTATGTTTGACATTCTTCACAGTGATCGACTGGAACATCTTAAAAACAGCCATCACTGTGGCTTTTATTTTGACACATCAGGGCATCAATCCCCTCTGAGTGATGGATGCAAACCCTCTGATCCCCAGTGTCAGGAAGGCATGATATTCCTGCCTCATGACTCAAAAACTATCCTCCCTACCTGAAATTGGAGGCATATGCCTCTGGGGCTCCCCTATCTGGACACCCATGTGACATATTGTCATTGATCAGGAACACAGATAAGAAATTTTATGCTGTCGAATTTTAACACATTGTCATCAAAAATAAGCATCAGAACTTCAGAAGTATTATTAAGTTGAATTCTGACTATTGACTGGCTTTTGACTGATTTTCTTATGACTTATTTTGCAATTTGAATATCTAGTCAATCATAGCAAATTAGCTGCTAGACTGTTGTGTTATGTCTGTTTGAAGGAAGTCGTTAAATATTTTGTGAGTTCTATTAAAATAGATTTCAAATACTGTGCAATCTTTATATGGTGTTTATTGTGTAGTGCTTTGTTTGATATCAATTACAAGCACAATACAATAGCAATGAATATTATATTGCCCAATTTGCCTCAATTGCAATTAGCTCAGAAGTGCACACACGCCTCGATGCACAGTTGCAATTGTATTGCAGAGCAATTCTGCCCTCATAAGTAAGAACAGCATAACTGCAATTTGGCCGTTTTGAGTTAGATGCAGTTATTAATGCAATATTTATGAGAAGATTTTAAAAAACAATTTTTCCAAAGTAATGGTGATTGCTTGTTACAGATATTGGATAAAAACAACAAAGAATATAGATATGTGATCGACATGGCAGAGAGCAAGGTAGTCTTTTGCATTTGACTCAAAAGGAGCTTTTTGCAGATACATGTTTCTTTCTTATGAGGGCAGAATTGTGTACTACTTGCTCAATGCCCTACACAGCAAATCCTGACAAGAATCGAACCCACATTCTCTGCGTTACGTGCCGTAACCGTAATTATGTCTAATTATTCTTTTGTTTGAACTTTGAAAACTCGCTTGCGATGCTTAGAGACAATTGTACAATGTAGCAAGTGTCTACAATGCTCTACATACATTTTTTACTTTTTTTAAACAATGGATGCCATATTGACGTCTTCTGTTTGAAGACAGTCGTGACCACACAATATCAATGTAGGCCTATATCCTATTTGTTAGGAAACCATCTTTGTCCACAGTTATGTAATATCTTTGAAGACAAATGTAACCACAGCTATGCATTTGGCCTATCTTTTTGAATATAATGCTATCCAGTGATCTTTTCTGCACAATCATCTATGTACATGTTCTCATGTTTTAAAGTAATCGTAACCATGTAGGCCTATCTATGTTACTATGTAGTTGCTATAGCTGCCCTTATTGTCTTTGCTTGAAGACAATCGTACCCAAATCGACATCTTGTCTTTCTTAGAAAACAATCTATTAAACTTATCCTAAACAATCGTTGCAATATATGCCTGTATCTAGGAATAATGTACGCATTATTTTCAAAGTCTGTTGTAGCATATCAATGCATAGCCTGTAGGTTAGCAGCGAAATAAGTGGATATTTCTGTGCCAGATGGTCAATAACATAGGCCTACTTTTGTGGACAGCAAGTCTATGCACCTCTACCCAGTGAGGAAAATGTCTCATGGACACGGATTAACTTACAGGCCACCATAATTGGCTTTCAGGGACCTGGATCAGAGGGTCTCCTGGGCCCACGACTCCTACCCTATTCTCAGACGAGATCACATCAAAATTTGTTGCAGTCAATTATGTAGTTGGTCTTTCTCAAAGCTGAAATTCTTCTGAAATAAAAACATAGAAACTTCAGAACTTATTTTGTACATCCCTGAGACGGTTACGACAGCGCCGTTAACTGACGACATTAAATGCATGTAGATATGCTTGAACGGCCTTCTAAATTAGGAAATAATATTTTACTTCAATGGCACCTATAAGAGATGAATCTCATGAATAATGTTGGAGTTCACCAAGAAGTAGACGACACTGGAGAAAAAATCATCTGCGCTCCACTCCTTCATCCAGGCTTGGGACTGGCGCTAAAGTTCTAATAATACTCTACCATCTTTGGTGAAGGCGTGTGGTTGATGTGTCGGCGTTCACCAAACCTGCAATCCGAAGTAATATATCTATGCACCCAGTTAGTAAAAAAGAACGCAGAACAAACCCTGCGAGGTTGTGTTTGCGACAGGTTTGCGAGGGGCTCAATGTTTACCTTCTACAGAAGTAACCAATGCAACATTGTTACTATTTCCATATTCTCTATTTCATTCTAGGTATTTTAAATAGTTATTCAGAGTCACTATCTTGACTTCTGTTCAGTTCTGCGCCGCGTTATTTACATTACCATGCAAAATCATTAATACTTGACTGGTCATTATACTGATGATAAGACCAGATAGGTGTTAAGTTAGTTTGCAATTATAAAAAAGTTTATACTATCAGAAATATGCGAAAAATGTGGAAATTGATGTGCGCTGATTGTTGTTAACGATGGGCAATTTGGTCTGTTGTGCCATACATTTTTAAAATCACGCCTAGATCTATAGCATTCTGCAATATTTATTGACCCTGTAACATTGTAAGGCGGTTTGAACAGTGAACATATTCACAAATAGTGAGACTATTTGTGAATGGTGAACATATTCCCAAATACAGAGCAAGGGAGAATGAAGATTTAAGGAACATAGTCCAGGGTCACCCATTTTTGTGAGGTTGAAATACAATTAGCTGGTTCAAAAAGGTAATTCATTCATTACGGAAATTTATATAGCGCCCCTTCAAGGTTATTATTCAGGAGTGCTCCCAACTCAACCCCAGATGAGCGGAACAGTTTTAAGGCTGCTATAAAATGCATCTGAGTGGACCCTGGCAGCCCAGTGGTAATAACGTATATTGAGAAAACTTAATTAGTTAACTATTAAAAGAAAGTAGTGCATTAAACTACTGGGTGCTATGCACTGTTTCTGACTTGTCATTATTCAAATGATAAAGTAAGCTTATTGGGTTTGGTGTGGAGGTAGGTGGTAGACTATTCCAATGCATAGGTACTTAATAGAAAATTTCTTTGTGCTGGTTCAGGCAAAGATTATTTTTTAGATGCTTAAAATGGCTATATATAGATTATAGCCAGGTCTCTGCCATGGACTGGCACCTAATTATATTTTACTGATGTTTTTCATTTTGTTGTATAGAGTACGGTTTTATCTGTTCATAGTGTTTTTAGATGCTGTGCATTCAGGCTTGAAGTCAAAATGAATTGTGTAGAAGCTAAGAAGAAATATGAAGAAACTGATATTTCAAGTAGTCAGAGACTTGACGCAAGCATTTCTTTGCAACTCCCTCTGAAAAACCGAAGAAATCAAACAAAGCAGGCTGCACATTTGAGTCCATTGACTACAGACAGAGTGACTCGAATAAGTTCCGGAACCATCAAGCCAAGATCTTTTTCAGACTTGCGTAAAGTGTCGATCAAAACTAGTCGCAAGGGAGTGACAGGGTGTCCAGACATAGAAGGGGCCTCTAACAGTACGCCCAAACAGGACAAACATTTGAAACGTGACACCAGATTTGCTCAAAAAGCCGAAATTCAGGGACTTGAAAATGAAGGCACCATGTCAGAGAATAGTGTGGCTGTGCCAAATTCAGACACAAGTCCACATGGATCAGTTTCAGGAAGTACAAAAGCAATCATGCCAAATTTGTTGTCTGTTGCCACAAATGTGACGCATAGTAGAACTCAGTATGTCGTGAAAAATCCTGACGAGGCAGGCATGTTGACAGATCGACTGCAACAAAATGGAAGAAAAAGAAAATATGATCTGCTGTTAAGTGACTCTGATTGTGAAGAGCATCATCTTGCACTAAATATGCACCAAATTAGTTGTGATTGTAAGCAGTCGCCAGATGCCATTTTGAATGAGGTGGTCGATGATTGCCGTGTGAGTAATCAGAATTCTAATGTCTGTGATGAATCTGGCAGTGGAGTGGAATCTGCCGTGTCTCTTGCTGGAAATGAACCAAAGAGTTCAGACTTGGATCACTTTGTTATTGAACTCAAAAGCGAGCAATTAGACATGGCATGCATATCTTCCGCTACAAATACCAGTGTAAAAGTAGTGTATGATGATTCAGCAATGCATGAAGAATGTACAGATACTGGAATGTGCGTAGAGGGTGTGAACGAACAGTTCAAGGCTGAACATGCAATGCTTGCCTATGTAGAACAGTGTCCAAATGATGCTGAAGTATTGCAGGTGTTTGATGCTTTAAATTCGGAGGAAAACAACCAGATCGGGCCTAAAAGGAGTCGGAAACAGGGTCTGCGAAAACAACAACATTATCGTTGCACAACTTGTAAGCTCCGGTTCTTCGAGACGAAAGATGAACTCGAGGTTCACATCGAGTGCCACGTCGGAAAACCTGGTGATCCCGAATTTTACCGGTGCAGGATCTGCCCATATTCCTCAGCTTTCTGGAATAGGATCCTGTCTCACATAATAGTACATGACGAATACAAGACGCGACTTGTGGAGACAAGGTTGGCGAAGAACATCCTCGGGAAGTTTCTGTGCCCCGAGTGCGGTCGGAGCTTTGAGCGCAAGGTGAACATGCAGGGCCACCTGAAGAAGGTGCACTTTAAAGAGAGCCACACGTGCGACCAGTGCGGGTTGACCCTTAGCGGGGTTGACAAGAAGACCTTTACGAGACATCAGGAGAAGTGTAGGAACGTGAAGATTGCATGCACCTTCTGCGATTACACGACCACGGTGACGGCAAATATGCAGAAGCACATGAAGATCCACAATGGCGAAGGGTTCACGTGCACCGATTGCTCGGCAGTCTTTCCGACTCGGCAGCGATTTCAGGTGCGTTGTATCGATGCTATATGTGTAAATCAGAAAGCTTTACTTGATGTTTTTAGCTTGGGAAATAATTGAAGTAACGACTATTAACTGATTACCATTGTATTTTGTGTGGGAAGTCGTTGACGAAATCTTTGCAGCTGACTTTTAAAAAGGTATGTGTCACAGTTGGAAATGTTAGTGTTTTATAGTATATCGTTAAGTACTGTCTTGATGTGTTTGGAATATAGATTGATACGAGTGAGTGTTTTATTCATTTTTGTGCATGAAGCTTTATCAAAACTCTAGATCAGGGTTATTTGAGCTCCTCTGGTTTGAGTGGTGCTACATAAAGGCTCCATTACATTACATTCGACATTTATATTTATCCCTGAGTTGAATCAAACCATGTGGACAAATGCTGCAACCTACAGACCATCAAGATCTGATAATCCTGTGCCACTATATGAAGACTCGTAGGACCACAATGCGTTCCAGCATGCTGTACCGTCGTCCTTCTTAAATAATTAGATTTTCCGTCAAAACAGCTCAAGAATTATTTCTGGTTTATCCTAAGATAAACCTCTTTAGAACTGTTAGTTGAACTTGCTCGTTTGTTGGGTTCTAAGATGTGCTATGAAAGAGTTTGCATATAACATGTCTACATACCTATGCAGAGTGCATAGTACATACAAACATAATTTTGTTGGATGACTCATGAGTTACTTGACTTGATAAGCCTAGAATATCTCAAATGACATTTATGAAAATAATGCACTGATAGAATAATTAGAGTGACACCTTTTGCCTTAGCAATTGTGACACCACTTTTCAGGAATTGCTTTTCTCTTGAATTTTGCCGTTTGATCTTAATGTGGAGGCAACTTCTTTCACAGGCTGAGGATTGTTGGTTCTGGGCCTTGGACGGCTTTTATCATTCCTAATATTTCCTATTGCCCGGATTTAGTTTACATATTCATGACTTGTAAGGAGGCATCGAATGTGAGGTGACATGAACTTATCCATCACATGGTATTTGCAATTGAGATAACTGTAGCCTCTTGCTTGCCTTGTTTGCTTCATTTGCTGATTAAAGTACTACCATAACATGAGAGACTGGTGGAATATGAAATCCGGAGATGGCCGAAATGGGTAATCCAAGCTAAAGGAATAGACGTTCCAGCTGGAAAAATAGTCCATCTTATTAATATCATCTGCTTTTTTCAGGTGCATTTGCTGACCCATCGTACTGATCGGCCGCGATATGGGTGCGAGTACTGTGGTATGATGTTCGTCTCTGAGGATTCCGTCAAGAAGCATTGTGTTCGCCTGCATCAGAATGTCCAGCGTTCGATCGCATGTCCTCACTGTCCTTACGTCGCTCGCATGAACGTCGACCTCAAGAAGCACGTTCAGGCCGTTCATGAAAAGAAGAACAAGTGTTCAAACTGTCCGTACAGCACAAACTCTGATCACGCCTTCGAACAGCACAGGAGCTACCACTTGGCCGACCGCGTCTTTGCATGCTCGGTCGCAGGGTGCTTCTACCGTGGCTCGAGCGCCAAGCAGGTGGCGACGCACAACTCGAGCGTTCATCATCTGAACAGCAAGCACCAGTGTCCTGTCTGCAAGAAGTATTACAAGAAGAAGACGCACTTGCTGCGCCATCTGGTGTCGCACACGGGTGACCGTGCGTACTCTTGCCTCGAGTGCGGCCAGTCTTTCTATAGCCACTCAAGTTACTATCGCCACCGACGACGCATGCGTCACGACGAAAATCGCGACAGCATCGCCAGCGTCCCACAGAACATCACTATTCAGTATTTTGACGAGACAGCAGGGGTTGCGGGAAATTTATCGTCTGCTAACATGATCGAGGTGAAGCCTGTTGACCAGGCGATGAGTAACGTTCAGGTTCTCTACGAGCAAATACTCCAGCAGTCCGGTGAACCGCTGCTCAGAAGCTCATCTTCGGCGCGACTCGAGCTGACCAGTTTGTTGACAGAATCGAGCCAAGATTTAATGCTTGAAGAAGCAAAAGGCGAAGACAGTTCCGTCACTTATCTCGTTGAAGTGAAGCGTGAAGCAAATGGCAGCTCAAACCAAGCGTACTATGCTATTTCGGAACAGCGCAACAACGGTTTAGAACAGGGATATTATATTAGCAGCGTGGTTGACAACAACCTGGAGAATGTCTCATCGTTGTTAGACGTACCGCACTCTAGTGCCAAGGACCCTTCAGAGACACCACAGTATACACTGGTCGTGTTACCAAAAGATGGCACATCTTGATAGGGGAGAAGTTCTTTGAAGTTTGCTAACATTGATTTCAGTGTTTAACTTAGTTTTGCGTGCAGCTTTAGAACTTTGCCTAGAAACTTATAAGCAATAATACATTCTTTTACTTAAAAGCAAAACCGCTAGATCAGTTTTGAGATCAGCGATGAATTAGACAAGGATTTCATTCATTATTTAATTGCAAAATTATAACACATGAATATTTTGTTTGCATCATTGATTGTTTGCAGCATAGTGTGCAGAAAAGATGTGTGGTATTTTCAGCACGAACGAACTTCAATTCTGCAGAGAGTGTGTAATTTCTTGAATTTATAAAGGACACCAAGTCGTATATTACCACCCTCATGGTCATCATCATAATTATGTCGATGATGTCAGTGTGGATGAGGTTTAGTTGTCAGCAGTGCACCCGTATCGGTGCGGATTCAGAGCAGGGCATAAGAACTTGTGACACCAGACTTGGCAGGCTGACCTCTTGCCATTATGAAATAATATGCTTTCTTTTTCAACAGTTTATGTAGAAATATAGATGATGTCTGATGTCACATCTCAAAATTAACAGCAATCCTCCCGCTAAGTCTCTAATCGGTTTGAAACAACTAGAAGACTTGGCCCTGAAACTTTAGGTGGTCACATGATAGGATGGATGCCTCGAAATTCTGGCTGGAAAAATCCTAGGTTTCTTGAAGAAAGTATTTGTGCTTGTTATGTTTGCACACCAGACACATAATTACACAAGGAACTTCACACACACTATTATCTTACTAACCCTTTTACTGGATCTGAAATTTGGCCACATGGCAAGCATAGAAACAGACTTTTCTGCAATACTGAAACCTGTTAATGCACGTATTTCAATGTTTCCATAACCTTTGTATTTGCAAGGGACCATGATGCTCGATTAATGACTGTGTTCAGAGTGCCTATCCAGAAAGCCAATTAAGAAGCCCACAGTATACCTGCACTGTGCTACTGGTGGTCGATGCCTCACATAATAATAGTAATAATCGCTGTTTAATAATAACAACAATAATATTCTTTTAATTTCAAATTGACAAACTGCAGTATGATTACAAACGTAGTATGAACGGACAAGTTATTACAGGAGTCAACTTTAACCGTCGGGAGCCATGCAGGGCGCACTACGTTATACATCTCATTTTAACAAACGCTGCCTAGCGAATGAAAGACTAGTCAACATGGAATCAAGTAGCGTGACTTTCAGAGTATCTTATTATAATTGCTACCTAGTCAACTTTAATCAGCGTTTATGAATAATTAAGCGAACATTAATTATTACGTTCTTGACAAGCTCTGATGAAAGCGTGTACCAATAAAAACGCGTTTACTAGGTGGCGTCGCCGAAGTGCGCTGGGATCCAAAGTATAATCAACAGATAATGTATAATCTGTGTTCTCAGACGGCACGGCGAGCGAGTCGGCAACATGGATCAAAAGGGTGAAAAGGTGACGATGGCAGGCGACGGCGTGGGTCATGTTTTGCTACACAGTGGATTTCAGCACGAGCTTTTGAGGAAATGGCAGTCGGCAAATACTGAGATCACACAGACGCATCTGGTCTATCCAGTCTTCGTTACGTTAGTACTTTTAGCATATCGACTGTTTAGAAATGGGGTTGGGGTCGGATTCTGTATCCCATATGGTTTTAATAACAACCGTATGTTTCCTAGACTAAATCCCAGGGATGTCAGCGGTTGCATCGATCATTGTCCTGGTCGTTAGCTGCTGTATATCATTAGTGACATCGTCATTGTCGTCATCAATAGTACGACCAGTCCATCACATTTTTGCGGTGATCACGACAATGTGAATCACTGGTTGTTCCTTGAGCTAATGGATAGAGAGGTTCCTTCCGAAGTTCTAATCACGCGTTTAACCTGATATAGTCTGAATGCCTTAGAGTACACTTACAGCCCTGCAATATGCAAATTTCCGGATTTGTCATGGCAGTGTTGCATGAAAATGACAGTAAAGAGAGTTGGTTGTCAAGAAGAGTACAGTTTATGCAGAAATGCAATTTGCATGACAAATATCAGATTGTCAGATTTCTTTGGGTTTTTCTAAAAGATTGTAAGTGATTGAGGTTTTTGTTGCTTTTCATATTTGTTTTTTTGTTGTGCTAACAATGTTTGGTGAATATAAGAAGTGTTTTTGAGTGATGAAACCGCAGTTTTTGTGTACATGTTAGCAAAAATGATTAATGCTGATGAACCATAAACCAATTCAATTGCTTCTGTTTGCTATTTGCTCTGTTTTAGTTAAAAACTGCATTGTAATTTGAGGGGATTAGGATAACATTTTACCACAGAAACTACAGTGTGTTGCAGTAAACCACTGGGGAGTTGCCCTAAATCGCAGACAGGCCCAGAGACTTAGGGGCAAACCACAGATGGTAAATGACTGGGTAGACTGCAAGTCACTGTGAGCCCTAGAGCTTTAAGGGGAACTGCAGAGGAGGCTATCACACAGTCTTTAAATACAGCCATTTTGCAGCTCAAATACCACTACCTGCCATATCATTTATCATGTCCAAATGCCTCTTCATTATCTATTATTTATCTACTGTTTATTGAGTCACTTCACAGAGTTGATTGTGTGTAGATGGGTAATTGGTAGATGTTGACTTTTAGTCTTTGATTATGATATTGTAATCACCTTCATAATGAAGCTTATGAAGTTTATTATATTTCTGATAAAGGGACAGCGAAGATGCAAAGGAGGAGATCTCATCAATGCCTGATCAGTTTCGCTTTGGGGTCAATGCCTTGATCAATGCATTGCGGCCGTCGGTCAACCTTGGTCTCAAGTCCGTTCTGCTGTTCGGTGTGCCGTACAAGCTACCAAAGGTATTTGCAATAAGTTGATCAGTTAAGTAGATTAATAAAATTTATTTTCTTAATAAGTATAGTGATAATTGTATTAAGTAATATCAGCATATTAAGTTATAAATGCCTCTTCATGATTTATTAATTATTATTGATAGAAATTCAACTATATGTTTGGGAGAGTTAGTGCTACATAGTGCTACATTGGTGCTAAACAAATTGTTGTGAACATAACACTATGTAATAAGGAACCATCATAGTATAATCTGGAGATTTCTATAGCAAAGCCTGCTATTTGCCATTGCCAAGGATTAGACATTTTACGTCTGACTGTTATTTCTTCCAGTTCCATTCCTTATCATTGTTTATGTGATTATCTGGGTCTTTCACAGGATGAGAGAGGATCCAGTGCGGATGCTGCTGAGACTCCGGTCATAGTCGCGATACGGAAGCTGAGAGAAGTCTTTCCAGAACTGCTTATCATGTGTGACGTCTGCCTTTGCGCTTATACAGATCACGGGCATTGTGGTATGGAAATGCATCTATTTCTCTTCTGCCTCTGTCTGTCTGTCCTTCTCTATCTATGTAACTGTATCTGTTTCTCTCAATCTGTCTGTCTGTTTTCTCTGAGAAATCCCTGACTGACCTCTATTCTTTGTTCAGAGCATTTTTATGTTGTGCTTTGGAGAATAACACACAATTTCGTCGTCGTCATGGTTACGTCGTGTGTCTCGGTGAAACCGTGTACGTTATAGAATCACAGCACAAATGCAAATATCGCAAATATGGGTCATGATTATTGAGAAATAGCTCCCCACTAGTAAACATATCAATAAACATAAAAAATTGCATATTATTATTATTTATTAATTAGCACTTCTATTGCACCAGTGTCTAATACCAAGTGCATCAGTCGATGGTTTATCTGGGTATCAATAAATCAACCAATAACATTGGGTTCATCACCTGAAGGTGTATTATGCATTCTAACCATATCTCTCCACACCTCTCTGTTCAATACAGCATGGCAAAGCTCCTGTAGAATGGTTCTGCCCCATTCTTCGATGTCATCTGTCCATTCTCTGTGTGGTCTTCCTCTTTTATTTTTTCCATTCATGTTTCCAAGAACCATCTGCATGTATATCCATATAAACTTAGCTTTCTCTGGATTACTTTTTGCATGAGGTTTTCTCTCAGGCTCTGATTCTTCTGTACAGTTCATCATTACTGACCTTCTGAGTCCATCTTATTCTGAGTATCCTGTGGTAACATTTTCTTTCTAATGTTAGTGCCCTCTTTTGTGAGTCCTTTGTTAGCACCCACATCACACATCCAATGAACATGCTGCTGAACCTGCGTGTTTTCAATATATTCAATTTAACAACTAGGATTGCCTTGCTTTCCAAATCATGTCCATAGCTTTCAACACGGCTATTCTCTTGTTCATCTTTATTTTTATTTCACCTTTGCAATCCAGGTCGTATGTCATTTTGTTTCCCAGATAGGTAAAGTTCATCACATTTTCTAGTATATCTGTGTAGTAAAATAATAATTGTCTGTAATTGAAGATTTGTGCATATGTATTTATTATCTAATTGGAACTTTTACCTCCAGTTATTTCATTTGCTTTATTTCTTTTAGGTATATTGTACGAAGACGGATCAATAAACAATGAAGCTAGCATAAAGCGCTTGGCAGAAGTTGCCCTTTCTTATGCAAAAGCAGGTATGGTTATTTCAAATAAAATGATTTTGTTTAGAAAAATTTTGCTATTTGAATGATCCTATTGTTAAATAATATCAGATAATTTTAACCTATGTTCTTTATTAAAGTCTATCGTCTGCTGTGTGATTCAATGGGGCATCCTAAGGTTCTGAGATTTTAGGTCATTGATGAGCATTACAGATCTGTATGCATGTGTGTGTGTCATTGCAAAGGTGCTCACGTAGTTGCTCCGTCGGACATGATGGACGGAAGAGTTGGTGCCATCAAACAGCTGCTCATCGCTAAAGGCCTTGGCGGCAAAGTCTCTGTTCTCAGCTACAGTGCCAAGTTTGCTTCTGGTTTCTATGGACCATTCAGGTGAGTTTGGATGATGCACACATCAGCATCTGTGGACAGTAATTATTGAAGTGTTGCTGATGTTGTTGGTGAGGACTTTTATGGAAAAACATTTTGTAAACAGGAGGTATATTGGACCATTTCCTTTCATTTGTATTAGATGGTGGTGTTCATCCCTGTGTGATGACAGTCTGTGTTGATGTATCTCGGGTTGTTTTGAGTTTGACCTGACCTAGATTTTGACTTGAGTCTGACCTTTGTGACCAGATTACACACATCTCTGAGTTGATTACTTGAAGAGGTCTATATCAAGTTTCATTGATTGATAGATTGATTGATTGATGAGGGGTTAAATAAGTACATCCATGTATTTAAAGATATTTGTGTTGCACATTGTTGAGACTCTTACAGTATACTGTTTAGATGGCAATCACTTTTATATAAACTTGTGAAACTTCATTTAATTAAATGTAAGTCTCCCATTGTAGTTGAGCATTTATAAAAGCACCACTCAAATGATTCAGAGGTGCTTCCAACCCAAGTTTGTGATATTAACCAGCGGTGAAAAGAACAGGTTGACATCCCCACTCGCTTGGATTGTGCTAACCGATTGTAATTGTAATTGAAAACTTATATAGTGCCACTCATAATTATCAGATGCGATCACGACTCAACACATAGCTAAATGGAGAAGAAGATGCTAACCGAATGCACCTTATTCATGTCTAGTTGTACAAGGGATGACTTTATGAACTGCTCCTGTTAAATTTTATTGTGAGAATGTGTGCATAATATTACGGCGCTTTAGAAATCGTCCGTTTAATAATAATAATAATTCGTGTGTGTTTGTCAGATGCAAGCGAAGACTTGCTTACTTACTTTACCTTGAGCGCCTCTGATTACGAGTGGCACTATATAAGTTTTCAATTACAATTACATGTCCCGCAAGTTAAGAGTAGAGGAGCACTCGTTTCCCGCTCCTCGACTCTTGAGCGGGCAATGGACAGACCCTGAGGTCTGTATGCAGGGCCATTGCATTGGAGCTCTTGCCATTTCTAAGCTTCTGCTTGTCCAGCATTTTTCGTGGTGACAGAGGTACGTTTGTTATAACCCTTCTAGGGTCCTTATATGCAGTTGAATACACAAGCAGATGATAATTACCAACCATGGTTTTGGCTCGACCTATAAGCCGCTTGTACCTTTCAACCATGCCTGTTACTGGATAGACCATTGTATGGTAATTTTGGCAGATGGAGAATGGGTGGTTGTTGTGGAATTTGTATGATTAGTCTGGGTTTATGTTGTTTTATAGGGATGCTGCCAAATCCAAAATGGCATTTGGTGATCGACGCTGCTATCAGCTTCCTCCGGGATCATCGGGTTTGGCGTTGAGAGCAGTGGTCAGTCTAAAAAATCTGTTTGCTGGCTCTTATTTCAGTTTCAGTAGAATCCATCAGGCCAGCGTTTCCCAATCTTTTTTGGCCGTGGAACCCTTTTGATCGTACATCCTTTTGGTGGAACCACCTCCCAAAACTAAGCATATTCTGATGTAGGTACAAACGACTGAGAATGCGGACAGTTTAGCACTAGATTAATAATAATATAAATATGAGCAACAATGACATAACAAATTCTCTTTTGCATGAATGTTAAGCAAAAAGCCTCCTTTTGCTCAGACTGAAGTTTTCTGCGGAAGCTTTGTCTTCGCTTCACGGATCACTAGGGTTCCGCGGAACACGGTTTGGGATATGCTGCATTAGGCTTGTGGTGTCAGAAACCTCAGAAAGCCGTGCATTGGCTACTATACTTTTGAAGACGCTATAAGTTATCCGTCTTTAAGCAGTGGAATCGCTTCTGGATTTGACTTGACCTAAAGGGTGCTTTTGTCATACAAGAGCATTGGGGAATGTGATTTTGTATAGCAGTTATTTTCCACATGCATTGTGTCAAAATGAGAGAATGTAGGGTCCACCCCTGCAGGCTGCAGTGCAGAATCAAGATCAACACTAGGGACAGCCCAGCTTCATTGTGATTATATCATTTATATCACATGACACACCTAAAAATGGCCAAAAATTTTGATCACTTTGTTATGGAATGGCAACTATAAATTATCCTAGACAAGTTTGTAATGTTTTTAGAATAAAATATATGAAAATTAGAGCTGGATTTGAATGTTTTGTATTTTAGGACCGAGATGTGAAAGAAGGAGCCGACATGCTCATGGTGAAACCTGGAATGGCCTATTTAGACTTAGTCCGACAAATAAAAGATAAGGTATGTGTAACTAAAGATTGAAGACCAGAAGTCATCAAAGTCTTTAGATAATTGAGATGAGCTCATAAAGTTAGATGATTGCTCTCTCTTAAACGTGCTGTTTGTCATCAGCATAAGGTTAAAGGGCTTTGGATTGAAACACTGCTATAAAATGATTCATCAACAGGAGACCTTTCCTTAAAGGCTACTGGATTTTATTATAATTGTTAGTATGTTCTTTATTGAACCGCCTACTAACGCACTGTGGGAACATCAGATTTGAACAACCAACGAATGTACAAAATCACAGAATATCATAGTGAGCTAAATTACAAAACGGACATCTTTTGAGTTGTGAGTGAGTAAAGAGAAAGTTAGCAATTGGACTCGGAGGAAGTCGTATACGTGGAAGTGGATGGTGATATAAATAAGAGTTAATGTAGTTGACAGTCCTTGTTATATTATGTGTATTCTGTGTATATGTGTGTGTGTGCATATGTGTGTTCTGAAGTCTACATAGGTTACACATAATTATGTAGACTGCAATCTAGCAACAATCCACAATCTTAATGCATCATTTTTTTTATTACTGAAATTTGATATCGCCCTTCTTCCAACGTTTTTGCTCAGAAGTGCACACACATGCCTTGACGGTGCAATTGCAATTGTACTGCAGAGCAATTGTGCGCGAAGGACTCTCAAGGTCCCTACACAGTGACTCCCCGGACAAGGGTCGAACCTGCTCGCACAGCGCACACTGAATGTTACGGGCTGACCGCTCTAACCGATCGGCCACACAATAAATAACAGTTTTTGCATCTGTGAGTCATTTGGTGCTTTTAAAATGGGACAAGGCTGGTGTTTCCATTACGACAGTTATTTTATTTCA
Source organism: Bimastos eiseni (assembly GCA_959347315.1). Lineage (NCBI taxonomy): Eukaryota > Metazoa > Annelida > Clitellata > Crassiclitellata > Lumbricidae > Bimastos > Bimastos eiseni. The sequence continues at coordinate 12,875,530 of OY365821.1, read as the reverse complement.
GTATCCGGAATATCCGCTTGCCATCTACCAAGTCTCTGGAGAATATGCCATGATCTATCATGGTGCCAAGGCTGGTGCTTTTGACTTGAATGGCATCTTAATGGAAACGCTGACTTCAATGAGGCGTGCAGGTGTGTATACTTTGCTTTTGTATACTTTGCCTTTGTATACTTTGCTTTTGTATACTTTGCCTTTGTATACTTTGCTTTTGTATACTTTGCTTTTGTATACTTTGCTTTTGTATACTTTGCTTTTGTATACTTTGCATATGCATGCCTTGCACTTGTATGCTTTCCATTAATATTTTCAATGCTGCTTATTCTTAGTGGTATAATGCTTTATTTTAATGCATTATAATGTCGCCAACACATAGTCACCATTATTTTGCCGGTTTCTAATTATTGTTATGTATAAATAGTAAGTTTTGAGATGGTGTGTCCATGTATTTATGTCTGCATATCTCTGCATGTTTAAAGGACTTCATTAATGTGGGTGAGTATGTGTGCTTAACATTGCCAGAACATGTCGTTTGAACTGAGTTAGAAAGCTGCAATAATTAAAGATTGGTCCTAAGATGGTCATTTTTTGACCTAACATATGGAAGCGAAAGTAGAAAGAGATCCTAGTGTGCAGCCGACTGAAACATCAGGACAAGGCATTTGTATTGTCAAATCAAAAAATGAAGCCGAAAATGAGGTCGGTTGACAATTGAGGTCATGTTGCTGTGGCAGACAGAGACAGAGAGAGAGGCAGAGAGAAACAGAGAGAGAAAACAGAAACAGAGAGAGAGAGTAGTATTGGTTGAGCATAATGAGAACATATGAGGTTATGATTTTAAGATAAAAACACCAAGTCAATCAGTCAATTGTACCATATAATTTTTGGCTATTTAAAATTATTCAGCATTCCAATTGATTTTAATGTTTTGTGTTGTTTCAGGAGCTGACATTATCATTAGTTATTACACACCTCACGTCTTGGCCTATCTGAAAGAGCATTCTGCGTAAATTACGAATGCAGTTTGTCACTCCTCGACATTATCATCTTGTTGCTTTGAAATTGCTCAATACAATTTGTATAGATTGGTTGATATGTTTAGAAAAACTCATTTATTTGATCAGTACATATTATGATCATTTCGAATTTATATATCTGCTACGTTAGTTACAGAGATCCACCATATCCACTACAGCGAGTGGTGCGTATAATTATAGTTGACTGGGTAAATCTGTTGTTGATAAACGTTTGGTTATAAATACTTAAGAATGCGGTTTGGCACTCCTTGACGTTATCATCATGTTGCTTTGAAGATGCTCGATACAGTGACGCATTGCAATAACATTGTCAATTGATTAACATGCATCTCTAGTTTTTCTGTTAAAGGGGCCAATGGCGACAACTGTGTTGCTACATGATTGAACAGTTATTATGGAAATCGGTTTGTTTAGCATTAAGAAATGTCTTAACTGATTATGACCTGCCTTGCATCAACGAATACATGTGGTTGTTAAAATAGATGTATGCAGGAGCTTTAGGGAATGGTTGCTGAATGCTGAGTTATACAAGTGGCTGAGTTATTTGTGATTAACTATAACTACCAAGTTTCAGCTCATTTCAAGCTATCCTTCATAATCGTCATCATGAACAGTTTCAGGGTGAATATAAATGATAATCAATATCTAGTATTATTTGTTAATTTCAATGTTCTCATTGTTAATTCAAACATTGTTTTGTCCTCCTTGGTCTGCATTGGTTCCTCTTTCGTTTGAATCTTGCATGACGTGCAGTGTGTGGAGTTCGATCTGTTGATATTCGTTGTTCTACAGGGTTGTTTGGATATCAAGGAACATTTTGTGTCATAATCTCCAATTACCCATAGTCTAAAAGTTCCTCTTTAACACAGCCTACTCAGTTGTGATGTGGGAATTTTATTCTCATATTCTTTTTGCATTTTCTAGCATTCTGTTCTGTATAGGGATACAGGTAGTATCTGGCATTAGTATAAATTATTTAAGAAACCAATAAGAACAATATGGCAGAAATTCTTCACTGCAAGAGTTTTAGATTTGTGGACTAGGTTTGGATGATAGTACTGTCTTCGTGAACATTTTCACAGCTTTTAGGAGGAAAGTAATAAAATTGGGCTATTTGAATTTCCAGGTAAATTTACAGTGATTTTAATGCAGACTGAACATCTTCTGAACCACTTTAGCCCCTTGTTATGCTATGTTTATTAAGTTATCATCTGCATTTATTTTTATTCGTGATTTGGTTTTGTGTCATATCGCAGATTCTTCATATCCTGTTCCTATTTTTAAACGCTGCTAGACTTTCCCTATAATCTTTTAATTATTCGCTCAAGTGCCAAATATTATAGAAGGAAAGTTGAAGACTTTTTATATCCCAGTGTCAAAAAATAATTTGGTGTTGTAAAAACATTAGTTTTGTGAGTCATTGTCAGGCAAGAATTTTTAGCGTCATTGTCATCCTAATAAATATTATTGTTTTATTAACCATACGAGCTTTGAACATTATTACCGCTGTCATTGATTTGTATGCTACAAGATGGACTTAGGTGAATATAAATTGTTTTTTAAGTCTAAAATGCTTCATTTGTTAAATTCTGGATGGTAATGGGTTTAGATAATTGTTAGGTCAACTTTTCTTTGGTTTAAAGAAATGTTTGACATCTGCCGTATAAACCCTTTGCAAAACTGAAGGTTGAATGAGTGAATTTGGATCTTGAAATAAGTTTCTGGTGCTAAATACAATTGCATTTTGCTTAATTGTCTTCTTATTGTTAATAAGGCAGTCATATTTTTATTTGTATCTTTTTATCATATGTGTAGCATTTCATTTATTGCTTTGTTGTGAAACATAATATTCGTCAACTAATAGACGAGTGTTTTATTGGTTGGTAAGCAGATAAATTCATCCTTAAATAACACTGATCGAGAGCGAGTGGATGTCTTTCTCAAAATCCCTACACATTAACCCTTCTTACCAAGGCCGTACTGAGCTATAATTGTGCCCTGTGCGTAGCATCAATTTGGCGCCCCCACATTTTGAAAATAGTGCATTTTGTAGAATAATAAGTTATTCCATCCTGAAATTTGCACCCCTTTCACATTTGAGCCCTGGGCTTAGGCCCCGCTGGCCCCTCCCTCTGTAAGGCCCTGCTTCTTACACCCCACACTGTGCATTACAAGGCCATTGTGCAAACCATTTGTCTTCAGTGTTGCTGATAGGCCATTCAACTCCATTGCCCTCAGGAATCTCATTGATACGGGATAGACATATTGATATTAGTGCGTTGTTACTTTGCAGCACCAGACATTTGGTAATCATTTATTATGAAATGTACAAACAAGATTTATTTACAATAGAACGGCCCGATGAACTCTTGGGCCTAAATGCAGCTAGCAAAAGTGAAACAGAACATAAATACTAGGTGGCATTGAAGGATAATGTGAAACTAGTAGCAATATCCGTTTCACAGAAGACACATACACGCACCACCACGAACACACATGCGCAAGCACATCTACACCTACACACGCAGACACACCCATACGTATATACTTTATATATTTTTGATAACTTCATTGTCGTTCATTGATTTAAAAAAAATCAATATAGCGAGTCTTGGAGATTACAGCTCAGATGTACTGCCGAGTTCCGACCCCAGCAGGGCTAAAATGAACACTCTTAGACTAGGGTAGAATGCGTCAATAATGGACCCTGAGGAGACACAAGGTCAAGCAAACTCCGCTGGGATATTATGATCCGCTGGCAGAGGGGAAACCGGTCTAGCATGTAACCAGATATGTGACCAGCTCTAGGGATACCCCTATGAGGCGTGCTGCAGTGCGCATGCCCCGCCTCGGTGCCCGAGTTATCTGGCCAGAGGACCAGCGTAGAGTGAGCAGCAGTAGTCTAGTCGAGTCATGATAAAGGAAGGAACTAGCGTAGCAACAGCAGCGAGAGTAGGCGAGCGGGAGATGTGAAGAGCATAGGTAACCCTATGTGACTCCTAGATCAAGGACAGTAATTAACATAAGTCAACAGCTAAGTTCAAGTTTAAAAAGTCACGTCAAGCGCTTGATTTATGTGGCCCCGTCATATACCTTTCACTCGGTCCTGTAGCGAGTGGCCGCGAGTCAGACACTGGGTCTAATGATGCTCTTCACTTCTGCCATTCTTGTCTTTCTAGGCGAGAAATTTGGGCTTAGCCTCAACAGCGCCAGTATACGTGAACATGCTGCATTCCAGTAGTTTAAACACGAAATCGTCTTATGCCGTACATGTGGTCCTATGTTCTTAGTCTGGGACGGTTGGCCTATGCTCGTTTCTTGAGTCGTTTGTAATTCAGTTATCGATTCGTAAACATTTTCTCTAGCCTGGAGTTTGATACATTTTCTCGACTTTTCCAGGTCTGGTCGAGCTAGGTGTATAGGTCTAATCAGGTTTTCATAATGATGGAAACCATCCTCACTACCACAACTACTCAGCACACCCGTGTTAGAAGTCGGTTCGTTTTGATGAAGTTTTTGAGAGGAGTATTTGGAGCCACTTGATGGTAGTTTAGAATGTCTGACGTTCAACTGTCCTGTGACGCACTCTTTTCGTAACTTGGTGCGCTGTCCAGCCACAAATTTGTTGCGAAGTCTCTCGGATTTTACGGATGAGTTGGTAGGAATGGGCTCATAATAAGTAGAGCTCTTTTCCTGCCGCTTCAACGCTCTGCCTTTGCTTTCAGTTTGTGATCCTGACTTTAATCTTTTGCCAGTTTCGTTACGCAGTCCAAGGCTCAACAAATGCTGTTCAGATGACTCAATATGAGCGTTGTCTTTGCCCTTCTCTGTGCATCGTTGCTCAACGGCGATCAATCCGGGTTCCGTGCAATCCGCAGGGCAGCCGTCTATCCACCCATAGTTCGTTATTCTTAAGCCATTGGGACGATTCCACGTTGGGAAATGATTACTCGAGGGTAGAGTTGTGAATGCGCAACTTGTGCAGTCGTCGTAATTCGAAGGTAACCAACTGTTTAGATCTTCATTTCTTGTACTCGTACATACTGCAAGGTCTGGATCCTCGTAGACGTCAGGTAGACGCATTTCCTTGTGCAGACAACGCGATGAAGTCTAAATCGTCGAAAAATACACAAGGAATATATACATGCATGCATGTTTGTATGTCAGCATCTGTGCATGTGTATAATTTTATGCAGGCATGTATATAGGCCTATGTATGTATGTACGTATTGTATGCGTGTATGTATGTAAGTATGTATGTATATATGTATGCCGAACAACAACAAGCAGAAGAAGATTGGGAGATATTGGAAGAAACAAAAGATGAATATTAGAATCAAATAATGTGCCCTTTTCTCTTATTGGCTACACGCTTCGGAGCCGACTACTTCCCATGACTCAGTAATTGCTTCTGGCGAGGGTCCTTCCTGCATGTATGTATGCATGTATGTATGTATGTATGTATGTATGTATGTATGTATGTATGTATGTATGTATGTATGTATGTATGTATGTATGTATGTATGTATGTATGTATGTATGCATGCATGCATGCATGCATGCATGCATGCATGTATGTATGTATGTATGTATGTATGTATGTATGTATGTATGTATGTATGTATGTATGTATGTATGTATGTATGTATGTATGTATGTATGTATGTATGTATGTATGTATGTATGTATGTATGTATGTATGTATGTATGTATGTATGTATGTATGTATGTATGTATGTATGTATGTATGTATGTATGTATGTATGTATGTATGTATGTATGTATGTATGTATGTATGTATGTATGTATGTATGTATGTATGTATGTATGTATGTATGTATGTATGTATGTATGTATGTATGTATGTATGTATGTATGTATGTATGTATGTATGTATGTATGTATGTATGTATGTATGTATGTATGTATGTATGTATGTATGTATGTATGTATGTATGTATGTATGTATGTATGTATGTATGTATGTATGTATGTATGTATGTATGTATGTATGTATGTATGTATGTATGTATGTATGTATGTATGTATGTATGTATGTATGTATGTATGTATGTATGTATGTATGTATGTATGTATGTATGTATGTATGTATGTATGTATGTATGTATGTATGTATGTATGTATGTATGTATGTATGTATGTATGTATGTATGTATGTATGTATGTATGTATGTATGTATGTATGTATGTATGTATGTATGTATGTATGTATGTATGTATGTATGTATGTATGTATGTATGTATGTATGTATGTATGTATGTATGTATGTATGTATGTATGTATGTATGTATGTATGTATGTATGTATGTATGTATGTATGTATGTATGTATGTATGTATGTATGTATGTATGTATGTATGTATGTATGTATGTATGTATGTATGTATGTATGTATGTATGTATGTATGTATGTATGTATGTATGTATGTATGTATGTATGTATGTATGTATGTATGTATGTATGTATGTATGTATGTATGTATGTATGTATGTATGTATGTATGTATGTATGTATGTATGTATGTATGTATGTATGTATGTATGTATGTATGTATGTATGTATGTATGTATGTATGTATGTATGTATGTATGTATGCATGCATGCATGCATGTATGTATGTATGTACGTATTGTATGCGTGTATGTATGTATGTATGTATGTATGTATGTACGTAAAGACTTGATTAAAATCCTCTTAAACTGTGCTCTAAACTGATCTCGAACCGAATGTATTCGAACGACTGACACACCGCTCTCCCCCCGAATGTCTGCTCCCGACTGCCCAACAGTCCGGCTATTTATACTCTTTATTGTCGATACAATGTAGTTACAATGTATATACAATGTATATACAGGCTAGCTATAATTGGGCTGATGAATATTTATAGATGCAACGTAGTTACAGTGTATAGACAATGTATATAACGGCTAGATATATTCAGGCTCATAAATATTCTTAGATACATTGTAGATACAATGTAGTTACAATGTATATACAATGTATATACAATGTATATACAATGGCGCCCATAGCCCACAGACTCGCTACACTAGGAGGCACCCTGGAAGGGAGGGCAACACACAGCCCGCAAGGCGATATAGCCACAGAACCTACAATATGGGATCATGCTCTGATAGCACAAGAAGAGAGAAACGTCTTACGACCCACCATGGTTGATGATGATGAAGGCAGGTATACATAGGCTTTACGCCACCTGGGTATGAGTGAGTGAGTTGGTTTTCCGTTGCCTTCCTCACAGACAATTACGGGCGAGCAACTTGTCTAAGGTTGCTAATATTGACTTGAGGTCGGTTGCAAGGCACAGAACATACCGCTAAGCCACCGCGTCCCACCATGGTTACTCTAACAATTAATTTATGTCTGTGAACATTCTGACCACTGACCATTGACTATTGACCACTGACCATTCTGACCATTGCAGGATCAGAATATTTTGTAGACATCACATTGCATCTAATAATATCTAAAGTTAGACCATGCGTCTTACCAGAAACATGTCATCTTTAGATGTTTTTGCTGCTTTCCGTTTGAGATCGAAAAGTTGATGGGAAAAGTTATCGTCTGATGTTTCGGAGGCTGTGCTAGGAACAGTTGACGTTAACCAGTTTTCGTCTCTAACTGTCTCGTTCGGCAGCAAGAAAAACCAGCCATTGACAGCCTGTGAATGAACAGAGAAGCCAGAAATTATTATTATCTTGAACAAAGATATTATTCTATTTTTCTTAAATGAGCTTACTGATTAGACTTAATTAGGCCTACTCAAGGGAGGCGATCACGGGAGGGTCGAAGGGACAATTGCCCCCAGCTTTTACAAAGAGGTTATACGTTGCTCTCCCCATATTTTCTACCCCTCTTATTGGGTGTCCCCCAACTTGTAAAACGAGATCGCCGCTGCTGGGTCTACTCAAGAGAGATGTTAACTAAATTTCTAAGTTTGCATCATGCTGGATAAGATTTGGGTGTTCATTTACTGCAAGGCCTATATAATAGTTAATTTCAAACCAAGTGGATGTTCAGTCTTTCAACTTTATGCATTATATAAAATTCGACATCCAATGACTTATAATGGAACCAGAGGCGGCGATCTCGGGGATGGGAGGACGAGGGGGACAAGTCCACCCCACCTTTTACAGAGAGGGGAAACATTATACGTGTGTCCCCACGTTTCCTACCCCTCTCATTGGCTGTCCCCCCACCTGTCAAACGAGATCGCCGCCTTTGAATGGAACATATAGTTGAGAAGCTTATTTACTTATTTTCAGCATTTGAACTTAGTGCGAATCCCAGTAGACCACTGCGTAATGTAACTTGGTGGTCACTACAGGCTTATTTATGCTAATTATTATAGTGGTACTATTAAAGTCATCAGCATAGACCCTATGTTGTATCGTGCCTTCTCCAAATACTTCTTCTTTCTCCGTCTTCTTCCATCTTCCTCTGTTGTCTGATGGAAACGCGTGAAAGACGGGAAGTGGACGCGAAGGAAGATGTGACGATGAAGCAATGAAGATGGGAGGAGGACGCACTGAGGACGTTGGGAAGACGGAGGAAGAGGATAAGGGAGAAAGAAGACAACGGAGGTGGAAGATGAAGGACGAGGAGGACGAAAGAGGAAGATGGAAGAAGTGGTTATCACCACAGACGCAATTCTCCTTAACCACTATAATATCTCTGTCAAATTCTGTAGGTTATATTAGTTAGGCCTATAACAGACAAGTTAACACGAGGACTGTGTTAGACCAATTTTATGGGAAATTTATAAAGCAAAAGAGAAAAAGGAGACATATTTCCCGTAAACACGATCGATGACTGCGCGTCTGTGTGTATGTATTTATGCATGTATGTACGCTTGTGCACGCTTTCATCTGTCCCAGGGCAGACTTTGGTAACATTCCCTTCATTGGACTCACAACATTTCTAAGCTACAGTCCATTATCAATGCGGCTGCCCGACTACTCGATAGAATTCCAAAATTTGGTCACAACTCTATTTCATTCGTGATTCCCTTCACTGGCTCCCAGCACCTCAAGACCTTTGCGCTAATGCGTAACTGTCTCCTTGGGTCTGCCCCGCCTATACCTTCTGGCCCTCTTCTAGGGTCTCCTCTCTTCTGCACCAGGCTTCCCTTCGTTCCTTTGCTCGCGGACTGCTGGTGGTTCCCCGCATGGGCTCATGCCAAATTCAGGAGCCTCAACTACGTTGGCCCCACCAACTTGAACAGCCTCCCTTTTCCTCATCGGGAGGAGCTGATTTCTCTTGCCCTGCTGCCCTCCGGAGGCGCCTGAAGGCTTCCCTGTTCTTCGTTTAGCTTTGTATTGAGTCGTGATATCGAGTTGCGCTATATAAGTTTCCAAATACAATTAAAAGTTTGCATGTATGCCTATCACGTACATGTGTGTATGTATTTCGTATGCATACTCGCATATGTTCGTTTATATAGCGCCTATACAGTCACTTCTGATTGTATATAATTATTCAGTCATAATTATACTGTATCATCTCTCGTGATACTCATACCGTCATTGACCCGGAGAGTTTGCTTAGCCTCACTATATATATATATATATATATATATATATATATATATATATCATAACGAAGATGATTGGCGTCGCGTTTATCATTTTATCAACGAAGAAGTCGAACGCGGAACATATCTGTCATTATACGTGGAACTCAACCTCTGGTTATGCTGTGTTGAAGACTGCATATGCTATTGTACGTTTTAAGAGCAAATGAAAAGCTTGGAAGCGCTCACCCTTGTCCTTTGAACGATGTCTTGCACGACAAAGATTGTACTTCCCAAAGACAGATCGCGACTGAAAGCAAATGATCAATATACATCAGCATCAACGGTAGACTATTAAATTATAGTCTGTTACATTCAACCAATCAATCAATTTGTGTATTTGCAGCCACAATAAACAGTTTGGACGGAGCAAAAGTAAAGAACATTGATGACAAAGCACATCTAACACATTGCCAAGTAGCCTAGTAGGATATCAAAGTGATCCATTATGTGCTATACAATAAAGCACAATGGTTATTTGATGATGCACTCCTTGCGTAGTTCAGAAGTGCACATTGAAGCAGGCAGGGCAACCAGTATGAGTCATAAGGTAATTGAAATAGGCAGGCCTAAGTTTAAGTCTAGCGCACAGACAATATCGCTAAGGGAGTGCGAGAAAGGTGAGGCTGTGTTTCAATGTTGTTAGTGTTCGTTGAATAAACTTATTGCTCTCTGGTGTGTTGCTCGACACCTATTCTCTTCCTATTTTTCTTGTTTTTCTTTTTTCTCCTCATCCTCTTTCTTCTCCTCCTCCTCCTCTTCAGGCGGTTGGCTTTTTTCATTTGACTGTAGTCAATATTTTGTCTTAGAACTGTTGCGTAGGAATGACCTTAGGCCTATTAGCGTTGTGCTTTAACATTCCGCACATTACAACCAGATATAATGACGTTATTTAATGCAGTCGAACAGAAATTATATTTCTTACGAGCTTCCGTTGTCGTCGTCGCAGTTCCAAACGGACACAGAAAGTTCACTGTCCAGGTCTTTTGGCAGTTCTCTGAAAAAGACAAAGACAATGATTTAATTGATTGATTGATTAAACTGTTCTCAAGTAAACGGGCAACAGACAACCGAAGCAATAACAGTTTCCCTAGGGCCTAGGGCATTTCAATGTCCCACTACATCCTGGTTTACCAGCTCACAAGTTTACAGGCGGCCAGTTCAACACGTAGGATAGGGACCTATTTAACTTCAAGATCATTGCAAAAATCATTCCAAGTAATTGAAAACATATGCAAAGAATCCGAACATTACGATTCAAGGTGAACAGTAAAGAACCATAGAAGCAACTGAATTTGTGAGAACAATAGGTAGCTTTTTATTTGTGCTTTGTAATCGTAATCGTAATCTTTACATTTCTACAGCGCCCACAAAAGCGAAGTCGTAATCGTTATCGTAATTGCAATCTCCGAACTTTTAAAGGGCCACTTTGTATCTTGTAAAGTGACCAAGGATAGGACTTAAACGTAATTTTTCCCATTTACCACCAGCACAAAAACTGGACAAGAGTGCATGACACCAGATAGCAAACCCTAACCACGGTAGATGGTACTAATTAGCGACCAGGCCACGTAAACGCTGAAAATGCTACATCAAAATGTGGTATACAATAAATAAAACTGTCATTTAATATAATGCAAAACAATCGACGGAGATTCTATAGTACGACTGTAATTGGTACACAGTAGGACCTATGTTATGTAATGTAATGTCAATCTCCTTAACCTTTTCGGGCCACACAAGAGTGAGGTCAGCAAAACGAGCATATTCCATATTCAGTCATGTCGAGAGAGAGGGACATTTCTAAACCGTGGGTCACAATACACATATCTTTGTCGTAGCGTCGTATGCGGACAGTCTTTCGCCATAGATTTGAGTTTGAAGTACAGTTCTGCATATCTAAATTTTGATTAGAAATGATGTCAATCTCTATATAGGCCTGTACCTTTGGGAGCACAACCGACCGATCTTTTGTATACTGGCGTTTGCCCCACTGGATGCACCAGGCCATAATATGAATTAACTCGATAGCCCATCTTAAACTTCAACGTCGTCAATTCGTCATCAGTGACAAACACCAGAATGCACTCAAAGTAGCAGTTGGCCTTTGAAGTAGACTAGACGTACACCCTTCTGGTAGCAGGAGACTGAGAGGAAAGATGGGCATCTTAGGCTGATAAATGAGAAATTGTTTTTCTGAAATTGACACTAAGTATATCTTTCATTCTATCATACAATATGGACTAAGGTAATGCATACTGAACAGTATAGGCCTACACGATTGCATAAAATAAGCAACCAGCGAACGTCTGTTGTCATCATTTAATAGTCCTGCATAAAAACAGAATTTAAAATCAATAGCAGAGGCGTTTTGTAAAAATGTATTATCACTATATCGTGTCACGTCAAATGATTCATGGACAGAATAATTCACGGACAAAATGTTCACCGACAGGCAGTTGACAAGTAATTCACGGGCAATGTTCCCGACCAATAACTTATTATTCGCCCATGTGACTATTCCGTGACGTAGAAGTTGGATTGATGATAATGATGTTTGCTTAAATAGAAGTTGGACTGATGAAAGTAATTCATCCTAATATTTTAAATATATTATAGTGCCCATCTGAAAACATAATAGGCCTACCTGCTGAAATATTAAGTGGATAAATGAAAAGAATTCTTGGTTACTTATAAGTTGAATTGGCAAGCATTTCTAAGATTAATCCAAATTCTATATTACCGAATCCAATGGACGAAAAATAACTTTTACAGTCTACAGAAACTAATTAACCGGTTTCGCGTATCTCCTCTGTAAGTTTGATTTGTGAAAATGTAAGAACATTGCTGGTCGGGTGCCAAATGCCAAAAACCGATTCTTGAATAATTGCACTTAAGTTTACAAGCACTCCAACTTGGAAATTCAAATCGTTCTAAGATAACAAAGGAAGTTTTTAGGAAACTTCCAGAGTCCAGCCACCTGGCCATGCCGTTGACTGAATCTAAGCGCAGTAGGGTAACCCGTATGGGCACTACTGGGACCCCACTTGGGAATATGTTCCATATGGGCTTCAAGTGGGTTCCACGTGGGCTCAACTTTCATTTCAGTGGACGATTAAATTTTATCTCTGGAGTTTCGCTTTGTAAAAAGTCGGTCAGCATAAAAAAGATGTCACTGCGCATTACTCAGCACAAAACGACGCATGCGCAGAAAGATTCTCATGTACATCATACAGCAAAGAAAACGAAACATGATTTGAAAGGGGGCCAGACAGCCGTAGAGAATGGTCCAAGCGACCGATCCGTAACACTTTGTCTCCTCAACGTAACTGAAAAGATCCCCTTTCGAATTAGAATCCCCGCTCAGGTTCAGTCCATTCCCCATCGACAGAATCCAAATGGTGCCGTTGCAAACAGCCAGTAGTAATATAATATGCCTGAAAACGACGGACTTAAAGCCGCCGTGTTCGCCCTTGCGCGGTGCCACTCGTGCAGCGTACAAGGCGGAAGTGGCCTGAAAATAGGTCTCCGCTATCTTAACGAGCCGCTGAGCCGTAGCGAAAGCGTTCCTAGAACGAGTAGCCTGAGCTAAGAACGACATAAAGTTTATGGTTAGCGGTCCGAATGATGCTAAAACGACCACGTAATCCAAAAGGGTGAGAGGCACGCTCATCAGGACTTTGAAGTCACCGCTCACGTAGTATGTGAGCAGCATTGTCAACAGGATACCAGAGTAGAAGGTAAAGGTGTAGATTACGAAAGCGGAGCTGACGGCGTAGACTCTGACGATAACGCTCAACGCCACCAGCAGAACGTTGGCTATGAAAATTAACATGAACCAAGCCTGACTTCCAACCATCTGGAGTCCACTCGCGGAACCTAACAACGGAATCGAGTCATCTGACCTTGCTGTACTACTCGATCCCTGGAACTCGGAAACCCGACTGTCCTCCGACAGTCCGTAGTCCTCACCTCTCTCTTCCCACTGAGTACCGTAGCCGAATATTCTGCGCAGACGATAAGTCTCTGTGAAATTATAGACGATGTGGTTGAAGCAAACGACGAGAAGAAGGACCGTTTGAAATGTAAAGGGTAGCAGAAGTGGCGAAATGAAGCGATCAACCAAGCGATGCATGGACGTATTCCTTGCCAGGCATTGCGCAGCCTCCACCGACATATCCGATTCATTCAAGAAGCATGTCCGCCAAATGTTCTCAGGCATTATTGTCTCGTACTGAATGAAGTGAACGATCTTTGTCGTTAGCGTATCGAACCACAGACAGATGTTGCTTGCAGCCAGACACGAGAGGCCGCACCAAGTGGCGCAACTCTTCGTCGACAGCTTCGACCCTTTGAACGCTATACAGAACAGGGTTTGCGCCCCGAGAAAGACGATTCGCACGACGTGATAGGCGACGTGTATCCCGTTCGATAGGGTGTAATACCCCCCCGGACATTCGAGCAACGTCCCGTTACATGTGGCCGTTATTATGTGGAAGACGTCGAGAATGCAGCCAAGAAAGTAGAAGACGCAGATTCCGACGATAAGCAGTAGATCGTCTGCTTTCCGTTGTGGATTTCTCGCGGCCAGCCTCGTTGTCGTTTCATCGTCGGTCACGTGGTTCCGTTCCCTGCGCTGGTTGAAGTAGACCAGAACGGCGAGACCGATCACCATGTAAAAGATCAGCATCAACTTGTTCGCACTGCCGCCAGTGTCCATCTTGGAAAGGATTCGCCAAAGACTGAAGGTCGTCCCAAAAGAAATCATGGCAACGAGCAGCTGGACTGACGATATCTTTCCGTTATATTGCACGGACTTAACAGATGCTTCTTCTTCTGCTTCTTCATCTTTTCGATATTCGTTCTCGGTGTCATCGGAGGGACTGTCGTTGGCCCTGAACGACGTTTCAATTACGTCACCAAAGGTCAGAGCCACTCTAAGCCACCAGAAGAAGTTCCTAATTCGCTGCAGGATCGACATTTTGATCAAAAGACCTCATCTAATACCGCATTTCAATGTTTCCGTTATTTGCAGCCGACAATCAGAGCTTCTGAACCTCACTGCAGCTTAACTCAGTTTGAACTAAACTAACACGTGTACAACTCAACGTTGTCTATCTGCAATTGTATAACTTCCGGAACTCACTAGATAATAAAGCAACAGTTCAATTGACTTTCTATAGTTTTATGTCAATAATAACACGTTCGATATAAATGTTGTAAAACTGTGAGCCTATGCGAAACGTATCCGTAATGTGAACAATGAGTTTTCATCTCATGTGCACAAAACTGTTTTCCCTTGTTATACAACACAACAGCGGGGGCCTCAATTGCAGCACATGATGTTGGAAAAACAGAAAGTAAAACATAACTAACGGGAAATGGGTAAGAATTTCGCTTGCATTGCTCAATCGGGGCTGAAGCAGTTGATCGGTGCAACAAAGTTAGGCAACTAGATACTCGGTTAACGTAGACCTACTTATCGACGCTACGAAACAATAATGATAAACGAAACAATAAATAGTAACACGACAATACTGTGTCTGTTATGATACTGTTTTGCCCAATGAATTTCTGGCTATATTATATATACCAGTTTACATTAGTATTATTGTGACACTTTCTGTCGTAGGCCTACTATGATGACCCATATGGTATTGTAATCCTTTATATTATTCATATATGTAATACTATATATTAGTAGGTCTATAATGGCATAATTTCCAAACTGGAATGCTTTCTACTGCAGCCTAATGTTTTATATTTGCACTGCAACACGTTTTATTTTATTGTGATGCTTTCTATTAACAATAATATTTCTATTAACTGTAATGCTTGCCATGGTATTGCAGTCCTTGAAGATATGCAATTGCCCAAAGCTAGACTTCAATTCAAATGCCGACGACGACGACTATTGTTGCTAAAGATATGCAATCGATCATCAATTTCTGACTTCAGCCGTTTTGTGGCGATGGGTACGAATAAGTGAACTTCAGAAATAGATGATCGGGCTCTATCGATCGGGCTGCCAATGATTCATGCTAAAACGTTGGACGCTACTTACAATGAGAATTTCTCGTTGAATAGCGGGTTGTTGGTTTTCCAGACTGTCTTGGTTTTGCAACGAAGGTTCATTTTGCCGTTCTTCCGCAGGGAGATCTAATCAGAAAGAAACGATCATAGTCTTAATAGTAGACTCAATTTATAAAGCGCTGGTCTGAACCTAAGCGTAGGGAACCAGTCTTTTCACAAAAGCCGCGTCATTTAAGAGAGATTGTCCAGAGATAGGCCTACCAAGTGTTAGCTCAAGTTCGATTGCCAGAGAATCAGAGAGAGAAGGAGACTAAAGAAGAGAAGGAGGCTGAGGGAGAGAAGGAGGCTAAGGGAGAGAAGGAGGCTAAGGGAGAGAAGGAGGCAGAGGAAGAGAAAAAGACAAAGTTGCTGCAAAACAGGTCTCGTTCAGGACCAGAGAGATTGGAAGACAGAGGAGTCGATGTAGCGATTCCTCATCCCAATTTACTCCAATGTTAACTGAGCTCTTAGGCTAGTTCCAATTCGATAGCTTTAACTTAACCTAATAATTATACTGACGCTATAATCGTGCTCTAACTGCTGCACGTGTAAAAAATTCACGAAAGGTACATAGAGAGATGGATGGTTAACACAGTTATTTGTTTTCAAAGCAACCAACATAATTAACATCATTTCTTAATATGATGATGAACTACGAATATAATGATCGCAAACCTACCCTGACATATGCATTCGCTCGTTTCGTTGTACTCGATTTGAGACTTCGTCCTCGTTTAACTGAAATCACCCGATCATTCACTAGAATAAGTCTCCTCACTGCTCGGAGGGAAATACAAGAAATTATTCGTTTCTCTACTTTACGCTAGAGATGATTACATTCCAACCGTAATCGTAAGCTACAGAGCTACTCTAAGGCTGCAGTCGAAAAGTATGTTATTTACAAGTGAAAACCTTCAACTGTTAAATTATCATCAAAGCTTTACTTTATGAGAGACTAGACCACATGTGGTGCGGAATTCAAGAATATCTGGTTATAGCGTTTCAGCAAAATGTATTTATGTGGTGAATATTTTTCAAGCGAAAGCTGGTTAACAAGCGAATGTCTTACCGTTAATAGTCAAAAGACCTGCGTTCATGTATAGCGATAACTTCAAAACACCTGTTAAAAGTAGTTAACAATCAAGCATTCTGTTCAGTCGAGCAGTCATTGTTCATAAATATATTGAAGGAATTGGTGCATGAGTACATGAGCGAATGAACGAACGAATGAATGAATTACGAATGAATTAATTAATACAAGGAGCAATGAATGAATGCATTATTATCAATGCGAAGAAACAAGAGAATCGAAATGCGATGAAGAAAAAAGAATATGAAATACAACGATAACGACACATTAGCTGCTATAAATTAAGCCAAAAACAAACTTATGACCAACAATGTGTTAGTCGTCCGATAAGAGTCTATTTAACCCTGCGATGACCCTCAAGCCACACTTGAAATGGCCATGCATCAAGCACCTACTAAAAGACAGATTCTTACTCATCCCACTATTACGCAACTGGATTTAGATTGATACCTGCAAAAGGAAGAACTTCACTGGTCTCAGGAGCCAACTGCATCCTCGGAACCTCGTCTGCTTCGGGCGAAACATATTTATATACATCTTCAGTTCTTTTGTGTATCTCGTTTTCGTTCAAGTGCATGAGTTTTAGAGTTCCGCAGTAATACGGTCGCGGATTTTCTTTACTTGTTCGATGGTCTGATTGATGATTAGAAGTTGCGTTGAGCACTTTAGAAGAAGCAGATTCCGTGCAGTGACTGCGAAGGCTGGGAAAGATAGGAGAGTAATCGCATTCACTGGACAACAGTGTCGATGAGCACGATGCATGACCGACGTCAACTGGAGTGGAACAGCGGGGATCAGATATTCCAGATTCGTCTGAGACGGAAGAATGTCGCTGCGAATGTTGACGCTGCATCTGAAACGACACCACTGCAAAAATTGATGACACGATAAAAATTCAGGAGCTGGATACAGCCATTGCTACAGAATAAATAATGTTGGAGAGAAGTCTATGCAATGCTGGCGAATCAGTCACTCATTCATTCATGAAATTGTACAGAGTCTCTTCAAGCGGCTTACTCAGAGTCGCTCCCGACACCAACACGGTCAATAAGAACAGTTTTTAAGCGGTCATATAGATGGCCTCAGAGAATATTCTTGAAAGCAGGCACAGCTCCAATGAAATGCGCAATTCTCCATGGTAGCTGTGCGGGCAAATGGTACAAAGAGCATCCCATTCCTACAGAATGGAGAGTGGAGCGGCTCTGAGCTCCAGATTGAGGTCGACAGAGGCAATGCCTAGATAATGCATTCGCACAAGAGAGCCAGCGTAGGACCTCCAACATCTAATTAGAGACATGAGCAAATTGTGGTTCTTGGCCGACGAGACACTTACTTAGCAGAAGCGGCAGGATGTTGTTGAAGCAAGCCAACCTACCAGATGGGAGACCAGAGTAAAGGGTGGACAGCAGCCAGTACTCAGCACGAAATGATATTGAGACGACGCTTATAGATCGTATCAATGCACCATTTCCACACTGTTTGTGCGTCTATATGATTGAGTGCTCGCGAATATGCGAGTGCCCTTCGCTTGGCTTTTGGGTAACGATTTAGACATTTTAAGTTTCAGAATGAATGGCGCTGCAAATTTCGTCGTTGCTCGCTTTCAGGCAGTACCAGTCCCAAGCCTTCAGAAAGGGGAAGCCGACTCTAGACATCGTTGTTAATTACTTACATGGTGTCGTCAAACAAGAGCCAAACTAAACCAATGTCGATACATAGAAATTTGCTGCTGGGCGACCCATTTAGCAGGAATCTGTGAATATAAACAAAATCCAGACTGTACTTATTCTTCCCTGTGCAAGTTGCCTCTGATAAATGCCTTTTGCCTATTATCCGTTAACTCCAACAGACAAGGTCATAGTCTCATAGACCAACCGAAATTCGTGGACCATCGTCGGCTGATGGACAAACGTTCTGAAGCGAAGTGTCGATGGCGACTGCTCGCGAGAAACGTATCGGTCAAAGGTCGACTGATTAATTTACACAACGAACAAGATGAGAACTTGATATAGGCGCTCAAGAATTGACATTCGAGATATGAAGAATTCAGCCGCCTGGATTAATATGTTTACATATATATATAATGAATATATATATAATGAATATATGTATATATATATATATTTCTAATTTATTCATGCATACATCCATCGATATATATTTAGACAATATATAATGGTCGATATACAGCGATGTCTGTATGAATGACATAGTCTTATGTCTATATTTTGGGGCCATATATATATATATATATGATGCATATATCTGTATTACCAGTCAGTTGCAAAGGTTATCATAATCTAAACCAGGCGCTATTATCCCAATTAGCATTCCATCGTCAAATCAAAATCTCCGATTACAACTAGCAGTCTATACACTGTGACTTGGGTCGAATACTTTGGCCTACCCATTAAAGTCCAATTAACCTCTTGGCAACGCTTTACACAAATATCACAAAAACAAACAAGGGTAAACAAACAAAGGCTGTGTGTGTTCAATGCGTACACTTTGCATACACATGCCTACACGTGAGCAATGTACACTCCTAAGGTAGCCTATCATTCGCACTCTGACCTTGTCTCGGAGATGTTTTAAAAGCGCTATATAAATGTTGAAACACACGCATAGTAAGTAGCTATAATGCGCATCTGAGAAGGACACTCACTATATGCATCGTGTGTACAACAAACAAATAATGTAACAGACATACATGCATTACGGTACAATATATAACCCCGTCATTGTTCGTACTCTGACAGTGCCAGTCCAAAGCCTGGATGTAGAAATAGGGGACGCTGCTACTAAACGATATGACTAAAGCGGCATCGATTCACAAAACTGCTTTATCAGTCAGTTTATCAAACTATCTACACGTGCGTGTCTGTCTGTCTGTTTGTTTATTTCAGTCTGTGTGCCCCTGTCTGTCTGTCTGTCTGTCTGTGGTAGTGTATGTCTGTAGTTTAGATGCGCTTGCAAACAACGCACATTTCGTTGCTAGGTTGCTGCTGGGTACAAAGAATCAGTGGAGGAGATATGGTCGTTTGCGAAGACAGCGGATCAAGTTTGGTTCAGAGCGATTTATATGGTCCATCAGGACCAATAACAGTACATCCAGATATTGATGCGTTTCCTTCATTTCTATTGTTATTTTACTATGGCGAGGGTTGGTATAAATCTGCTTTCTTGAATTGTAACAACCTCCAGGTGGCCCTATCTATAGTGAGACCGTTTGATAACAAATTGGATCTCCTGGGCAAACTAACTTCTGTTTACCAACTATGCATTTTTCACTGACATTCCGGGTTGTCATATAAACATGATTGACTGATTGATTGATTGATTAATATACATTGCTATTTGTTAATTGTCGGCACTAATGGAGCTTACTTACTGGCTTATTTGCTCACATGCATGCATACAATGCATACGTACATGAATGCACACATTCATACATAGGTCCTGTATACATACATACATGTATACAAACAGACAGACTCTGACACACAGATCGGAAGAAGTTATGACATTATAAGCGAGTCTATCAGTTAACGAAGATCGGCGTAATGTACTATGGAGCCGTAAAGTAATGGACGACACACTGGGACGCAGAGCTGAGGAACCGAATTCGATTCCAGAATTTCCCGTAGGCCTAAGGTTGACTAGTCCTTTTTTCACTAGGCGGCGGCTTTGATCTAATTAGGTGTGTGACATAAAGAGCGCTTTGCGTCGCTGTCATAACTTGTCATCATTCGTTCATACTATGTTTGCAATTATGCGGTTTGTCAGTTTGAAATTAAACGAAAATTACTACTATTAGCATCCTGGAAATTTTCATTTTTAGGCAGCCTTGCTTCACCCTAGTTTGCACTTGGATCATCGTCAACAGCATATTCAGTATTCAAGTTACTAATCAAGCACAAAGCTAAGCAACAGAGAATGCATAAAATACTTTACCACGAGACTGTCAAAACGTGAAGCAAACGACGCAAGGACCATTCTCTCGGTATTTCCTCACGGATATTCAAGTTAAAATGGAGCGACTGAATGCCTTTCTTTTGAGGCTGTCTGTTATATATAACGCCAATCGTGTGCAGCGAAGCGTAAAACTGACGGTTGACCGAGAAGTATAACTTTCTCGTTAGTTATACCCACCGCCAAATGGCGAAGACTTTGCCAGTTTAAAGCAGCAGAGGCCACTATGTAGGTCTATGTATGGCCACCAATTTATATCGATTGGTTTCTGCAAGGCCCTAACTGCGTCAATACGGTCAGCAACATTAAGCATCTCTGACCGAGACAAAGCGCTGCGTGAGGCCTTGTACTTTAGCTTTGGCTGACTGTAGATCATTCAATTGACGTTCGACGGGGTTCCTTGTACCAGTGATCACACAGAGCGTCTTGACCGAGTTCAAAGTTCAAGCGGAACAGCAACCGTTTAATAGACGTAAAGTAGACCCATCTCTTTGGTTCAAAGGTCTGGCGACAGAGGATGGAGTTACACGCTGCGTAATGAAATCAATTTAAAACCGAACTGCCTTGAACGCTGCGCTTATAGCAGATGTCTCTCAAGGCTTCGAAGCCCGTTATCCCCGCTACGCACATCGGCGTTTCTAGGTGACGTGGTCACTGGTATCCAATGGCACAGCTACCACTTAAAATGACGGATAATGTCTCTTTGATTTGAGCGCCTATGAAGTTTCCCTCTGAGTGGCGCCCCATAAATTTTTGATTGCAACTTGTGATCATGGTTTCATTGGGAAGTGTCAAAGCGTGAATGAGACAGTTTCCAATGGCACAGAAGTCTAACAGCCAGTGTAACGGCTTTTGAACTCATTAACGAGACAATTAAGCTGAATTGATTGCAATGGTTAGTTTGTACATTAGGTAAAGTAAGTAAGTGAATATTTTATTCAACCAACTGAATTTTGGTATACATGAAAGTTCTATCGTCAATAAGCTATTCTTTTCATAAGAGTATCATCGGTCAAAATATCTCATTGCTCCATAATTGTTTGCGCGTACAACTCGGAACAAGAGCAACGGATTTAACTTACACGAATTGTAACTACTGACTCAACAACTGGCCAATCTGAATACAGGTTTAGTAACACTACGTTAAATTTATTGTTTATAGTAATGTATGCTGTAAAGATTGTATTCCATTAATAGATATATTAAATCAATGGCTAATTTGTACATCACTTTGAATTACTTTACATCACGCCCGGTTTACCATCAAAGTTTCAACAGATCTATCAGTAAGCCTATACAAGCACAGCATAACATTACATTATATTACATAGATCCTCGAATTCTAGAAATAACATCGCATCACGTTACATTTCATCATGTAAATAATATTATACCACATTATATTACATATCCCAACCAGTACACACATTTAGAAACGTTGTCCCAATGTTGTATAACATTTTCACGATGTGTAAATGCATGCTCGCTGAAATTACATCACATTGCGGCCACATTACCGCTGACTGGAATTACACCACATTGCAAAAACATTAGGGCATGCATTACATCAGGCTTATCGTCTGTTTTGAAATACGTTAGACTAGGTTTCCATATTTGGAATATGAATTATCGACCTGTACAAGTTAAAGGGATCGGTGCATTCTCGCTTGGCGACCGGACCAGCCGTTCGGAACCACAGCGTGCAATAGTGAGATGGGTGCCATTAAACACCCGAGGGAGGGAGGTTTAATATGCCTTCCGGGGATGAGATGAGCGGGGTGGTTTCCCGTTGCCTTTCTCACAGACAATCATGGATGAGCAACTTGTCCATGATTGCTAAGCAGTGGCTTGATATAGATTCGAACCTGAGGCCTTTCGGCTACAAGTACCGTACAGGACATACCACTCCACCACCGCGTCCCACATTTTATGCTAACTGATCCTTATAGGAACAACAGCCACAGGCAGACAAACAGGCAAGCAGGCATATACGCAGGCAGCATTCATACACAGAACAAGGCATACTATAAAAAAGAAAGAGAGATGAGACGAGAGAAAGAAAGTCAGACAGACAGACAGATAGACAGACATATAGATCGACGGACGGACAGATACATACAAACAGACAGTTAGACTGACAGACGGACGGACGGACGGATAGACAACCAGACAGACAGATATATAGACAGAGAAACAGACAGACATATAGATAGACAGACAAAAAGACAGATAGATAGACAGACTGAGAGACAGACAGACTGAGGAATGCCATAAGATGTTCAGCGGAGGCAGTGGCTGCTATCTTCCGTCTCCATCTCTTCCATCTCCAGTTCCGCATCTGAATGCTCTGATCTCATCAACCCGTTGAGCCTCACATCCTGCCTCTGCAGCCGCGGCTCCTCCTCTTCCGATGAGCGCAGAACCTCCCTGTACTGAGACAGTTCCAGCTCCTCTCGGATGTAAGCGGCCAAGGTCGAAGGGAGGCTCGACACACTATCGCTGTCCTCCTCGTCCTCATCCGTCTCGTAGGCCAGTACCCTCCCCGTCTCCGTCTTCAGCAGCCTTGCGCCCAGCGTCCTACCCGACTGGTCCCTATCTCTTCCTCTGGCGGCCACGTGCTGCCACCCGGGAACCACCAACGTGTCCGACGGACTCACCAGACGTCCCTCGCCAACTCTCGTCCCCGAAGAAGGTCTCGCCTGCCGCTGACGAGATCTCGTCACGGAAACCTCGACGGCCGTTTCCATGGTGACGGAGGCGTCCGAGTAGCAGGGGCTCGGAACGAAGCGCATGCCCCCTGGGCTGCGGCTGAACTTCCGGGTTACGCAGCAGAAGCAGAGAGTCTGACGGAAGGCCCGACGAAACTTACGCGACATCAAGTTGTAGAGGATCGGATTAATCGTTGAACTGACGTAATAGAGAATGCCTGCGCAGCAACAGTAGAGTTATCGTAATCGTAATTATTACATTTGCAATGGACCTTTACTCAATAGCGTTGCGTCTAGTCGGAGGGGTTGTCTAGGGAAATGAAGGCATATAGAATGGCTGCAGAGCAACAGTAAGGTCAACGTAATCGTAGTTAAATAATTTGTTTTAGGCCTTTTCACTAGAGCTACGTCTAGTCAGAGGAAATATCAAACAAAAATAACCAGAAGAGATCAGTTTAAAAACATGACACAGGGAGGTACATGAAACGTGAAAAAAACAGACGCATGGGTGTACGAGAAACACCCGTCCTACAGTACCACCACCTCAACAGTTAAGAACTGACCAAGCCTACCTGAAACGTAGAAGAGTCCGTGGTTGACTTCGAGCAGCGCTGGAGTCCACTCGTCTTCCCCTACTTGGGCAGACAGGATGCGCTGAGCGTGGAATGGAGCCCAGCAGAAGAAGAAGCTGACGACGACGGCAACTAAAAAGATGACGTCATCGTTATAATCATCAATATCAAGATCATCGTCATCATCATCATCATCATCGTCATCATCAAATCATGATAATCAGCGACATCAGGATCAGCATTGTCACTTTCTTCGGCGCCTTCATATTCTTTATAAACAACACCAACAAAATCATCACCAGCAACATCAGCAGCGGAAGCAGTAGAAACATCAGCATCATAATCATCAGCATCATAGTCGGCTCATCATCATCATCAGCAGCAGCAGCATAATCATCATCATCATCATCGTCTTCGCCGCCGCCGCCTTCGTCGTCATCATCATCATCATTTTCTTTTTCGTCTTCGTATTCTTCTTCGTTTTATTCTTCTTCTGCATCTTTGTGCAATTCTTTTCTTCATGCAATCGCATAGAAATTTTTTGGACCACCCTGCCTGCCTGCTTCTTCTTCTCACCCTCCCTCCATCCATCCATCAATCTATCCATCCATCCCTTCCTCCTTCCCTGCCTGCCTCTCCTTCTCACCCTCCATCCATCCATCCATCCATCAATCTATCCATCCATCCCTTCTTCTTTCCCTGCCTGCGCGCCTGCCTCTTCTTCTCACCCTCTATCCATCCATCCATCCATCCATCCATCCATCCATCCATCCATCCATCCATCCATCCATCCATCCATCCATCCATGCATCCATCCATCCATCCATCTATCCATCCATCCCTTCCTCCCTCCCTACCTGCCTGCCTGCCTCTCCCTACCACCCTCTCTCTATCCATCCGCCAACGCACAGAGGAGATGACTCTGGTCGCTCTTTAGAATGCCTGTCAGCCGATTAGAAGCAGAGCAACAGCTGCGATGACATTTCAGTGTTTTAAGACAGAGCGTAACATGACAACCACAGATTAAAAGCACTTTAAATATTCATCCGACAGAAGAACAGAAATAGACGACAGACGATGGAATGATATGAACGAATGGTCAGAAGGATTAAGGTAACAAGAGAGAGAGAAAGACAGGCAGACAGACAGACAGATAGAGACACACACAGAGGAGAGACAGACAGACAGAGAGAGACAGACCGACAAACAGAGACAGAGAGAGGGAGAGGAGACAGACAGAGAGAGAGAAAGAGAGAGGGAGGGGAGACCGAGAGGGAGGGAGAGACAGGAGAGAGAGGAGAGAGACAGACAGACAGAAACAGAGACAAGGACAGAGACAAAGACAAAGGCAAAGACAGAGGCAGAGGCAGAGACAGATATAGAGAGACAGAGAGATAGAGAGAGAGGAAGGAATAAGTGAATAATTTTCAGATGGAATGGCAGAGGAACAGACGAAGAGAGTGACTGAGGGATTGGCAAACTCACGGACGTGCTGATGGTTGTAGACACTTATTCGTATGCAAGATAAGTAGACGGTTTGGACAGTCAGCGAAGGGGAGTAGCGTGGGAAGGGATTGAGGTCTTAGTGGAAACCTCACACAACGAAGAGAACAGAGGTAGACACAAACATAGACAGACACACAGACACAGACAGACACACACACAGACACATGCATACAAACAGACAAGTACACAAATAAATACGCAGAGAGTTGTCACAGAGCAACATAAGCAGACACACAGAGACGCACAAAGACAGACAAACACGTACAGACACGGCGATGGACACGCACATCCACATTATATCTACAGACAGTGTACTTGTCTGTTTGTATGTATGTGTCTGTGTTTTTGCGTGTCTGTCTGTGTGTGTGTCGGTCTTTGTCTGTGTGAATGCTTTGGGCACCCTGCACGACTGCCGTACAGCTAAATTCAATTCATGCAATAACTTGTAGTTGTCTGTTCATGCTGTGGTTGTAATCATATTTCGTTCTCGTGAGTCTGAAAAGTTAGATTTAAACACGAAAGAAAACATATATTACTATTAAGATACACTTGACGTAGATAAGCAATAAATCCGAAATCAGTCAACTGTTGTCAAGTGAGGCCCTCATATAAAAAAATTCCCTCAATGATAGAGCGCCAACTTCAGGTCACGCATGAAGAACCATTGCTTTTTCACAAATCCTATCTTGAATTCCTCTTCGCCCTCCCTTCCTCGCTGTTTCAACTCCAAACACCATACACACCTTAGCCGTCTGACTGTCTGCCTGCCTGACTCAATGAATATTGACCTCTACCTATCGATTTTATTCTTTTCATGCGCCTGTGAATAAGCTGGTTCCTGCGACTTAGCTCCTGTGGGTGTTGTAGAAATGTTGAGATTACGATTACGATTAGCGTGAAAGCAAGATATGCCGATGTAAAATAGACCCACGTGACACGTTTTCTTCACAGCGCCGAAGAAAACATCCTCCGGAGTATTCCTATTAATTGTTTAGCGACAATTAATAATTATGACAACAATAGCTGATTTCGTCTTTTGAAGCTAATAATTGCATTTCAGCTCATTTTATAAGAGTTTCTTCTGTCGATTTTCTTTTCATCCCTCATCGCTCCTTAGTGTCTAGCAGGTTGTTTAAAGCGATTATATTAAACTAAAGCAAAAGGCAGCATCCTAATGTTGCTGTCATATCATATTTACTTGGAACAACTCGGCACATGTGGTCATCGATAGCACAAGCACCCTTCCGGCCTTTCCAAAGTGTCCCTCCGGTCCTCCCCATGCTCCTCTCCGGCCCTCTCGAAGTTGGGTAGAAACCGCCAATGCGCGAACAGGATACGAATCCTACACCGATATCTCCATTTGCAAAGTGATCCTCAGCTGTAATAAGTTTCGGGGGAGAGAGGAGGGAAGCTGTCGACTGCATGCACAGTTTTCCTGAATTCAATATCCATCAGCTTTTTCCAGGATTTACTCAGAAAGCTTTAGAAAGGTTTTCATAATTTTTTACCGAAATCTGTAGAATTTATAATCACGGTTTCCTACGTAATCTATAAGAGAGCTTTTGTTCAAAGATTGTTAGGGAATCTAATAGGATCTTTGTTCAGGATTTCCATTTTTTTTATCAAGGTTTCACAATAAATCTTAAATGGATTTTTTCTGAATTTTGCTAAAGAATTACCATAAAGGTTTTTTTAAAGCGCTTGCTAGAGAAAATCGGCATGAGATTTCACTCAGATATTACGAGGAAATCTTTAGGAGATAAATTGTTTTATAAGCTCAGAATTCACTTCTCTAGTAATGAATCTGTCCTTATTACAGCATAGAAGATATCAATTTGAGCGCAGTAATTTAAAGACGACAATTTTTCACTTGAAGAGTAGCCATGAAGGGAATTGTTAGTGCTTTGATCACATATTCCTCCAGTCGGAATATTCTACTTTGACTTATTTATTTACATACCTTACTCTAATGGGGTGCGGTGGCGTAGTGGGATGTGCGGTGCCTTGCGATCGGGGATCGTAGGTTTATGGACCCAACCCAAGTCACTGCGTAGCGACCTTGGACAAGTTGCTCACCCATAATTATTGTCTGTAAGGAAGGCAACGGGAAACCACCTCACTCATCTGATTCCCGGGTGGCGTAAAGCCAATTAACCTGCCTTCGGGCAGAGCACTCGTCATCATCGTCATCGTCATCATCATCATCGTCACCATCATCATCATCACTATAATCATCATTATAATCATCATCATCATCATCGTCATCGTCGTCACCATCATCATCATCATCATCACCTTACTTTAAGCTTATTGCTTCAGTGCTTCTTATCTTTCCTCATACACATCTTACACAACGCTGTATTTACCATATTCACCATAACACTGTTTACCCTAACCTTACTTAACTGACCTTGCACTTATACTTACTATAACTTTTATTTTACCCAACTTACTTTTGACGTTACCTTGCCTGTCTATTCATAGTTAAGTCTGATATAGATTTGCACGTAATAACCACGAGGCCCTACATCAGCGTTTGGTGATTGACGACCCGACACCGGGTAAGGGAAGAAAAATTCCGGGTCGCCTAATTCCTATTATTTAATATTCGATTCTATTTACGTTAATTATACTAACTAAATAAAAAAGGTAATTGTATGCTACAAGTGGTTTATCACTAATCTGGCCACTAGGCATCAATAAGATTCAGGAAATGTGTAGGAGCATTTATATCTGTTTCGTTTTAAACAAAGGCCAGTGTATGCGATAAACATTTTAGTGGGTCCAAAAATAATAGGGCCACGGAAAAAGTCTGAGAAACGCTGCACTACATAGTTTTATGTACACGAGAGACATTGGACGATGCATGGAATATTTATGATATGCCAACTTCTGCCATATAGAGATGTGAGTCGGTTTACTCTTGAAGGACTCTATCAGGTGGTTTTTGCTTCTGAGCAGAAACCACTTGTTCTGGCAATATATGAAATTCGCAGGAGCAGAGTGTTAGGTAGGAGAGAAAGAATAAGGAATGAGGTAGGTGAAAGAAAGCAGAAAACGGAATGAGAGGAGGAATAAAGAAGGAAGAGAAAGATAGAATGAGAATGTTAGAGGAAAGAAGAAAGGAGGAAGAAGAAAGAAGGAGGAAGAGAGAAGGACGGAGGAAAAAAGGAGAGAAGAAATGGAGGAAAATGAAGAAGGGGACAGAAAGAACAAAGGTAGGAAAAGAAGGAAGGAAGGAGGAATGAAAGAAGGAAATAAAAGGAAAAAAGAAGGCAGAATAAAAAAAGAAAGAACAAAGGAACGAAGGATGAAGAAAGAAAGAAGAAGAAAGAAGAAGAAAGGAGAAGTGCGTAGAAAGAAGGATGAGTTGGAATATAAAAGGAAAAAAAAGCCACTGTGGTTAATCAAAGGAAGAAAGAAGTAAGAAGGAAGTAAGATAGAAGAAAAAAAGAAGGAGGGACGGGGTATGTAGGGAGGTATTATGATATAATTTTACCATTCCTACTATAGTGGGAACGTCGTCCTATCTGCAAAAGGTCATGCGATAGGTCATGACAGTTCCTGTTCTGTCTAATTTACTTTCTCGCACCAACGGGAACCGTATCGTTCCTTATGACATCCACTTAGATATTTATTCCTCGTTGAAGCTGCAATTCTTATCCCGCTGTTTGAAATGCTCCACGGACAGTAATAAAAGATAACACGTTCTCAAAGACTCGATTTAAAAGGAACCATAAACTCATTTGTGTACTAGAACTGTTTTGATGCCAGGATTTTCTGCTTTGCAATGATTTGCAATGAGCAGTGAAGTGGTCGAGAATTGTTGTATATCGTTGCAGGCGCCGTTGAGACTGTAGTTTAATTGCATGCGTGACAAATGTCTGGTTATTGATGGTAAGGAGGATGGGGAGTATATGGAGAAGAATGGGAGACTGTAGAAAGAAGAACGATAGAGGAAGTTGGACGAGGAGAGGGAAATGAGCTGGATGAGGAGGCGATGGAAAAGGAAAGATAAGATGAAGCAGATTGAGCTATGGCGTTTTGGACTCTGGATGAAGCTCCTCCTCCTCCTCGTCCTCGTCCTCCTCCTCGTCCTCGTCCTCTTCCTCCTCGTCCTCCTGCTCCTCAGTCTCCACCTCCTCCTCCTCCTCCTCTAAATGCCAAACGATCATCTGATAAAAGGGCCTGACGGTGATTGAGCTGAAAGCTCAAGCCTCCTCTTTATCATTATTTTATTATTATTATTATTATTACCACCATTATTATTACCATTATTATTATCATTATCGTTATTATTTTATTATTATTATTATTATTACTATTATTATTATTATTAAGTAATTTCTCTGAGGTACTTTGTTCTCCACAAACTGTTAAGGTATAAACTTATTTGTCTCTATGGTCAGTCCTCGTTTTCTGGCATTGTAATAATAATAATAATTATTATTATAATAATAATAATAATAATA
The DNA here is from genome assembly GCA_959347315.1 of Bimastos eiseni. NCBI lineage: Eukaryota > Metazoa > Annelida > Clitellata > Crassiclitellata > Lumbricidae > Bimastos > Bimastos eiseni. The sequence continues at coordinate 12,845,491 of OY365821.1, read as the reverse complement.
ATAATAATAATAATAATAATAATAATAATAATAATAATAATAATGACAATTTTCATAATTATGATAAAAATGATAATAATGATGATAATATTAATAATAATGGTGATTATAATTATCATCATATCAATGACCCAATCATTATCATCATCATCACCACCACCACCACCACCACCATCATAATCCTCATTATCGTAAATACGTATTCATCATTAACTGGCCAAGCTTAAGTCGATGGCGTTAAGCAATCGTAGGCAATGGACATCAGACTCCTTACACAACAACCTTCTCAACGGAGGCTCAGTTTCGCACTCTTCGTATACCAAGGCGAACTCCCTTACCAATTAGATGCCATATCTCACGGTTGCTAATGACCAACATCAGCTAATGAAGACTCTAAATCAACGCTGATTTGTACATCAGCTTTTAACCAACACTCATTATTCTGCGCAGTGACTGCAAGGCATTGCTTGGCCATAATACCAAGCCCTCCTGCACGCCCTGCCTGCCCCGTCAACCCTATACCCCGTCCAACCACACCTCCCACGATCACAACTCCTTCAACTCAACCCTTTCAATACCACCCCATAAGCTCTACCCCTTCAACCCTACCCCTTTCAACCCTTTACCTCAACCCCATCAACCCTAACCTCTTCAACGCTACCCATTCGACCCTACACTCTGTCAACCCTTCTTCATCAACCCTATCTTTTCAACCCTACCTCTTCAACCCTACCTCTTTTCACCCTTTACCCTTCCCCTCCCCCAACCCTACCCTCTTCAATGCCACCCCTTCAACCCTACCCCTCTGTCAACACTTCCTCTTCAACCCTACCTTTTCAACCCTACCCCTTCAAAGCTACTCCTTTCAACCCTTACCTTCAAACCTACCCCTCTCATTCCTGCCCTTCAACTCGTCATGGACGTACCTAAGATTTTGACGACTGCCCTCCTCGAGTAGAGCTGCGTGGACGACCTCGTGGTGCGGAACGAATGCGAGGCCAGCTGCGACTTCCTCAGTGCCACTCCTATGAAGGCGTACAGTCCGATCATGGCCAGCATGGGAACAACGAAGAGGACAAAGGTATAGAGCTGGAAGATGACCTTCATCTTCGGCATCCACTCGAGTGGGATGCTACAGACGAGCGACTCCTCCACGTAGGCGCTCGTCACTGGGTCACGCAGGTAGTAGAAGGTGCGCGTGTGTATTGGGAAGGGAATCGAGATGATGCAAGCGGTCAGCCAGATGACCACGATGACCTTCACTGACCGGTTGAGGTTGGACATCGTCTGAGCCTTCATCGGGTGGCAGATGGCCATGTAGCGCTCAACGGTGAAGGCCAGAATCGTTAAAATGGACGCCGATGACGTCATTTCCGTTAGGAATGTCTTGAAGAGGCAATATGGCTGACTGAAATGCCAAGGGTACGCCTCCCAAATCGTGTAGAGTTCGGGCGGTAGACCTTCAAAATACAACAATGCAGATGACAACGGCAGAAATAGCAGCAACAGAATCAGTAATTGTTGTGGTCAAGTAATAGTAAAAGCTGTTATGGTGATTATAGTGTAGCATTAAGTTATTATTAATATTTTTATATCAAACTCATTAAACTTGGCCGCTCAAAGCGGCCTAACAAGTGATAAGGGTTACGATATATTACCTTCAGGCATGAAGGACATATATCAGCAGTATTAATGATAACGATGATAATAATAATAACAATAATAGCAATACTGCAGACGTGGACTTTTGATATCCCAGTCAATGATCATGTGGTCAAACAGCTGCCACTCCTCAATCAATGATAGACGTTACGAATGCGGGAACGATAAACGAATTCCTCCAGTACGCTCCAGGTAGTCAACAGGATTGAGATCTGGACTGTTGGGCGCCCAAAGCCGTGAGAAATGAAGTCGGAATTCCCCCAGTACGCTCCAGATTTAAGGGTCAGAAGGATTAAGGTCTGGACTGTTGGGCGTCCAAAGCTGTGGGAAATGAAGTCGGAATTCCCCCAGTACGCTCCAGATTAAAGGGTCAGAAGGATTGAGGTCTGGACTGTAGAGCGGCAGTAGCTGCAGGTATACATGTATTTTGAATTCGGGTGTCTCCCGGGACAGCCTTGCACTGGTCACACGTGCACAGATGCACTTGTCTCATGCGTTTTCTGCAAATACCGGCTTTTGGTCCACTGGACCAGTTTCAACGATCTTCTTCAACAGTTTATTCAAGGACGACAGACTCCAGCTTCTGTTCGCAAGTTCATTCAACAACCCTTTTGCTCCATAACCTTTTTCTTGTCTCAGTAATTTGACAAAAATTCATGGCATCTTCGTTTGTAAATGCCATGTGTCTTCATATTATACACCAAAACTAGTGACGCATTCCATCGATAATGACGTCGACAGCGGGTGAACAAGTAAGGATCTATGTTGGAACTTGGAAACTTTCAACTATACCAGCTATTTTTAAACATTTAATTTCTTTGCTTATTCTACATCGATTGAAGTATTTTTCCCCAGATACATTCGATAATGATGAAGAGTATATACTGCACCTATAATTATATTGATATTAGTTTAATCTTCAAGCAGTTTCTGACAAACGTTTAGGGGTCTACTTTTCATTGGGACAAAATAATAATATTGATAATAATAACAATAATAATAATAATAATAAAAATAATATTATTATTATTATTATTATTATTGTAGTAGTAATAATAATAATAATAATGATAATAATAATAACAATAATAATTATAGTGATGGCAAGTAATAATAGTAATAATCTCTATAGTATCATAGTAATAATCTCCATATTAACATAGTATTAGTAGTAATAATCTCTATAGTAACTTAGCAATAGTAGTAATAATCTCTATAGTAACTTAGCAATAGTAGTAATAATCTCTATAGTAACATAATAATACACCAGCTATACTGCCCAACAGTTCAGACCTCAATCCTGATGACTCTCAAATAAATAGCTACAAAATAGTAGTAATAGTAATAATAATACTAATCCGATTCAATCATGTCATTTCGGATTGTATTGAATTGGAGATAATTGACTTAGATTAGTTTCTTGACAACCGTTGCTAATGAAAACTTGAACAGGCAACACGTTGCCACTGTTGCTCCTGTTGTAGTGGGGCGTTACATGCTCATACGACACATTTGACACTGCTGTTGCTGTTGTGGATACTGTTGTCCATATGTTGTCTACACGTTGCTCTTCTGGTTCAGTTGTTTTCTAATGTTGCTGACAAAGTTGTTATTGTTGTTCCGTCGTTATCGTTGTCACGCATGACGTGTGAACGTTCCTTGCGATCTTGTTACGAGCGGATTGTCTGGCACACGGTGTCTTCGATCGAATAATTTCATCTATCAATCAATTACGATGTGCGCCGAAAAAACGCTGCTCGATCACGTCTGCTCACTAAACATATCGTTCGGGCAACGTCAATATTTGCCATCGGCGGCTTCTTTTCTTCTTCCTCTAGTCTGCTACACCTTCTCATCATCGGGCAATCCACCGCCTGCTTCTCCTCTCCTCTCCTTTCCTCTCCTCTTCTCTCCTCTCCTCTGTTCTCCTCTCCTCTGTTCTCCTCTCCTCTGTTCTGTTCTTCTCTGCTCTCCTCTGCTCTTCTCTCTTCTCCTCTCCTTATTTCTTCTCCTCCTCCCCCTCCTTCTCCTCTTCCTCCTACTCATTCACTGTCTTCGTTTCATCTTCTGCCTTTCCTTCCTCTTCCTCATGCTCTTCGCATTCCTCTTCTCTGCCTGTCTCTCCTCTTCCTCCTATTTCTTCTCTGTTCCTTTCCCCCGTTCTCTTCCTTCTCGTTTCTCTACCGCGTCCTCTCCCCGTCCGCCAATCTCACCACTGGCTTTTTGCTGACCTCTGTCGATCCTTGTACAACCGCGTCATCGCTTGATTCAGAGGAATACAGAACAACGCCTAGAGCCTTTGTGAGGTTCTTGTATAGCGCTATATAAATGATCCTATGCATGATCATGTACATGCGCCAGCTCCGAAAGTATTAGGCGACGTCATGAACTCGCGATATAAAGTCTCCGCCCCAAACAGACTCTACGCCGGACTTAGATTATATCTCCCCAATTTTTTCTCAGTTCTCCTCGCATATGTTTTGTCATGTCATTGGTAGGCCTACTGCTAATGATAGGCCTATGAGGGTAGCACATTGTTATCGGTTATGATGGTGCCTAACGATACCTGTTGTCTATTTGCTGATGTTAAAGTTTCCCGCTGCTATTGCAACGCTTCCCAATTTTTGCAGCGTGGCAGTTAGATTTTCCATTGCAGCCAGACGGCAGGCCTACCAATTCTATAGTCACCTTGAATATGTGTTCAAATAGATTTCAATGCCTGTTTATACAACTCTGCAACTATATTACTATCTAAAATGATGACCTTGTGAGTGTTTCTGGTCACGTTTCGCGTTCTCGACGCTGCACTAGTTTGTGTAGATAATTACTAACATGTAAAAATATCAGTCACCTTGTGATGTAGAATTAATATATGGCGAAACCTAAATTGGAAATGTAAGTCTGGGCTTAAGCTCGTCTAAGCCTCTGCTTTTAATGGGTTTCGGATGTACACAAACCGATTCCTGGTTCGGTTATGTTAATTAATTTATGTTTCAGTTTGGTTTCAAACGTGTAGCTACTGAGAGCAAGAAATAATGTTGCAAGAATGAATTAATGATCGTAAGAATTTTTATTGTCTCCCTCGAAAGTTCTGTCCGATTACTAAACAATGGCTGCTTTCCCAAATTCCTAGACATTTCTTTTAAAGAGTGTCATTTTCCTTATGCTCGTTTTAAACGATGTAACTTCCTAGCCACAATACAATAATACAATAGAACTGCTGTTTGATATCGCCCTTCTTACAGTTTAGTTCAGAAGTACACACACGCCTCGACGGCACAACTGCAGTTGTAATGCCGAGTAATTGTGAGCGAAGAACTTGCTCAAGGTCCCTACACAGAGACTGACGCCTCTGACTAGGGTCGAACCCGCTCACTCAGCGCACACTGAGCGTTACGGGCCGACCGCTCTGGCCAATCGACCACCGTGCCACACAGTCATGTTAAATCAATTAGCCACGCAATTAAAGCTACCTGATGCCAGAATCATATGCAGCGTAGGCTTATAATCCAAATCCGAAGTCTGATTAGTATAATAGGTGTCTGTTATGGTGGTGTTTAGAGTGGATTTTGGTGGTGTTAATTGAGCTAGAGCTCATAGACTGGGTGACGTGGGTAATAAGGTAGGGGTGTTTGTGGTGACATTAAGGTGTCGGCCTTGACGAAAGTGAGTCAATCTGGTCTTTATATATGTACAGACTGTACTGCATTGTATTCCAATGTTGAACATTTATATAGCACCACTATAAGAGCAAAGGAATCATCCCCGAAAACCTGGATCGATGTTAACTGCAATTAAGAACTAGAAGATAACATTACCCAGCAATAAATGAGCAGTAGGGACCATTATATAAAGTTGGAACCGTCATTAGTCCCACGCACACACGTGGAACCCGACCACGTGTAGACCTACCAACAAATTGTCTGCACGAGAGTCTGTATGTATAAAATACATACAGACAACTTGTATGTAAAATAAATGCATGTGTGTATGTCAATATATCTGTCTATGCGTATGTCTGTATAGGCTGTCTGTATATATTTCTCTATATGTCTGTCTGTGTGCCTGTCTGTCTGTATGTAGGTCTTTAAGGCTGCGTCTCTGTCACAATTTGGTTACGTTTCTAATTTCTTCTTTATTAAACTTGCGTGAAATGGATGAAATGCCTGAAGCGAAACTACCATCTTCACAGCTTTTGCCTTCGCGGGATGCATTAAAGCAAATCAACCAGTCTGTCTTCACGTCTGCTGATTCAGCTATCTGTATTTGTCTGTCTGCGTCTGGCAACTTTCCTGTCTGCATGTATGTATGTCTGTCCGTCTGTCTGTCTATCTGTCTGTCCAGATGAGTTTGTCTGTCAGCTGCTGTTGTTCAACGCAACGTGTCTCTACAGAGCTCTTTGTCTTTGTAGTCGTCTTGTGTTCAGACGACAACCAAATGGAACGACGCCACCGTCGTCGTCTCTGCAGTCCTAATTGGACGCCTCTCGACACAGACAAAGCCAGACACGGAATTAGCCTAATTTCATTCGAGTAGCACGTTCAGATGGACCCCTACAGCTGTATCTGTCTGTCAGTCTCTGTCTGTCTGTCTGTCTTTGCCTCTCTCTATCTGTATATGTCTGTCTGCATATGTCTGTACGTCTGTTTGTCTGTCTTCATGTCTCTGTCTATGTTTCTGTGTCTATCTTTGTCATACCTCGACCTCCGTTCATCAATTCGTTTTCCCCTTCTGTGTTCTCTTCGATAGCGCAGGGCAGAACCTTTGCTTGAGATTTCTGCTCCACCTGCGCCCGCATACCCCCTACATTGAGTCCATCCATGATGAGTGCACTGGCCGTACACTGTCGGTGGGACGATGAGACGGCGAGGGAGAGGATTAGCCATCCGCCCTCATATGCCGATTGCCGAGGCTAAGAAATTGAAGTCGCCACCCGTGGCTGCTTATCAGGCCATCTCTATTGAGTCTTCTGCTACTGCTTTCTCCTGTGCATTTTCACGTGCCCGCATAATTATAATACATGTAGATGCGTCTATCAGTTGAAAGTCAGTTCCTCTGTCAGCCTGAGTGTCAGCCTCAAGCAGGTCGCAATGCTACATATGGTCTGAAATACAATACAGTACAAGGCTTTATATTACATAGCTTCATTCGATTGTTTTTATTTGATCAACTTATATTGAAACTTTTGCATCATTAATACTCAATTCATAGTATATAACAAACTACCACATGCTACACCACATACTACACCACATGCTACACCATATACTACACCATATACTACACCACATGCTATACCACATGCTACACCACATGCTACATCACATGCTACACCACATGCTACACCACATGTTACATACACCACATGTTACACCACATGTTACATCACATGCTACACCACATGCTACATACACCACATGTTACATCACATGCTGCACCATTCATTCATTCTGTAAATATATCTAGCGCCTCCTAAGGCAAGAAGTCTACTTAGTGACAGTAGTAGGAATAACAATTTCATCAACTCCTATACGGTACAAATTGGCTTCAGCCACCGCCAAAGTCGTATCTTAATTGTTGTGTCAATTTGGTAAGATTTGAATCCGATTAGCTGAGGGGTGGATGGTACCACGTAGCCAGTCAATCAGTCTGTGACTCAGAGAATATCGATTCTTTGATCTGCCATTGGAAATTGCCATTTGGCGCCGTCTGTCTGGCAGTTCCCCTGATCGATTTAGAAATGAAGGATGGACAGCGAGAAAACACACGGAGTATTTCTGGCCTACGAAAACAATACGCTCTTGTGGGCTTGCTTGCTCTTGGACTGCTTATGCGGACGCAAAATGACAGATGGGCAAATATCAAACAAACACACGACAGACAGGCACGCAGACATACAGACAGACAAACAGACAGACAGACATACAAACATACTGACATACTGACATGCATACAGAAGGAAGAACGGAAGTGCAAAAGATGAAAGGAAAATAATATGTTCTAAACCTGCACGGTGATTGGATGAATGAATGAATGGATGGATGAATGGCTAGGTGTCGAGCATTGACATTTTTCTCTGATTAGCAAAATAACCTCAAATCTCTCTACAGCCAGTGTCACGATGAAAAATGACCGTTGCCTAATCACGTCATAAATTTCGCGCAAAATGGAAGAAGACAGTGTGACTATCTCAACCCATCTACATCACAACACACTCGCAGAGGAAAGGCGAACATCGCAAATTCGGTTTGACAACGAAAGTTAGGCACACGCGTCGAGCGATCGGTGAAGTTGATCGATCTATCAAACGAACGAGTGGGGATGGAATAGCGACTAACGAAACGCTCTCTGGAGACGACTCGAGACAGTTTTTCCAAGACAGACCACTTAAGAGAAGTCCGCAGGCGATGCAAGCATTCGCGGCATTATCACGCACCGCTTCGCGTTGCAATCAAAAGGCAAATTGCGACTTCCTTATCCAAATTCTAGCCCAATGTATGCATATTTTTGTAGGCATTTGTCCTCGTTTAACGACTATGTCTAATTTTGTCTATGTCCTCATTAAATACAGCGATGAGGCATATTTATGTTATCGAGTGTTAGCATGTTTATAATAGAAGACGACATTTGTATATAGATGTTAGGATTGTTAGGGTACTGAGTCGGGGGTTGG
>OY365821.1:12742040-12836956 GCA_959347315.1 Bimastos eiseni | reverse complement strand
AGGAACAGAAGCTGAGAAGAGAAATATGGATCATGGCAGTGGTTTCCAACCTTTTTAGACTTATGGCCACCTTTTTAAAGTTTTGAGGATATGACGGGTGACTTGGTTGAAAATTATTATTTTAAATTTTAACAGATTTTTATTTGAGAAAAGAATCAAATTGCACATGGATAAATTCTGGTTTGATCATTCTAGACTGGCAATATTTATTTAAAGTTACTTATAAATGTCAACATAATATAATTATTTAAAATAGAAATAATTATTCTGTCAAATATTCATTTCTAGGATGTGTATCATTCAAGGTCTTTGATCATTCGAGGGCCACTTTTTAAGGCATGGCGGGCTACTTTTGGCCCGATGGCCAGAGGTTGGGAGTCGCTGGATTATGGAATAGGAAGGAAGCAAATGAACAGAATGATGAGGGAGAGAAAAAATAGAAGCAGGAGGAGAACATGAAGGGCTGGATAAGAAAATGAACAAATGGAATAGGAGGAATAACAAGACGTAAGAGGTGCTAGAAGAGAAAATGGATGTCATGCAGGTAAAAGAAGTCGACGAAATATAATGGCAGAGAATTAGTTGAAGACGAAAATGAAAGAGGCTGAGAAATGGCAGAGCGTGAACGAGAAAGAAGGCCAGACAGAAGTAGAAGGATTATCACAGAGGACTTCCTGCTGGGATTATCATAAGAGAAACGACAGGCGAAGAAGATTTGTGGCGACAGAATAAGAAGCACTGCGGTGACGTCTGACATGCAGTTGACGTCGGGTCTTCTTTGCATGAGCAAACAGAGCGGTCGTCGTCGGCGCAGCACTAATCCTTCTCGAGGCCCCAGAGACACCCATCGCTTCGAGAACAGTCTCCGATAAATTATTATATCCGAGAAGAATCACTGCACACATGTTAGATCGACACTCGGGTCTCGTGTACACATGACGCAGGTCGGAGCCCATGTTTAAAATCCCATGAGACGTGTCTGACACATCGCAAGATCATAATGTGGCCAGACGCTTTGTCCAGATGAGAAACACGACACCATTACCGCTTTATTCGCGACCATCGGAGCCAATTATCAAGTCCACGCACGTTCTAAAAACGCAATGGCTATCAGAGGAAACGATGCCTATTGATTGGCTAGATCCTGTTTCTGGCTATACAGGACATCACTGTGCGTGGTCAGTTTGTACAGTAAGAGTAAAGCTCTAATGTGTCTGATAGATTATCAATATCCTTATCATTGTTATTATTGTTTTTTTTCTGTATGATCCCTCTGGAATCAAAATATTAGGGGGCGTTGTCCTGGTATGGCTAGTCTTCGCAGATGGTTCTGTTGATGGTGAAAATGCTACAAAAATCGACTGCATCGAAGCGCTTGACAACCATGGATAGGCGTTGTTTCTATTATTAATATTATTATTATTTATTTATTTATTAGTTATTAGTTATTAATTATTATTATTATTATTATTACTACTACTACTGCTCCACCTACTCCACCCCTACTACTACTACTACTACTACTACTACTACTACTACTACTACTACTACTACTACTACTACTACTACCACTACTACTACTACTACTACTACTACTACTACTACTACTACTACTACTGTATCGCTACAATGGGGCCTCACAAATTTCGAGCTCAACTGGATGGCGTTGAGCTTCAATTGTGAGGGAAGGTCTTGCGGAAGGAGGGTCTTGCTAAAGGAAGGTCTTGCTGAAAGAAGGTCTTGCTGAAGGAAATTCTTGCTGAATGTAGGTCTTGCTGTAACCGTGATAATTCTGTACATTACATTACAATAGATAGCCTCGATCAATTTATATATATATAGATCATTATTATACATTAGGTTTAGCTGAACATTCACTAATTCTGACAGTATAGGTTCTGTCAGTCACTCGTGTAGGCTCTAGCAGTTGCAGTCAGCCCTCATTGCTAGAGTGGTCAATAGTTGATCCTTGAGTGGTCAGTAACTAGCCAATCAAAGTAGTCTGATCTAGGATAGGCCAGTTTCCTCTTTGGCTGAGGAAAGTCTCTTATAAGCTACAGCACTGTTAAGAACTTTGCAGTCTGACTTCCGAAGAACTCTTAACTATCTTGTCAGGCTCGTCAACTCGTATCATCTTGGGGTTTGGACATTATCATCTCACCCATACTCGCATTAGTAAGTACATGTAACAGTTATGTATTAGTCACAATCATTATATATATATATTATTATTATTACCTCTTCTTCTCTGTATTTAATAAAGATAGTTTGTATCTGAACTGTCATGTGTCTACTCTTCATGTGTAGCTAGTTTCCCCTAGCATAATCTACTCGTCAACATCTGATATAATAGTAGAGCTAGTCTAAGTAGAACCTTCTGCGTTCATACATTGCTAAAGGAAGGCCTGAAGGAAAGTCTTACTGTAGGAAGGTCTTGCTGAAGGAGGGTCTTGCTAAAGGAAGGTCTTGCTGAAAGAAGGTCCTGCTGAAGGAAATTCTTGCTGAATGTAGGTCTTGCTAAAGGAAGGCCTGGAGGAAAGTCTTACTGTAGGAAGGTCTTGCGGAAGGAGGGTCTTGCTAAAGGAAGGTCTTGCTGAAAGAAGGTCCTGCTGAAGAAAATTCTTGCTGAAGGTAGGTCTTGCTAAAGGAAGGCCTTGCTGCAGGAAGGTCTTGCTGAAGGATGGTCTTGCTGAAAGTCCTTACACAGTAACCACGCCAAAGTGGGTGTCTTAAACCGTACTCGACGTGTTCCAAGAAGACCTCTCTGTCATACAGGCTATAAAAGTTTATGGACGTCCCCTGCGTTCACTGTATCGCAAACTCTGTCGTTTATTTACTAACCTACACCGCTCCAACTACACTGTTTGGTGACAGGAATATGAGATACGCGAAGAACTCTAGTACGATCAGCACACTCAGACCCACAATCGTTGAGATAGGTGCTAAGTGAACTGCCGAATGGATCAAATGAAGTATTTTGCATGTTGCTACAGGCAAGGCCCTGCGTCGCTATAGCGTGACGTTGGTAGTACGAGACGGAATGTTCAATGCTCAACCTTTGATTTTTATAAACATCATCGAGTAAGTCATTGTGGCCGCTGTTTGTGTTACAGCTGGTCTTCTTAGAACGTATCGCATGCAGAAGAAACTGCATCTCACTTGTATATTATTGTTTATATGTATTTACTACTTTGTCATAGATTTTATGATATATATATATTATATATACATCATATAAGTATATACATACTTGCATATACATTACACGCCGTCGTGACCAACCGTACATAATATAGGCATGTTCCGTTTCTGCATGCATATATAGTATATCTCGACGCTATGAGAGGAGATTATCCAGTAACTCCGCACGAGATCACCAGCTAATTATAAAAACTAATGTGCTAAGGAAACAGACCACCATCGTATCTTGGCCGCGCCGCGTGCGTACAAAGGATAATTATGGTTATATGTAAACATATGTTCCTATTATTTGCATTTTCCACCGTCATTAGTGAAATATTATATGCATTTAAATATGGAATTGGTTGCAGATTATATATATATATATATATATAATAATAATAATAACTAATTACGGTACAAAAAGCATACAGAGTGGATAGGGAAGAGAAAAGAAACAGAGTCTACAGGTCGACATACTAACTTACCAACGACGATTGATTAGACACATGTCCTATGCGTAACATGAATAAACAAAAGTCACCACAAAGTAATCGATTCTATCAGATTTTTACAATAAATTTTGCCTTTTAATTTCCAAACTCTCCCAACACGAATTTCCTTATTATTAGCACCTCCTTTTTAAGCTGGTGCCCCGCGTTTGGCTTTCGAGTGGCGCTGTAGAAGTTTAGACGAAACGACTACGATTGGAAACGATTGGAAAATGCTACCAACACATCCAAGAATTATTCTGAAAATCATATTGTGTGTGAATGTGTTTGCACATGTCGTAGGTATCCGTCTGTCTGTGTGTGTCTGTATTCGCGAGCGCGTGTGTGTATGCGTGCGTGTTTATGTGTGTCGGTGTGTGTGGGTGTGTGTTAGAATTGTATCGGTCTCGAGTCGTCTCGTCGAGATTGTTTTTTAGTGTCTCGGTCTCGAGAACCTGTTGTCATGGTTTCGGTCTCGAGGTAGTGTTTCAAATTTTTAGAAACCATCTTGAGGTGAATGTCTTGTTCTGTCTCGAACAAGCGGTCTCGTTAAGTCTCGCGTTAACTGTCTCAAAATCTTGCGCTGTAAACTCAAACCGGAAGCTATGAAAAACGTCTATCCTGGTTAACGCCTGAGTCACATGATACTAAAATCATTTCGATTATCTTAAAGTGCAAAAATGTCTGAGAGAGAACCTGAAATTGTGAAGTTTGCGCTTTGCGTTTACGCACTTTGAAGTTATTGACAAACAATACGTTTGTCGTTGGTTTATGAACTATAAAGCCACTATAACCGAAACGATAGGAACAACTTCGAGTTTCTCTGAGTGAGTTAGGATATGCAGTAAAAACTTTAATTTCGTTTGGTATTTGGTATGGAATTTGCTTGCTTAAAATCATCTAGAAGAGTTCAGACGTGTCTAAAAAAGCTTTCTTGATACTATTCAGACGATAGGCTGACAAAGAGATATACAAAAAGATTAAGCAGCAATAAAAAAATTGTTCTCGATACGTGGTACTGCATTATAAGTTTCAAATTGAAATTATAAATGACCTTATTCCCGAAAACTGATGCATGAGTATCTTACAGATTGTATTTAAGAACACTTGTCTTTTACTGACTTGTACTGTCTTGGACATATATGATCTCGGTCTCGGTCTCGGTCTTGGTGCCGCACTGTCTCGGTCTCTAGTCTTGGTCTCGAACGTCCAAGCCTTGCATAAAGTCTGGTTTCTGTATGTGTGTGTGTGTCGGTGTATGTGTATTTATATATATATATATATATATATATATATGTGTGTGTGTGTGAGTGTGTGTGTGTGTGTGTGTGTGTGTGTGTGTGTGTGTGTGTGTGTGTGTGTGTGTGTGTGTGTGTGTGAGATGAAAGGTGTGTAGGTGTGTGTGAAACTGTGTGTGTGCGTGTGCCAGCGTGTCAGTCTTATAACAAAGACTAACGTAGAGTATTCATAGGTCACAGGACGATTAAGCCAGACACAGGCTGCCCTCCGTGTGTGCGGTCCGGTGTCATGAACACGTGTTGGAACATGTAGCAGGGTCGTTGTTCTATTCTGAGGCGGAACAGGATTCCTTCTGTGCAAATCCACTTCCGCTTTTCGATCGAATGTTAGTCCTCCCTCTGAGATCGCGTCGATCATTCTTTAAGGCGTCGAATTTGCTTCACTAAATATAGATACGAGCCTAGTCGCCAGGGGGTACGCATATTGTCCGACGGTAGAGTGTTAGCGAGGGATGCCTGAAGGAAGACTTGGGCAGAGGGAGCAAGGAAGGGGTGAAGATAGGAATCAAAGAAATACGGATAGAGGTAGAAAGGAGAAAAGAGTGCATGGGAAAGGGATGCATCGAGGGAAGGAGAGGGACGGAGGGAGAGAGAGAGAGGAAGAGAGACAGAGAACGTAGATGGGGAGTACAAAAGGAGGGAGGTGGAAACAAGAAAGATGGAGGCAACGAAGTAATCATAGGGAAGAAGATAGGTAGGTATTGATGTCGGCAGAAGAGTAGGCCGTGAGGTAGAGATATAAGAAGGAAGAATTAAAGAATGGAGAGGGGCAGGCCGAGAGGCAGGAAGGTAGGTACGAAGGCTGGAAACGGGAAAACAGAGAAACAGAACAAGAAATGGACAGTGAAAGGCAAAAGACAACAGGGCAGTGAGAGAGAGACACACACACACAGATATAGACAGGGATATAGAGAGACGCAGAGAGAGACATAGACAGGTGGACAGAGATGCAAGAGAGACACAGATAGAGTCTGGTGCAGATATAGAAATAGAGAGACAGATACATTAAGAGACACAGAGACAGGGAGAGTTGCGTGAGAGAAAGCGACACATCCACACAGTGAGAGACAGAGATAGAGAGACAGACAGACAGAGAGAGACAGAGATAGAGAGACAGACAGACAGAGAGAGACAGAGATAGAGAGACAGACAGACAGAGAGAGACAGAGATAGAGAGACAGACAGACAGAGAGAGACAGAGATAGAGAGTCAAACAGAAACAGAGACACAAGAGACAGAGACAAAGAGAGTGGTAAGGGAGTGAGAGACAGACAAAGAGACAGGGAAAGAGAGGGAGAAAGGAAGGGAGGGAGGGAGGGAGGTTGGGCTACAGGAACCGTGTCAATGAGGACGAAGTCTAAAAAAAAGATCAGAAGAGACGAGATTCTACGAGATCTCGTCTTTCGTCATCGTTTTCTCACCCTGAAGGGATCTCGTCAATACGCAGCAGTGCCATCTATTGCCACGATGTCCATGTCCTTCCCACCGCACTCCCCACCGCTTCAAGCAACGCGCGGATGAACCTCAGAGGACTCCTTATCAACCGCTCCTATGACAACCGTCTACTGGCATGGCAACCGTAGCAATCGATCACTACTGTCTGGTCGTGTCAACGACTCAGCCCCACTGGGGCGCTATAGAAATGAGATCTGTTCGGATGGCGCTCGAGGCAATTAAAAGTCCAAGTCCATGTACTTAAACATCCATAAGGCGATGTTCTAATCATTTTCCCCTACGCGGAACTGTGTTACTGGCTCCGCACCCCATTACCTTCAGAGCCCCAGTATCCCTCTTACCCTGTCGTTCCTCCCTACGGTCCTCAGCTCGGGGCCATTTGGTCGTCCCGCGGACGCATACCCCTATTATAGTTCAGACTAGAAGTGTCGCCTCTATTGGCCCCACCAGCTGGAATCGACCACCTCAGTTCCTTGGGATCTATCATTCTTCCTGAAATCTCTACCAACAAATTGACCAGGCGCCTTCCACCGCCGTTTACTGGAGATATTGCCAGTGGCCCCATATTCAAAATGATTTGCCATTCATGGTACAGGCATGCATGTGCCTTTAAATCTCCATATTCACTTTGTCCGAAAACAAAGGGACCCGCTAATAATAATAATATGAAAATAAATAGTAAATAATCGTCGATTTTTACAATTGAAAACCGTTTAATCCTGACATATTTGTCCACAAATTTTAAATTTATGAACGTTCTTGTTAAAAACAGAACGTCACAGTGACGTCTTTAAATTACAATGTTCTTGCCTGGGAGGAATTTGTTCAGCTGGTCGTTGAAGCGTCTATTGGCCAATGACGCACGCGTCTTGAAGCTTGTGTTGAGGCCGAATGGGGACACTTTGAACATACCTTGCAGTTTAATATTTTTCAAATACAAGAATAAATTAGAAATAAATATACGGCTGTTTTTCGATAACAGTTTCAAAGAGTTGAAACTTCTGTTGTTGAATTTTAGGCCGTCCTTCATACTTGAATTTTGATGCTAATCACGTCGGTTTGATTGGATGACAGGAACTATCATATTTTATGCAGTTTTAGGTAAATATGTCAGGTTTAAAACGGTTTTTGATTTTTAAAGATTGACAAATATTTATTATTTATTATCATAATATTATTATCATTAGGAGGTTCCTTTATTTTCGGACACAGTGTATAACTAAATACACACTCAAGGACGCACACACACACACATCTGTATGTATATATTATGTATATATATATATATATACATATACGATGTGGAGATGCGTGGTTATGTAGTTAAAAATATATCGATAATATATGTTGAATGTATTGATTCATCTTGTCAATGTGTACAGTTCGCACGACTTTAGTAATACCAGCGAACAAATGGTCCTTCATGCCTACATGAACACAGAACTTGTTGGCACGCCGAAGTGGAGCAACGTATAAAAGGTTTAAATTGGGGGAACAGACTAAAACTCGCAGACTAAAATGGAAAGAGGCAAACTACGATGTGATAACACAGACAAATATCGACTGATAATGACCAAAAGTCTGATTTAAACTGAATAACAGCACCTAAAACGGACTGAGATTGTATGCTGAGTCAAACGAACAAAATCTAAGACTAAGAATTGCTAAATGGGTAACTAAAATCTAACAATTTTGACTATGTTGCCTTCATCACACTGGAAAGCGTGGAAACATAATTATACTGCACGATCAGACACCAGAATAGGTTGCCTCTCCTCGAGGTGCACCGAACAGCATCGTTGCTTTAGTTCCCAATAATGTGGCGTGGGACATGGAGACACACCTATTTGTTTAGTTGTGTTAGTTTGTCATGCTCACATTTATTGTCATGATCATTGTGTTAATTATTTCCGTCATCATTGTATTGATATGGTGCGATAATTGCACTGATTAATTGTCTTTATTTTGTAATTATAGGTTGTGATTGTTGCATTTTTTGCTTTGACTGTTGAATTGATCTGTCGTAATTATTGTAAAATCTGATATCCTGCCTGGCTGTGTTTCTCCTCGACTGAAGACGACATCGCCTGGCATCACCTATCGACGACTCTCTATACCACTCGATACACTCGAACTGTGAACGAGCTATCGACTAATACACCGGATGAGAATCCACTGGCTCTGCAGTCTTTAGAATTGTTGGCATTTCTTTGCTAATTACTGATTTCTTTTTGTCTTCCTAGGAACTTCTACATAGCTTCAACGTCGACTTATACGAGATCGTTTATTACTAGTTTTTAATGAACCAGATCTTAGCACGGCCCCATTACCTGCGCACTCCATATATATTTACCTCTACAATTACCTGTACAGTTACCTCTACAATCACCTGCACAATCACTTGTACAGTCACCTGTACAATAAACTGTACCATCACCTGTACCATCATCGGTACAATCATCTGTACATTTACCTGTACATTCACCTGTACAATCACCTGTACATTCATCTGTACAATCACCTATGCAATCTCCTGTACAATGACCTGTACAATCATCTGTGAAATCATCTGTACAATCAACTGTACAATTACCTGTGCAATCATATATACGATCACTTTATTAAAACTAAGACGATGGAGATGATCGTCTCACATAGACCTATTTTTCAGGGTCTTCTCTCCACCCGGGACCCCAGGGGTGACGTCTTTGGAGATCCTGGGGGTCACAATATCTACCGATCTAACAGTCAGCTGGCATGTGGATAACCAACGGAAGAAGTGCGTACACATGCTCTACATTGGTACGCTCTTTGAGTCCACAAGACCAACGGTGCAGTCTATCCCACCAGTCACACATCCAGTAGCCGAAGCTACAAGTGTGGCTAAGATGTTGTACATAGTGGGCTCGCACAAAGCCCACCTAGATGAGCCGCGTCCAGAGGTTCCTGCGCCGGGATGAACGCCTCCTTCAGAACTCAGACGACGTAGAGAAGAGATGGTAGGAAGTAGAGGACCGTTTCATATGACCTGAAGTCCTAAGAGTTGGCATCCCTCCAACTATGATTATTATAAAGGCATGACTTAAGGCCTATAGACCACACGGCGTTCAATTAACTACAAGAGATGATAGGGAGAGTGTGTGGGTGTTGATTTTTTAACGACACCGTTTCATATTGAAGATGGTTTGGTTTCGCCCTCCTCCTTTCTCCAGGCTTGGGACTGGCACTGTCAAAGTCCACACAGTGATGGAGTTAGATGATAGAGACGCTATTCATACGATTTTATACCGGTCCCTGTACTCAGCCTAAGGACTCCAGCCTATAGAGGAGGATTGACCAATAACCACACTACAGCTGCAAAACTCTACAGTTATTCTAGTTGATTCTCATGTACAGAGTGCGTGCCAATCAGCGTAACCTTCTAATTAATTAAGCGAAGATTATTTTTGTACGATAATCCGACCATTACCTGTAAAGTTACCAGAACAATAATTGCCCGTACAATCGCCAGAGCGCTTTTACAATTTTCTGTAACAATTACTTGCGACAACTACCTATACAAACTGCGACAAGGATTAGATCATTAGATCATGTTATGTAGTATTCTATTTACGGATTTATAAAGCGCCTCTCACAGTACAACCTAATCAGAGGCGCACCCAGTGCGAAGAACCCCTAAAGAATAGAAATCTTAAGAGAACTAGCAGAAACAGCTGTGCTACAAGAAAAGATTGCAGCCAACTGAGACATAAGGACGATGCTGATCTCAGGCAGTTCTAGACCAAAGTACTAGAAGGTCATGACAAGGTCTACAGAGCGGAGAGAACTCCAGAGGCTGTCGAGGTAGGTTGCCTAATAAGATCACGAAGATAGCGTGGAGCTTGACCCAGAAACGCCTGGTATGTAAGAAAGAGAATAATTTTGAACTGAATCCTTTCAGTTAGGGGAAGACAATAAAGATGTTCAGTCATGAATGTAGAAATATGTGAGAAACGAGGAAGATGGGCGATCAGACGAGCAGTTGCATTAAGTACAAACTGGAGTGGAGCGAGGCGGAGTTTGGGTAGGCCGATGAGTAATGAGTTACAGTAGTCAACACGGGAACTGATGAAGGCATGAACCATGGACGAAAAAATTGTTGAGGACACGGATCGTCGGATGGCACGTAAAAGCTAGACTGAGAGAGATTAGAGATATGTGCAGAGAAAGATAGGGTACTGTCAAGAGGAACACCCAGATTGCGGACATTTGTCGAGTAAGTAAGCAGAGGGAACCTCTTGGCGGGTACAGCATTATCAAGTTTGAGCAGCTGCTGGTGGGTGCCCAACCAGATCAGTTGAGTCTTGGAAGAGTTTAGTAAAGACGATTTGAGGGCATCCAGCAGTTAAGATCAGCAGAGAGAGATTCCATAGATTGGGAAAGAGCAAACTGGTTGGAAGATGAGCCACATACGAAGGTCTGACCATCGTCAGCGTAAAGGAGACTTGATGCTAAGTGCAATTCTTATTCCAGTATGTGCATTATCAACTTTCATAGCAAAAAATTGTATAGAAATCTTCCTAAATACGTGTCCTAGAAACCAACGAAACGAGAGAAAACGAGTGAAACGAAGATAAACAGAATGAATTAACCGAGTTAAACGAAGACGAACAGAAGAAATGAACCGAGTGAAATGAAGATAAATCGATCTAACGAAGATGAAACCGATTGGAAAGAAGTGAAACGGAGCGAAACAGGAAACGTGGTCATCTTACCGAAGCAAAGGGTCAGCGTATCGGACACAGCCAGACTGAGCAGGTAGTAATTGGTTGCCGTGTGCATTGACATGTTGTTGACGATGACGATCGTCGTTGACACGTTGCCAATGACGCCCGTCACGAAGATGCAACAGTAAATGAGAGCCAGTACGACGGATTCCGCCAGGTTGCGATACCTGCATCCCAGGTGAGACTCCAGGTAAGCGGCAAGATCAAACGCCGTCGCGTTTACCAACGACAGCCAGGATGACGTCACATCGTGGACGTCAGCGTCCATGTCACTCGTCGTCACGATCATTCTGTTTCTGTAATTAAGTATTAATAGTATTAGTGTTATCAACATTTAAAATCATTTTTTAAGCGCCACTATAAAAGACTAAGCATCGATCATGGTAAAGGACTCGCAGAAGGTACTTACACAGTACCTGAGTCGGAGGAGGAGGGTCGACCCCAAACCCTTCGCGTTTCAATCGGTCACTGTGTCCCACAAAACCTAGTAACATTTCTGTTCTTGTTAGAATGGGAATCATCGACATATTATCGATTCAAGTTAACCACAAGACTATATAACGCACCCGAAAGTCTATTCGGTTAGGTTATAATTATAAAATCAAATCAAATATGTTTTTATTGATCGCGTTAGTGTTGTACACTCTAATCACACAACAAATAGAAATACGAAAAAAGCTGTACAAAAGAACCTTTTAGCAATAGTATTCTAAGGGACGAGACAATAGGGAAAAAGAAGGACTCTAAGAGACCCAATGATACCGCTAGCCGGGCCTATCCTTTCCATGAAATATTAGTCGGCATTAGGTCAACGTGCAGTTAACAGAAGTTTTTTCTTAACTAGTTAACTAATCTAGTTCGTGTACACAAATTCCAAGAATTGATAGTGGCAGTGTCAGTTTTAAATTAAATGAAAATTATTATGATAAGAAAGAGTATCACCTGTGTAAGATCGTTGCGTGATGCCGCTTAATGTGTGTGGATAGTGCGTGTTGCAATTAGATTTCAACTCGTGCAACAGCAGCAGCTGATGTTTTCTTATCAACTAATCATTTGTGTCCATTGTGCTATGAACGTTCTGCGTAGCTTTGCTTTTCTTTAACATCTTTTGCTAAAAAAAACCTTTTCATTTTCCACGAATTAAAAGCGCCATGGTTCACCCATGCAGAAGAGGAATCTGTTACGCTTTGTTGGTCCTAAAGGAGGTGAATCAGGCGTCACAAAATATCGTTGCAACGATTCCATAGATGTTGTTCAGACGTTTTACACTTCAAAGCTTTTACAGCCTTGTTACATAACAGCCTCAGTTTGAATATAATGACTTCATCTTAATTGCAATTTCATTTCTGTACACGGATTGCGGGTGTTTGAACTTGTATATCTTCGTCTCATAATTACAGGTTTTAGATGAGTGACATTGAATTACTTCCATTCTCCGGAATATAATAAAGGAAAAGATCGCAGTGTCTTTAGAAATTTCAACAGTTCCTACCTGAAGTCAAGGTAGGCATTAAGTCAGCTCCCAACGATAACTGTGTAGGACACTTATGCAAGTCCTACACTCAAAGTTGCTCACCGCCATGGTTTAAGGCGTAGTCATTTATAGCAGGTCCTAATAAATGTTTCATAATGGTAATGGTAATAATGTCCCCTCCTAACGATCGCATCGTTTCAAATGACGCGATGACGGCCAGTTGCATGAAAGCTCGCTATTATACGCCGAGTGCGAGTAATGAAGTCGCCCGCACTTAGTAACGAAGGGGCGGAAGGCACACGTCTCAGTGTATCTGAACACTCATCACACGTAGTATAGTCTCTGAACTAAGATGAATAGTTTCGCCAGCCTTGTAGTGACTAACTCAGACGATGTTATTGCAGCTGCTCCTGGTCATGGGATACTGCTGCTGCTGTTGGTATGGATGATGTGTGTTCTGGCGCACTCTTTGGCGCTGTCGCCGTGCGCGCGTCGGCTTTTATCGATGCTGGAGAGAAGACGTCTCCGAGGATGGACATTAAGTGGGCATCGGCTACAGAGGCAGAGGACGGGGTCGATTCTGTCTGCATCGCTATGGTTGTTGTAGTCGTCGATGATGCGGATGGACTCGTTGATAAAGTGATGAGGAAGACGACGACGATGTGGCTAGAGGTCAGTTGACCAGAGTGCACTGAAAGACCAGACGACGGCCAATTGAAACAGAAGAGGGTGTGACACAAACACTGGCACACGCATGCACAGATACACTCACGCATATACAAACACACGCGCTCAAACACTCACACAACATGATGGATGGAAGAAACGCCGGAGTGTTTTTTAAGTTGTAAAACTGAGAGACATAGAGAGATAGACTGAGAGAGAGAGAGAGAGACAGACAGACAGACAGACAGACAGACAGAGACAGACAGAGACAGACAGAGACAGACAGAGACAGACAGAGACAGACAGAGACAGACAGAGACAGACAGAGACAGACAGAGACAGACAGAGACAGACAGAGACAGACAGAGACAGACAGAGACAGACAGACAGACAGAGACAGGCAGACAGACAGAGACAGAGACAGAGACAGAGACAGAGAGACAAAGACAGTGACAGTGACAGTGGCAGACACAGACACAGACACACAGATAAACACACAGAGAGATGCGTCTATTGAAGTATTTTCGAATGGGCATCACCTAGGAATCACTTGGCCTTTGCACATAGCGGACGATATATATATATATATATATATATATATATAATATACGCTACAACTTCTTCGCAAAATATTCGTCACGTTACTCCATTATCGCCCTAGAAAAGTTTTAATAAAGCGTCGCAAGCTTGGTCATTTCTATAGCGCCTTTTCAGCACGCTTTCTATGTTTGACATTCTTTACATTTGCTGCAGCGTCTAATTGACTGAGCGTGGGGTCGCTTCAAGAGCAGGTAGTGGAGGAAGAGGAGCTTCTCATACGTGTATGGTGTACGCTTAAAGGCTTAACATCGGGATCGAAAACTAGACCGCCCATCTAATCAATATGCATTTGCTTAGTTCCAATAGCCTTTTAAGGCCTGTGGAACCTCAATCTCACTAATAGCAGCTGGCTAATTGAAATGGCAACAATTGGTTTGGTCTTTATGAATAGACAGTCGTGCACCAAGATATAAGTATATTCAGAACAAATTAGCATTTGGCATCAAACAGGGTATACATTCATTCGTGCAGGGTATAGACAGCCAGCTGTATCTGAAACGGACAGTCTAAGGCAGACTCTAGGCAACACTGACAATAATAGCTTCGATTGCTTGGCGATAACTTCTAGATAGACTGCGCCTCGGCTTGTAATCCATGTTACCTGCCACTGATGGCAGTAGGTTTTCGGTTCTCTGGTTCCAACACAACTAAGTCATATCCTATCACGTGCCAAATACTAGCGTACCTTGAAAGTACTCAGATGGTTTATTCTAGCTTTCATCTTGACTGCGTTAGAAACTATTTCTAACAAGATTGTGCAAATTTGTAAACTGAACATTAGAGTATGGATTTATTTGTAGGATACAATTATGTTGTGTTCATATAGATCATTGTTATAAGAAGACCGGTATGTTAGTAAATACTTGCAAGGACATGGCAATAACATGATAGCTAATATATGATGGACAGTATTCGAACATCATCTGTTGGAACCAATAACCGAACTGTCAGGAAAAGAAGAACGGAGAATTCCTCCCAGGACAATTACCCCCAGACTAGGACAAAAAGTATATATGCGTATACATACATATATGCATACATTACGTGAATGCATGCACGCATACATTCACGTGATGTATACATGAATGCATGCATACATGCATACATACAAGCATGCATACATGCATACATGCATCCATGCATCCATGCATCCATGCATCCATGCATCCATGCATACATGCATACATGCATCCATGCAGACATGCAGCCATGCATCCATGCATACATGCATACATGCATACATGCAGCCATGCATCCATGCATACATGCATACATGCATACATGCAGCCATGCATCCATGCATACATGCATACATGCATACATGCATACATGCATCCATGCATACATGCATACATGCATACATGCATCCATGCAGACATGCAGCCATGCATCCATGCATACATGCATACATGCATACATGCAGCCATGCATCCATGCATACATGCATACATGCATACATGCAGCCATGCATCCATGCATACATGCATACATGCATACATGCATACATGCATACATGCATACATGCATACATGCATACATGCATACATATATATATATATATATGCATACATACCTACATGCAAGGTGGTATATACATACATATATATATATATATATATATATATATATCTGTCTCGCAATTCAAGATTATGTGCCCTGTTCTCTACACCTTTCTGTTGTTATGACCAATCTAATGCCATGTGCATCATACTCTGCCGTCTCCCGGTCTCTTTGACTCTATTCAGATGGTCTGACCTACGTGACATGTGACCCGTATGTTATGTGCTTGCGTGCGTGCGTGTGCCTACGTGTGCCGTGTGTCTGTGTATATGTTATTTACGACCCATATTATAATTGAAATGCAAATGAACTACGTCTTTAACTCGGCTAGTGCGTCCATTGATAGAGAGGCGCAAGGGTAATAATTCATTGTTTCATAACTGACCACTCAATCGACGGCCACAGTCCCAGCTGCTAGACCTCTATAGGGTTCTGAGGGTTCGATTTGATTGGCATGCGTGCTCATTAAATGGGCGGTCCTGGTTTAATGTTAAACTGCAAGGTGAAGCTGCCCCATCGGTCTCTCTCTTAGCCAGCAATCGGTCGACGTAATATTCGACACAGACCCACTGACATTGATCGCTGGACAACGAGAGTATTGGCCAATCGCAATGAGTGCTGTTGTTATCAGCTTCAGTGTAATTTCACTCTTTTTTCATACAGTTAAGTTTAAGTAATGTAATGTAATCGAATATTTCTATAGCGCCTTTCAAGATATCTACTCAGAGGCGCTCTATGCGCTGGCCTATATGATGGTAACGGTAATTTTTCATACAGATTATTTATATCAAATTATCAGTTAATAAAATGGATTATTCACGTGATAGATTTTCTTTATAGCTAATACTGCTAAATCGTGTAATTAATACTTAGTTTAATTACCAATTATAATTAAATCATGTCTTGTGTTGTCTCGTTGTTATTATAAATAAAATGTATACCATGTCGTAATCGTATACGTGATGCTAGACATAATATATTAGGTTAGATTTAAATAGCGGTTAAAAGAATGTGGTTGAACCAATTATTAACAACTATCGTCTTCTCTTTCGGGATCCTTCATGCTGGAAGCACAACTGATTGGTCCGCACTGCAAGAAGGGCTTTAGAAATTCTTACAAAAGATAGAATCGAATATATATATACACATATATACTATATATATATACACATATATACTATATATATATACATATATATATACTATATACATTATATGCATATATATACATGTATATATATATATATGCTATCACTTCATAAGGTTCAATCGCGTGGCTATTGATTAAACCATAAAATATCATATATATTATACAATAGTTAACATAGTACTGCCAACACCCACGTTAATAATTATTGACCATCATCATCACCAGCATCATCATCATCAGTTCCTGACGCCAGATATTTTGCGGCGATGGGTACGAATAAATCATATCTTTGTCCTCGATCATTTGTCAAGTTAAGTTCTCCTCTCAGTAATAGTCCAAGTCTTGCCAAGTCTTTTTGAGTTTCATTGTTCCAGTGTTCCAGGGCAGTCTTGGTCTGCCTTGGTTTCTTTCCTTCGAATCTATCAATTGCAATTAGCCAAACTGTAGACTTCATCTTGGCTCCTAATTTCCCTCAACTTCACTCAAGGGCAAAATTACCACCAGACGCACATGTAACAACGGCGACAGCGTTCAACTAACTACTATATGTCGGCGATGAAACCAACTTCATTTTAATTAAAACCTACGAACAACAAGTGACAATTAGTCAAATTTACAACGAGCTGCTCTCTCTCTCTCTCTCTCTCTCTCTCTCGCTCTAACTGAAAATATTTTAACGGTCCCATCGTGTTTCTGCGCTATATCCAGAGTCAGTGAAGTCACCCTATCGATAATTTGACTAACATCTCTAGAACAGGTAAAATGAACAGGTGAACACATTTTCAGCACTTTTCTGTTCGTTGAGTAGAATTTTTTAAACATTTCTGTAATTCTTCTGTTCGTTGAGAAAATTAGTGCAAAAGAGTTGAACTGATTTTGCACTGACTTTCGAGAACTTCCCCATTCTGCAGATGTTTCTGAAGAGGTCCAGTGTACCAACTAATCCGTAAATTCTATGAGAAAGCGCAGAAAGTCAGAATAACAGTTGTGTAGTTGTACCTTTTCTGTTACTTCTTGATGAGGCCCTGAGCAAGGACATTGCTCAGTGGGAGGGCGCTTGAGTAAGGTTCGCTTCAGGGCACCTCAGAGGCAGCTCTGCCATTGCATCATAATCGATGTCGTCATTCTTGTTGTCGCTTAGTTGTCACTTGCTGCAACTTTAACGATAGATTTTGATATCATACAGCATCATCGACAACAGCAACATCGTCGTCATCATTAACGGGATCGTAATCATCGCAATTATTATCATCATCATACTCATCGTCATCATCATCATCATCATCACCATTGTCATCATCATCATCATCATCGTCATCATCATCATCATCGTAATCATAATCATAATCATGGTCATCGCAATCATGGTCATCAATGTCGTCTTTGCAAGTGTCATAGCTGAGTCTTTTTAATAATTTACCTCTGTCACTCTTCTTGCCTCCAACTGCGATGGACTGTTTTAGGGTGATTGCCAATTTGTTTCTGCTGCCTTTGTGTCCATATACTGTCGTTTAACTCTCGACGATCCATCCAGGTCTCCTATTTCTCAAACTCTCTCTTTCTTTCTTCTTCTGATTTCTCTTTCTCCGTTTCTCTTTATCTTCTATCTGCTCCTCGAATTCCTTCTCCGTCAATGCAACTGACGTATTTACACTAGACTTTACACAGACATCGAAACATACATGTAGGCTAAGTCAGCGGGTGTCAGACTTGTGTGTGTCCGTTTGGCATTTGCTTAGGTCTATAAGGGCATCATGATGTGTCAACTGGCTAGGGGATGTAGAAGTGAGTGTCGAACAGACAGACAACCAGATGTGGTTCGGGGTTAGGGAGCGATGGCCCTAGACTAGAGAATAGAAAGTGGAGACTGGTAACTCTCGTTCTATCAGATCTCGCGAGACTCTCTTCCTTGAGACTGCGCCTTTAATTACGAGTTGACTAGACGCGGGAAGTGTAACGAGAGACGATTGGCGCACCTGTGAGTAAAAGGGAAACAAACACCTGTCAAGTTGACGAGCTATTTATAGTAGATTAGCAGATGGACGGACGGACGGACGGACGGACGGACGGACGGGCGGACGGACGGACGGACGGACGGACGGACGGACGGACGGACGGACGGACGGACGGATTGATGGATGGATGGATGGATGGGTTATTGGCATGATTGATTGGTGGTTGGATGGATTTATTTGGTAAAACACGCGTAGAGTCAGCGATGGTTAGTTGCTGTAACAGCAAAGATGATTGGCGTAGCCCTCCTACTTTGTCCAGTCTTGGGACTGGCACTGCTCATTTACAGATATAATGTTGAAAACGTCGATGAACATACGCGCAGTTGCATACCCTAATGACCCATAAACAGAACCCATTGACTGAATCCTCTGTCGACGCAAAGCACTTCAATCTGGCAAAGACGAATAGCAGAAGAGTAACGCCAGTGAAGTCAATCGCCCTCAGCTGCTGCCATTTCTACTTACGTCCTCCGAATATATATCGGCGCCTAAGCCGAACTCTTAGCGTTGAGCCGACAAACATCAGTTACTGCGTGTCATGAAAGTGAATGACTTTTGTTGCTTCAGGCCGAATAACAGATCCATTCGGTCAATTATTCAGGAAAGACAAGGCGAGAGTATGCACATCTCCATGGCTGGTGCTCTGAAAGCGTTGCAGCTTCAGCAGCCGTTTGTTTCGTCAGGGTAAAAGAAGCTTCATCTTCTTCTCTTTGTCAGACTCTGGTAACCTCTGATCTGTTGTTTCCTGGCATTCTTACTGTACTCGTTCTTCGTCTTTTATTGGCATTTTTTTTATTGTCGTCCTACTGTTTTTGCGCTTGTTCTACTTGTTCTTTTTTATCATGTCCCACCTGATTCTTCTTATTTTTCTTCTTCTGATTCTTCTTCTTTGTCTTCTTCTTTTTCTTCTTCTTTTTTCTTTTTCTTCTTTTTCTCCTTTTTTGGTTCAATTATTCTTGTTCTTCTTTTCTCGCTCTCATCCGTTTGCTCGTCTTATTTCTTCTTCTCTTTCCTATTCCTATTCTTTGTCCTTATTAACCACTATTACTAATACTACTACCATTACTATAACAAACTAGCAACAACGACTCCTATTACTACAACACACACACACACACACACACACACACACACACACACACACACACACACACACACACACACACACACATAAACGCATAGTTATTATCCTCGTTATGGATGCGTCGCTAAATAAACCTATAGGCCTATATACACGGTGAACGGTTAAAAAACGAACATCTACAATTACTGTAATAAATTATCAAATAATGGATGCATTTTAATCAAATATGAAAAGAACTTCAGTTTAATGATTTTATGCGCATATTTATCATATATTTGCTATAATGTGCGTACAGTATGCTCTCCTTAGTCCTCAACAAATTCGTTCCGTTTGCAAAACCTTTCTATAACACGTTTATCCTTAAAATCTGAGTAGTCATGCAAGAAAAAGTTCACAAGGCAAAGGTTCTTGACGTTGGAGAACTGCATCAGCGTATCATATATACTTGAGACGAATTTGATGTTATAGTTCTAATTGATGCAGAGATTACTCAATGGCGAGCGCGTCTCGGTGCGTGTGTTGTGGCCGAAGAAGAACATTTTTTGGCACACATTATTTACCGACATTTACCGACATTTGATACCGCCCTTCTTCCAACATCTTTTGCTCAGAAGTAACTAATAAATGATAACTATGCGCTTCATAATCATTAAACAGAAGTCTTTTTCTAATTATTTGGTTTAAAATGCATACATACATTACTGGACAAATTAATACAGTATTTTTAGAGGTTTGATTTTTATCTGTTCACCGTATATATATATATATATATATATATATATATATATATACATATACAGACACACACACACACACACTTCTAATACTACCATTACAATAATCATTAATGCTATAACAACGTACTTTTATGGCTACCTGCCTCCCAACACCTTGTATGCCTATATGTAAGCATGTACACTTCTGCATGTAGGCCTATCTATGCATGCTTTCGTATGTACTTGTGGAAGTATGTCAGTATGCAGGTTTTAACATCGCAATCTGCCTGTACGTACTCACGCATGTATCTATGTACCACAGAGTAAAAATCCGCAATATATTGGCACGAAGCAACATAGAGGCAGGAGTGGTTATGAAGGCAGTTGTGATGGTGGAGTTAGGAGAGTAATATAATGAAGGACCGAATGTGAAACGATTACATGGCAAAGGTCAACGCATTCGCCGGGCTCATGATAAATATTATTCGATTTGTCTGTGAATCAGTCGTACTGGATTGAACAGCATAACACAGGTCTGATACGAGACGAACTCGCTTACGCAACCCTATGACTAGAGAAATAGAAATAGTTTCATTGGATGCAATAGCAACTGCAGCCGACTCCGACTAAGAAATGGACGTCTGATTAATCTCGGTTGATGACCGACTGACCGACAATAATAAGATCAAAGATTTTGAGAACTGACCATGAGATCCATGAGGAGCCAGACGCAGAATGCAGGATCATCGGTTGGAATATTCTCGTGAGAAGCCAGAGGAGAGATGACATTGCAATAAGAGGAGTTCGATGGATTAGGCGGTGGAAGAGCATTATCGACCGTTGGAGTCAGACGATGACAGGACAATCGTAAGACGGAGAAGAAGGAGAAGGATATTACAAAGTTTTGAGCAGCCACGGGAAGAAGCAAATGGGATGCAGAGGTCTGATGGCGGTACTCTTCCGTATTTTACGGTTGGCTGGCTGCACTGAAGCGTGTCATAGTTGACAGCTTAGGATCAGCCGCTTAGTTCAACGTTTCTTTTCTGGCAAACCAAGAACCTACTATGCACAGGACTAGAAAGTCTATATGTAACGTCGTCGTGTCACTAGTTTTTGGGTGATAATCGGGAGCAAGAAATTGTTACATATTTTTTACATAGCAAGCTGAATCGTTAGCTCTTAGATAAATTTACGAATGACTAAGTCAGTAAAATAAAAAAAATGCCTTTTGAGGTATAAGACATTATAATTTCAATAAGAAGCAAACCTTTTATAGGGGCGACAAGCCATGACATCCATGCTTAAGAGTGAATCATGTGAATGGAAATTTGACGAGTTACTATTCCTCTAATATAGATTCCTTGCTGGCTTACCGAACGAACACGTTAATTGAAGTCTGTAGACACAACTGTTGCTTTTGAGGTAACGTCCGCATTTCAAAGGCTCAATGATTCAATTACTCCTTTGAGTCCTTTCTCGCAAATAACAAGCCTAATTTTCAAAGCTCAAATAAAGGAGCATATGGCAGTGACGAAAAAAGGCAAAGCCTTAAAACATTAATTTTGGCGTTTTGAGTACAAACGTGTCGACATTTTTAATGCAATGAGTTGACGTTGAAGGGTTGTGTTTTGCAAGTGTGTCGCAAATTGCTACGATATTAATAGTCTGTTGACTGTGTGGTGTGCTCGAGTGGATCATCTGTCTATTGCGTAATTAGTTATCCACATCTGGTTCTAATTGGCCATGGCTAATTGGATTTCTTTGCGATTCGGTGGACGCGGTGTGAGTTAATCGCTTCGTACCTCAAAGGTGATCAGTAGTTTTCTGATACCCTTTCAACAATGCTCGGCTTTGTTCTCTATATTTGTCTGGTATCTTCGTCGCTGGTTGTCGCTCTTCTTGTACTGATTATCCTTGCGCTTGTTCTTGCTCACTGAACTGTACATCTGTTTTGTCAGTCTTACTGTCCACGTGTTTGTCGCTTTGTCGATCTGTCTGTCTCTCCGTTTTTCTATATGTCCCACCCTTGGACACGAACAGGTACAGGGAGAGGCGACCGAGGTCGAGATGAGTCTCCAATTCTCTTGGCGTCTAAAGTCAATGGCTTTCGGCTTTCAAAGAGTGTTAAAGCCATGTGTTTCGACAGCGAATCTCAGAGGAATAGAATATCGACAAAGACGGAGAGACAGAGACACAGAGAGTTAGAGACAGACAGAGGAAGAGAGAACATGGCCCAGTGTTAGAAGTTGTGCCTTAATTCCTCATCTCCTTCTCCGTCTTATCTTATTTCTATTCACTCCCTTTTGTTCTCACTCACCTTTCCCCACTTTCTCCCCTTCCTCCTACTTCTCACCGTGTATTAAATGGATACTATATTTATATGAAACAGAGACCTTATCGTATTGTAGATGTATATGTATATAGCTACATTTTTTTATTTCCGAAATTTGATACCGCCCTTCTTTCAACATTTTTTGCTCAGAAGTGCATACACACGCCTCAACGGTGCAATTGCAGTTGTACTGCAGAGCAATTGTGCGCTAAGGACTTGTTCAAGGTCCCTACATACTGACTGACTCCTCGGACGAGGCTCGAACCCGCTCGATCAGCACACACTGAACGTTACGGGCTGACCGCTCTAACCGATCGGCCACTGTGCCCCACCAAATACATAATATAGGTCTATGTTGCGTTCTTCTGTATACTTCGCAATGTGTATCATTGGCCTGATGAGTTCAGACGATTTCTAAATGGTTGTAGGGAAAGCTAAGTCCAATTTCTTTTAGTGCTACTGCCTATGCACCAACATCTGATCTCATCTCTGCCTCAGGCAATTTGACATGCACATGATGACAATAATAAGTGTCTGTACTGTACGTTCACCAACCTCGATACATATAGTTACAAGCGTTGCGAGCATGTGGCTTTGTCTGGCATACACATAGTGTACTTTGTATAGCGCCTATTTGCAGGAAGGGACCGCATTTTGTCTGCTCTTATACTCAGAGTTCCAGGAATTAAACAACACAGGTTCGTAATAACAGCGCTGTAAGCTTGCAGAGATGCATCTGTTTGGCATGCTTTCATTTTAGTTGAATTTATAGTTACAGACAGATGTGACCAGCTAAAAAAACTTAAAAGGTGATCCAAGATGAAGAAGAAGAAGAAGAAGAAAAAGACGGTGAAGATGAAGGTTCATATCCAATATTTTTCATTTATTATTAATCTGGAACGAATTAAGATGAAATCCATTTCAAGTCTCATCTGTCAAATAAAAGCGATAATTCCTTCACACACAAGGGAGTCTATGTGCGTCTGAACCGTCTTATGAGACCCAGGACATTTCATTAAATATTTTAAGCATCCTGGATTTAATAAGCAAATTTGCCCATGTATGCCTTCGGTAACACCTACAATAACTTTAATTTTTGTAAGATATATTGTACACGATCTTATCATTATATATATATATATATCATTATACATAAATGATAAGTAATTTGAGGAAGAAAAGGGGTTTATGTCTACTTCAATTAGGCCTATTTATAATTTCATGAAAGCTTCTATTTCTGCTTTCAATAACAGGAAGGGTAATAATTAAGTCATGCGTGTTCGCATAAAGCCGACAGTGAACATAGCATGACAATGGTTTTAATTGGTTCAGAAGAGAAAAGTCACAAATTCCGTTGTTTATTAAACCGCTGCAAATTATGCATGAAACAGGCTTAAGAGGTGACATTTCCTAGTTTCCTCTTGAAAGCCGTAACAGTGTCCACAGAGACTTTACTGTCATCAAAACCATTATACAAAATTTACATCCCTTACAATGAAGAAATTGCTGGACTAACTGATTTCTGGTCAATCTATGCTCTGATCTTAGTTTCGACTTTTTGAATAATTTATACCTGTGTCCTGAGTTGCCCTTTCGGGTGACAATTCGAAAAACCACTTTCACTGTGGTGCTTCCTTTCCAGTGCTAATCTTATAAGCTCCAATTAGATCTGCTCTGCTGCCGCTCCACTCCTGTGTGTTATTAGCACACGCCATTTCAAACATCATTCATAGCTCGAATCCTTGAAGCCTCATTACTGTAGCTCGTCTTCGAGCGTTGTCCAGCTTTTCAACTCATGCAAAAGACTTCCACTATTTAGACAATGCAACAGAAAAAGCTCATGTAGGCCCTAATTTCCTGCGCATGAATAATAATAATAATAATGATAATATAATAGTATTAATAATATATATTTACTTTTGTACATGTGCATAAATACATGCACACATACATGTACAAACATAGATACATGCATAGTTGCATACACATAATGCATACATACATGGATACATACATTCATACATAAATACATACACAATTACAGATTACATACACGCATACATACACACATACATACATACATACATACATACATACATACATGAATACATATACACATATGTGTATGTAAATATATGCTGAGTTACATATACACATGCATGACATTCATACATTCATACATACATTCATACATACATTCATACACACCGTCATACATACATGCATACTTGCATACATACATACATACATACATACATACATACATACATACATACATACATACATACAAACATACATACATACATACATGCATACATACTTACATACATACATACATACTTGCATACTTGCATACTTGCATACATACATACATACATACATATATACATACATACATACATACATACATACATACATACATACATATATACATACATACATACATATATACATACATCTATACATACATACTTGCATACATACATACATACACACATACTTACACACATACATACATACATAAATAAATACATAAATATATACATGTAACAATGACATGCACAAAAGAATGCCCAGTTTTAATTACTCTCAATCTACAAAGTCGCGAAGGTAAAGGTGTGTTTCGAGCATGTGTTTATCCCGTCTACTTATGCGTCCACATGTACCTCTATGTTTATCTCTCTTTGTATGTGCCCCTATCCTCTTCTCCGTCCGTCTGCCTCCTTCGGGTGTCCTTTTGTCTGACGTCATGCAGCGGTTGTCATGCTGGTTTATATCTTGACAGACGTGAAATTCGTTAAATAATCTTCTATTCGTGAAATAATCTAAAGGTCGCGGTTTCTTCGGTCAATTTCGGCTCATAATGCTCTTTGTCGATATCAGACAAGCAATTTTCTTAGGAAAGCAGCCTTCACCGACTGATCAGTATCACGTGATCAGTGTCACGTGATCAGTATCACGTGATCAGTGTCACGTGGTTCATGAACGTATTCATCCATGTATCTCCACGAACATAATGACCTACGTATACAGAAATGACATATATGACAATTGTGACATCTGTTGTACATCTAGCCTACTTCAGTTCATCCTTTTTATTGATGACGTTAAGATTCTGGACATCTGATTAAATCCTCTGCATTTTATCAATTTAGGTAAATCATGAATTTGGAAAGCATCCGAATTTTTCAGAGCAAATAAGTTGACTTTTAACATTGACAAAGCTATACTAGCCTACACTGTTTCGTTATCATTGTAAGCGTACTCCTGAATCCTGATGATTGTAGTTTGAGAGTTAACATCAATGATTATACTTGCCTATCTAGCAAGTATCGTTCCTGGATCAACACCTGTCACGGAAAGACCACGTGTATAATTCATACGGAAAAAAATCTACAAAACTCGTTGTGATATAATCGAGCGTCTGCTATTTCTAATAAAAACCCATTGTTGATTCAAGATCCATATTCAATGTCTTCCATTACTGCAATATCACCCGAGGGTCCAAATACACCTCTCGCTTTACTCGCTGGATCCAGAAACGCACTATGCGCACAAGTATATACTTATAATATACGCGGGTAGGCCTATATAGAAGTGTGTGTATATAAATATATACTCGAGTATATATTTCCAAGAACTAGTTCAGCACCAGCTCTACTTTATTTGTATGTCCAATGTCCGTGTCATTATACAGATCGTCAGGAAATTGCGCTCTCACTAACACTCGACAATTTTCTCTTACTGCCCAACCGTGTGTAATACTGTGCCGTCTATGTATGAACTTACCTTAAATTGCGTTCTCTGAGTCTAATCTATTATATGCACAATGCAATATTTACTTGCTATGCAATTTGGGTTTGATCCGAGGACCTGTGCATTCTATAATTGAGTCGAAATTATATAATTATGCCTTTCGTTCAGTTTGCTTTCATGACTTCTTCTTTTGCTTTCTATTTCTTTTCAGTTCTTCTTTTACGTTTCTTTTATGTTGCCAGCATACACAGGCCCGCTGGCTATTTTGGGTCCCTGGGCAGAGATATTCAAGGGCCCATAAGCCTAGACATTCCGGGCCCAGTAGCAGAGAAATCCCGACCACCCAAGCAGAGAAATGTCAACCCATAAGGAGAGAAATTCCGGACCCATAAGGAGAGAAATTCCGGACCCATAAGGAGAGAAATTCCGGACCCATAAGCAGAGAAATTCCGGACCCATAAGCAGAGAAATTCCGGACCCATACACATAAGGAGAGAAATTCCGGATCCATAAGCAGAGAAATTCCGGGCCCCTAAATAGGAAAATTTTGGGTAACTACTCACTATAGGCGTGATCAGATATATAAATACACACAGACATACGTATATAAATACATACATACATAAATACACATATACTAACTGGATATGCTGGCTAGTATATAATCATAATCATATTCGCGCGATAGCGTTGTTAGTATTTAATAGCTAGTTGCTAGCTGTTTAGTAGGCTACTCGTATGATAAGCTGTTTAATCATAGTCCTTTTCGTATGATAGGCTGTTTAATCATATTTCTATTCGTATGACAGACTCTAAATCTTACTCTTATTCGTATGATAGGCTTTAAAATCATAATTCTATTTGTATGAAGGCTAGTCATAGTCCTATTCGTATGATAGGCTAAATTAATAGAATTAAACTATTAATTAAATATTAATTACTATTAATTAAATTAATAGTAGTCATATTAGCAGATGTGTGGAATGAATGATGTAGAGTTTCACTCTGTCTATTGCTAACAAATGTAAAGAAATCCTTACAACTGGACTCTCTGTTGAGGTCAGATCTTGTCTGGCGTCTAACCACAATAAAAGTCATCCTAATTGGCTGCTTGCAGGTCACGCGTGCTAACTTTGTCGCCCACACACTGACCCTGACTTGGTGCAATTGCTATGAAGCTTTCCTTTCATTGCACTAAGCCTAGACGCCATAGATTCGTGCAGTCCTGTGGAGGTCTTGTGACCGTAAGCCTTGAACTGCGCCAACCGTGTTTGACCATTGGTCGAGACAGAGGATTAAAGATATCAACCTAAGAGATGTCCCAGCTCTTTGGATCTGATAGACAGACGCTGGACGGGAGAGGAGGTACACTATATGATCCAAAAATATATACATACATACATACGTACGTACGTACGTACATACATACATACATACACACATACATACATACGTATGTACGTACGTACATATGTACATACATACGTACGTACATACATACATACATACATACATACATACATACATACATACATATATTCGTACGTTCATACGTAGATACATACTTAGTGCACATTAATACATACGTACATGCGTATTGTATATAAATACATACATACATACATACATACATTTACATGCACACACCTAAATACACACAAATATACATCAAAATCAAACCAAATCAAACATTTTTTATTTGCTTTCAATATTTTACATGTTCAGTAGATTACAGACTTCATTAATTACAAACCAGAACAAATAGGAGGCCCAGAAAGGTTAAATGACCCACTAAATAGGGTCACCCAAGTTGCATCTTAGTTTAAAGGCAGCAGTGAGATATATCATATGCATCGATGCGAACTATATTCTAGAATCTAGATATAGAAGTAATCATTGAGATTGCTAAACTAAGAAGAACTGAACTAAACGTTAACTAACGATGGCTTCGGACAGAGGCTGCTTGATTTCGGAGTAGACCAATAATATTAACAACTCATATCCAACAGGTAATATTATAATGATGTTTAAAAATAATTTCAGCCTTGGTAGTTATCTCATTTCTACTGGTATCCCATTCCAGGTAAATGGCCTAAGAGACTTTAGAGCAAAGAGTCTAGTGTTTGTTCTTGCATATATTGGTCGGTATGACTCGGCTTGCCTAGTTGTAAATGAATATATTATGTATATCAGAAGTGGTGACAAAGTAAAGTAGTTATCAAATGATGTTGGTAAAATTTATTTGCAGCTTTATACATGAATAGACCCACTTGTAGTGTATTCAACTGGTGAATTTTAAGTATCTTATGATTTACAAAAAAGATAGTTGTATGGTAATTTTGTTATTATTCTGACAGCTCTTTTTTATAGAGTAACTAGCTTTAATAACCGATACTGATAATTAGAGGCTCATGCAATATTATAGTTACTCGAATACGGATGTATCAGTGCATAGTATAAACGTATTAATGCTTTATTCAACAAGTATTTAACAAGCCGATTTAAAATTCCTTCAATTTTTTTGAAATTTTTCTAGAGACAGCAGTAATGTGTTTTGACCAATAAAGTTGTTCATCAAATCAAACACCTAGAAATTTCGCGGAGATCACTTGTAGGATTTCAGAACCATCAATAATTAGTTTAACATTAAGTGGAAGTATTGGTTTCCTATGCAATAAGTACAAAATAAATTTAGTTTTCTTTACATTTAGTGGCAATTTATTAGTTCTAAACCAATCTACTACATTATTGATTTAATCAGTTATTATGTTGTATACTAATTCTAAGAATTTATGTGAATGAAATAAATTTGTGTAATCTGCAAAGATGACAAAATTTATTATCGTGGAGGCATTTGGAAGATCATTATTATTATTATTATATTAGAAATAGTAAAGGTCCAGTTTTGAGCCTTGCGGCATGGTTCTAGGACAGTTCGGCGCGGACAAATCGGCGCCGGATAATTTGGCGACGGACAATTCGGCGCCGAATGAGTGTATTTAGACCAGATATCGGTATGTAGTAACTGGGTTTAATAATAAATTCAGAATGGGAGCGAAATAATATTCTCCAAGTTGATAACTCCTTGTCTTAATGTTACAGTACTCTTTAATCTCAATCACTCAAAGTCAGTATTTTAGGGCTGCTATCTTCACCAGTCTCTACAATAACTAGACACACACGCACACACACAAACACACACACACACACACAAACACATACACACACCTATATACATACAAATACAAGTACCTACATACATAAATACACAAACATTTTTATGTAATCCTAGTTGCCCAAGTTAGTAGAGTACAAATAGTGTCTGGAAATATCCAGACATTGAATGTATAGCAAAGAACTAGATGGCGCTGTAGTTAAATCACAGGACACCTTCTCTGCACAGATCAAAAAAGTGGACCTGGCTATACCGCCCGCCTAGAAACACGGCAATGGGTGGCAACCGCGTCTTGGGTTTCAAGAAATGGTCTTGGAAAGGAATTGTGGATGGCAAGAGATGAGGGGAGAGAGCGGAAGTCATTTCCATGTCAATTGCCTTGCTTGCCAAAGATGCCCTGCAAGGTGAAACTCCTGCCTCCTTCTCCTCCTCCGCTAAATTCATGCGAATTGTCGCAGTACGCGAGAACAAGAGGGCCTCAGGAAAACATCATTAATCGCCGGAAGCGCATGGGATTCTGGGATGGCGGGTTGCTTACGGTCCAGTGAATGAGGCGCTCGACGAAATGGGAAAGAATCGGAAAAGAGTTTGTCATTGAGAAGAAGGAAACGAATGCGAAGAAGATGAAGGAGAAGAATGTGTAATCGGTTAAATCCGAAATCGACGAGGAAGACAAAATTAGGTATCGCAAATTACCAGAGACAATTTAATTATCAAACATCGTAATATTCACCATTAATTACTTAAATTATAGTAAATGAATTCTTCAGGCAATGAAAATGCATGTTCGCTTTCTTCGTAAGGTCTATCGAAGATATACAATTATACGTCACGTCAACACCTCTATTTTTATCGGCAGGTCACTCCTCTGCGCTTGGATAAGCGTCCGTGACGTTATTGACTCTGTGACAAGTGGCCTTACTGGCCTTGAGATAAAGTTTCTGGTAAGAAAGTGACCTCACTAGTCTCATGACAAAGTGACCTCGTGGCAAAGTAGCCTTACTGACCACGCACAGAATAGGTAAGAATATTAGGTGACGTAACAGGAGCAAGTTATTAGGTAAGGTTGATACGTTAAGCTATGAAAAAGGGTTATTATATAAGGTTATAAGGTAATGTTGGAAGGCAAGGCTATTAGGTAAGGTTATTAAGTAAGGCTATAAGGTAAGGTTATTAGATAAGGTTATTAGATAGAGCTATTAGGTAAGGTTATTAGGTAAGACTATTAGGTAAGGTTATTAGGTAAGGTTAATAGGTAAGACTATTAGGTAATGTTAATAGGTAAGGCTATTAGGTAAGGTTAATAGGTAAGACTATTAGGTAAGGTTAATAGGTAAGGCTATTAGGTAAGGTTAATAGGTAAGACTATTAGGTAAGGTTAATAGGTAAGGCTATTAGGTAAGGTTATTAGGTAAGGCTATTAGGTATTGTCTGATTGCGTTCAATTGTACTGCATTGTATTTTCTAGCATGTGCTCGATTGAGTAAGTGAATGAAATCTAAATATATTGCACTTCGTGGATTTGTGCTGCAAATTGTTGCATCGTATCCATTTGCATCGCATTGGTCTCGATCGCATCCTATTGTGTTTCAAATGGATACAATCATATCGCTTGGCATTGTTGTGTATTAGGCCAATCGTTCGCTATAGCCTACTGTTTACGTGTGGGCTGGTGAACGAATTATCTGGGGAATTATCTGGTGAATGGTTTATCTGGTGAATGGTTTATCTGGTGAATGGTTCATCTGGTGAATAAATTATCCGGTGAATGAATTATCCGGTGAATGAATTATCTAATGAATTAATATTCCGGTGAATTAATTATCCGGTGAATTAATTGGCTGGTGGATGAATTATCTGGTGAATGAATTATCTGGGGGATGGATTATCCAGTAAATGAATTATCTGGTAAATCAATTATCTGGTAAATGAATTATTTGGTGACTGTCTCATCTGCCGAGAGGTGTTTTAATGTTCCTGAGTTAATGGTCTGATGACGAAGGATTTATTGTGTCAACGTAACATGACGATGATGCGATGCATTTCATCGGTTGTTCGTTGCATCGGTTGTCGTGTAGCATTGGTTATTGTGTTGCATCGGTTGTTCTGTTGCACAGGTACTTGCTGTGCTATATAGATTGTCCTGTTGCTTCGGTTGTTCTATTGCATCGGTTGTCACGTAGCATCGGTTGTTCTGCTGCATAGGTTGTTATGTTGCATAGATTGTCCTATTACATCGGCTATCATGTTGCATCGCTTGTTCTGTAGCATAGGTTGTCATGTTGCATCGCTTGTTCTTTAGCATAGGTTGTCATGTTGCATCGCTTGTTCCATTGCATAGGTTTTCGTGTTGCCGTGTTGTATCGGTTGTTCTGTAGCATAGGTTGTCGTGTTGTCGTGTTGCATCGGTTGTCTCTGTTGTATCGGTCGTTCTGTTACATTGCCGACTGAAGAAGATGCAACTCACCAAGCCACCGAATCGTGTTTCATCAGAGTTCCCCGGTTGCAGAAAATGAAGACAAGAATAGCTGCAGAGGCAGACAGCAATCAGCTGGAAAAGATGAGATATGATTGAGAGTGAGAGAGAGAGAGAGAGAGAGAGAGAGAGAGAGAGAGAGAGAGAGAGAGAGAGAGAGAGAGAGAGAGACAGACAGACAGACAGACAGAGAGACAGACAGACAGACAGAGAGACAGAGAGACAGAGAGACAGAGAGACAGAAAGACAGAGACAGACAGAGACAGAGACAGACAGACAGAAAGACAGAGAGACAGAGAGACAGAGAGACTGAGAGACAGAGAGGCAGAGACAGAGAGGGATGATGGAAGGTGGAAAGATGGAGTGAATGAAAAGAAGAAACGAAAGAGGGAATGCTGAGCGCTCCAAGGATGTCTGTCTATCTGCTGTCTGTCTGTCTATATAACCATCCATTTATCCATCTATCCATCCATCCATCTATCTATCTACCTATCTATCTACCTATATATTATCTATGTATATATCTATCTATCTGTCTGTCCATATATATACATATATATATATATATATATATATTATGCATCCATCCATATACATCTATCATCCATCCATTCTTTGTCATCTTAGCCGTCATGTGGGGTTCATTTTTCCTCTTGACATTTATCTTGGTCGAAACGTTGACACCCACTTAAAAATAAAACTGTTTATTCCGACGTAACTTCCTCCTCGGTCTCTGTACAAGTGGCTGTGGATTTACCTCTGTCTGTACTTCTGCCTCTGCCTGTGTTCCTCATTCTCCGCCTCTCCATCATTACAGTGTCATCTTGCTCTGTCTCTGTATCTGCGTCTCTGCCGCTGCTTTGTCTGTCTCTGTCTTTCTCTGGCTATGTCTGAGTATGTATGTATGCCTCTGTCTCTATGTCTCAGTCTGTTCTTTCCTCTGTCTCTTTCTCCGCCTCTTTCTGTGTCCCTTCGTGTCCGTCTTTCTTGCTACCTGTCTGTCGTTTACAGTTGTTTTCCCCTTCGGTTGTTGATTGAAAAAGATGCAAGAAGCTAAATTCATCATTCTTTCCGTTTCATAAAAATAATTCCTATCTCGTCGACTGTTATTATTTCTGTAATGAGGATGGAAATTGGAAAAGAAAAAGAAAATCTCGAATGTCCAGTTTTTCGTTACATTAGCCGAGACGTTCAAGATCCCCGCGTCACGTGAAGCATCCAAATATACCCTCGTCGTAATCATGCCATTTTCATAGAGCCTTTTCCGGACGATGCTCCCTGTTGGCGGCAACTGATTGACTGAGTTCGTCATCACTTGATCGAAGTCGTCACTTCTTCGGTATCATGGTCATTAGGATGCTGTCATCGTCGCTGACGTCATCATCATCGTCGTCACCTCACAGTACTTTTGTCACTAGCTGAAAATAACGAAGGATTGTACATGCACATGGGCCTAACTATAGTATGCAGTTAGAGTAATTTCTAGATATTTCTAAGGCCTTTGATACTATTATTCACTATGTCGTAGCTAAAATGGGATCAATCAATATAGGTTTTTCTATTCTGTTCAAATAAAGACTGATTTACATTGACTCTAGTTGAAAACGTGGACAATCGTACGTTATTTTACTAAACTCATATAAAGTGGACAATTTATGTGTTCTTCTACATTATTTTAAAAATAAATTGCTTATTCATTGACATTTTGAGGCTTAGACGTTACATATAAATATAAATTTGTATATTATATATATATATACTTTATGCTGTATACACCTTTGCAACTACACTAAGATGATCACACTGACCATATATATTCGACGATGAGAGTGTCAGATGGCGATGGAGAGGACTTGCCATGCATTCCCATAAGCCGAGGCAAAGAAATTGAAGTCGGTCACACTTTATACACACATCTGTCTCTCTTGGTTACTCTTTGGTGTGAGGTCTTTCTTCTCTTCTACTGTTAAACGTTTATCTTTAATAACACGTATACACTGTAAGTTTAGTGTTGCTATATCGTATGATTCGCTTAACACAACTTAACTTAACACACAAACATCATAGATTAATTAATCGAAGGGGAAGTAATTGGTTTACAATCCGGCAGACAGACGCCACCGGTCCGTCATAGTGAGAGGAATTATGTATACGATCACTCTCTGCCCTTACCAATACGCCATCTATGTTGGCCTTTACTGTAGGCCTTTTCTGTGTAAACCTTGCAAAGGCTTGTATAGGCCTACGTAGGCTCTCAGTTAGATATTCTATCAAAGTTCTATATTGGTCTATAGATTGAACGAGTTCTATGTAGCACTAGTGTTTGGTATCTGTCTTCAGGCTGCTTATATATACTTAGTACATCTGTCTCTGAATGAGACTGTCTTTTACTCTCTCTGTCTATCCATCTCTCTATTTCGCTCTTCTCTTTGTCTGTCTCCCACTCTCTCTCCCTTTCTGTCTCTGTCCGTCTATCTCTCTCCCCTCTCGCTTTGTCTCTGTCAGTCTGTCTCTCTCCCTCTCTATCTCTGTCTCTGTCTGTTTATCTATTTATCTGTCTGTATGTCTGTGTGTCTGTCTCTCTCTCTCTCTGCCTCTGTACATAATTCTGCCACTAAATACCTTAAGCCATCAACCACACACAAAAGCGGCGCTATAAAAATTCTCAATTGAATTTGCATCTACGACTATATCTGCCTGGAAAGAGTTTCTCACTGAGTCCACAGGTGGCTAACAAGACTACGAAATTTCAGTGCATGACCCATTCGCTAGCTGGCTCGGAGCTCCGTCTGGGAAGCCACGACTATCGCAGACTATAGTATCTGGCATCCCGCAGTTGACTGCCATTGGAGCGTCTGCTTCCACGCGGTGGAAGTAGCAAGACACCCAAGGAGGCGATCCAAGGTCTCATCATCATTGTCTTGATAAGAGGACACCCACGAAGGCGATAAGCTGCGACACGCTGCGAAGGGAGTGTTAGGCACGCTTCCGACTATCACCCATGGTGTTGGGAGAACTCCTGGAGGTGGAAAATGAGGTTCAGTCAAAGCCTGGACTATTTACGACCATCCTCAGATCGGCATGCATTCCAACTGTTGAGAATGAGAAGCAGAAGGAATTGGGATGCTGGAAGATATTGGAGATGATGAAATAATTAGATGAAGAGATTCAACGGAAGAAGGTGGAGATAAGGGTGACGATGAAGAAAAGCTGCGGTGTAATAGGAAATCATCAATATACGTGTCATTTTGCGTGTGTGTGCGTAGGCAACGTGCGTGTGCGCGTGTGTGTACGTGTGTGTGTGTGTGTGTGTGTGTGCGCGCGCGCGTATGCGTGTGTGTGTGTGTGTGCGTGCGTGTGTTTGTGTGCGTGCGTGTGTTTGTGTGTAGATGCTTCCCAGGAAGTGCTTGGTATATACATCGTTATGTATCTGGGTCATCGATGATGTAACCCTAGATGATCTGGAATTATTCATATCATCGTGATGCGACGCTTTCTATAATTATGTCCTGATGACGTCATATGCAATTGATGATGACTCATTTCGACGATCATTATTATGAAGAAGATGATGACGTTGATGATGACTAATGAATGCATTGTGTTTCGCGCCAACAAAGTTGATACGACTCACGAAACTGACTCAGTCCAGAGGAGTCGGAGAAGACGACTCATATCGCTTTACTTATCTCATCTCCTTTTTCTCTCCCGATCATCACCCTCTTCCTCTGTCTCCCTCTTTTCCATTTGTTCATTATTCCGTTCGTTCGGCTAAGCATCTATTCACTGCTACACTAAATATAACTCATTAACTCCCTCTCCGTCTCCATTGCTACTTCTAATCACTTATCCATCCATCCATCCATCCATCTATCCATCAATCCATTCATACATCAATTCATCTATTGATCCATCCAGCGGTCCATCTATCCACGTATATATCTATATAATTATCCATGCATCTGTTATTGCCACACTTTTCTCCTTCCCTGAGTCCCACCCTCCCATCTCCCTCCGCCTCCTCTCCCTCCGTCCATCCATCCCTCCATCCAGCAACCTGTCTTTCCGTTCATCCATCCGATTATGCATCTATCCATAATTGCCACACTCCCTCCCTCTCTCCTTCCCTC
The DNA here is from genome assembly GCA_959347315.1 of Bimastos eiseni. NCBI lineage: Eukaryota > Metazoa > Annelida > Clitellata > Crassiclitellata > Lumbricidae > Bimastos > Bimastos eiseni. The sequence goes on along the minus strand of OY365821.1, from coordinate 12,800,632 downwards.
CATCACCCACTCATCTATTCCTACGTCCATCTATCCATTCATCCACCATTTTGTCCATCCATCCCTCGCTCCCGTTCCTTCCCTGTCCGCTTTCCCTTCGGTCAATTGTGGCTATCTGGATGGTCAGTGTAGCGTTGGTGATCTTATCGACCGTTGAGCGACGATGTCTCTGCCTCTATTGGTCGATAATGCACGCATCCTCACCCTCCCATCCTCCTCCTCCCATCCTCCTCCTCCCATCCTCCTCCTCCCATCCTCCAACTCCCTCCTCCTCCCTCCTCCCCTCCTGCTCCTCCCATCCTCCTCCTCCCATCCTCCTCCTCCCATCCTCCAACTCCCTCCTCCTCCCTCCTCCCCTCCTGCTCCTCCCATCCTCCTCCTCCCATCCTCCAACTCCCTCCTCCTCCCTCCTCCCCTCCTGCTCCTCCCATCCTCCTCCTCCCATCCTCCAACTCCCTCCTCCTCCCTCCTCCCCTCCTGCTCCTCCCATCCTCCTCCTCCCATCCTCCAACTCCCTCCTCCTCCCTCCTCCCCTCCTGCTCCTCCCATCCTCTTCCTCCCATCCTCCAACTCCCTCCTCCTCCCTCCTCCCCTCCTGCTCCTCCCATCCTCCTCCTCCCATCCTCCTCCTCCTCCTCCCTCCTTCGCCTCCCCTCTGATCATTCTCGTGACTGTCTAGGGCTCTGTCAATGTCTTCATCTTGCGTCTGCATTTCGTCATCGTTCTCTTTATCCTCCTATTCCTCCTAATTATTCTACTTCTCCTCTTTTCATCACTCTTCACTTACAATTCCTCCCTGTAATGCCTCTTTTCTCCCTCACTCTCTGCCTCCCTCCCTCCCTCTCTCTGTCTCTGTCTCTTTCTCGCTCTTCCTCCCTCCCTCCCTCTCTCTCTCTCTCTCTCTCTCTCTATATATATATATATATATATATACATATATATATATATATCTGTCTCTCTCTCTCTATATATATATATACATATATATATATATATATCTCTCTCTCTTTCGTCATCCTCTTTCCCGTTCTAATGATCGTTCTCAGCTTTATCATCCTCCTTCTTATTTTAACATGTCTCTTTCCCTTCATTGTTCTATTCGCTCTGCACATCATTGTTCTCCTCTCCCTGCTCCCTCTGCTCTTCATTGTTCCAATCACTCTTTATCTCATTGAAACCATCTTTCTCACTCACTGCCTATAACTCTGACTCCTCATCCTTGTCGTCCATCTCCTCTATGACTTACTCTAACTCTTGCTACCTGTCATCCTCCTCTTCAGCTTTCTTACCCTTTTGTCTTCCCCTCTTCATTACAACTTGATACTCTATCGTTCTGTAACAGTCTCTGAACCTTCGCCTTCATCTTTCTGTCTCTCTCTGGTTTGTCTGTATGTATGTATCTTCGTGCAGCCTATGAGTCTGAGAGAGAGAGAGAGAGAGAGAGAGAGAGAGAGAGAGAGAGAGAGAGAGAGAGTAAGGGAGGTAGGGAGGTAGGGAGGTAGGGACGGACGGACGGACGGACGGAGAGACGGAGGGAGGGACGGAGGGACGGAGGGACGGAGGGACGGAGGGAGGGACGGAGGGAGGGACGGAGGGAGGGACGGAGGGAGGGACGGAGGGAGGGACGGAGGGAGGGACGGAGGGAGGGACGGAGGGAGGGACGGAGAGACGGAGGGAGGGACGGAGGGAGGGAGGGAGGGAGGGAGGGAGGGACGGAGGGAGGGAGGGACGGAGGGACGGAGGGACGGAGGGACGGAGGGACGGAGGGAGGGACGGAGGGACGGAGGGAGGGACGGAGTGAGGGACGGAGGGAGGGAGGGACGGAGGGAGGGACGGAGGGAGGGACGGAGGGAGGGACGGAGGGAGGGACGGAGGGACAGAGGGACGGAGGGACAGAGGGACGGAGGGAGGGACGGACGGAGGGAGGGAAGGCATTTCATGGAGGAGTTGAAAGAGGAGAGTGATAAAAAGAGGAGAAACCATCATAACTGAATTGTTAAAATTAATAATATAAAAGAAGAAGGTAAAGTTGTGAAGTCAGCCTGTATCTGCCTTAACCAAATAATAACGACCAAATCATCATACGACGAGTTCAAGCGTAAGCGATGCCTCTCTCAACAACGCCCAACTGCAGCCATCTAGCGAGAAGCCCTGAATATATGTACGATGGATGGATGAATGGATTGGTGGATGAATGGATTGGTGGATGAATGGATTGGTGGATGAATGGATTGGTGGATGGATGGATGGATGAACGAATCGGTGGATGAATGGATGGATGGATGAATGTACGAATGCTGACCTCCTGGAAACCGAGCTCTGACCCACGGACTATCCTTTGGACAACCCTTTCGATTTGACGCAGCGCTCGTGAATATTCTGGTGCAATGTACTTGGCCTTCTAGCGGCGCTTTAGAAATTTGGATATCATGTATGGATGTTGAATGGATGTGTGAATAAATGGATGGATGTGTGAATGGATGCATGGGTGGATTGACGAACAGATGATGGATAGGCGGAAGGACGGATGAAGGAATGGATGAGATTATCACAATATTTAAGCCCAATCAGCAATTCTATTATTAGCAAGAGTTCTAAACAGGGACACCTTCTGAAAAGAAGTTAACTCAAGTTATGCCATCACCGGGCATTTAACGTTGAGTGATTTTTTGGGAAGAATGCCTGGATAAAGAATATTTTTTTATCCAAATGGGCAGCATTCGATCGTTTTACAGTTTAATTGCTCTTTTGCATACGTAGGTCGGGAGGCGGTGGTGTAGCGGTATGTTATGTGCTTTGTAACCGGATGGTTGGTGATGATGGTGGTGGAATCTATCTGAACCAGCTGTGTTCAGACCCTGGACAAGTTGCTCGCCCACAATTGTCTGTGTTGAAGGCAACGGGAAACCACCTCATTCATCTCTGGCTTGAAAGCAAATGGCCTTTAGAACCCATCATCACCATAGGAAGGGTCAAACAAAGGTCATAACGCGAATGAAAAGTCTGCTCACTGGGTGATTGAAGTTCTAAAGCCAAGTCGATTGAAAATAAATAGGAGCAAGCAGCTCATCGCCAGGGTGGCTGGGAGGGAACCCACGCCACTCTGACCAGTCGTCGTTGCTGCATCGCTGTTTGACCCCCTCCCTGCCATTTACAAAGTAAGGCGATCATAGTGGCAGGTGCTTGTACAGGGTTCTGCGGATGTAGGTCCTATATGTGTCACTCCCTTCTCATCAAAGAATCAAAAATGAAGAGGAGGCAATTATTTAAATTCTCGCATTGTCTGTAAGATTTGGATGGGGTAGCAGGCAAGATCAGATGGGGTAGTTGGCAAGATCGGGATGGGGTGGTTGGAAAGGTCGGGATATGGTGGTTGGTATGGTCGGGATGGGGTGGATGGTAAGATCGGTATGGGGTAGTTGTCAAGATAGGGATGGAGCATATGACAAGATCGGGATGGGGCATTTGGTGAGATTGGGATGGGGTAGTTGGCAAGATAGGGATGAGGTAGATGACAAGATCTGGATGGGGCAGATGACAAGATCGGGATGGGGCATTTGGTGAGATCGGGATGGGGTAGTTTTTGGCAATATAGGGATGGGGCAGATGACAAGATCGGGATGGGGCAGTTGGTAAGATCGGAATGTGGTAGTTGGCAAGACGTCTGTTTTTCCAGTTATAAACCAACTCAGACTCTATGTTATAAGAAATCAGCTGCGATCTGTCTGACACTGCCAATTCTCTGTGTTAATGTCTGCAAAATGACCCCAAAATTACACAATTATTGAAAAAGACAAAGCAATGATAATTTGAACGGTGAATATTCGTTTGTGCCACCCATAAAACAATCATAAAATAGCAATAAACACAAATGAGAAAGTATACGATATCGGATATCACACAAACTGAAATGATCAAACACACGCCGATAGTATTACATTCCAGAAGAATTCGTCTTGTAATTTATCATCCTGGGTCAAGTTCTGTAGTTTTGTGTACATGCCCTTTCTCTGTCTCTCTCTCTCTCTCTCTGCCTCTGTCTCTCTCACTCTGTGTGTAGGTGTAGGTATGTATGCGTGTATGTGCGTGGTAGAGTGTGTGTGTGTGTGTGTATGTGCATACATATTATACTTATAACAATGGAAAACTCGTCGTACATATTAAAAACGTAGAAATATATACACACAAAATTAAAGCTAATACCGAGGCATATAATATTTGCACACCAAAAGAAACTCCTCACATTTGCTGCAAACTCGGACGATTGCAAAACTCAAGATTATGCAACAATAAATCCAAGTGGATGGTCGCAACTCCACCAGATGTAAGCTACACAGATAACCGAACGGGTATCAAAAGACGCCATCTTGGCAATTACAATTAAAACCGAACTTACTTAATCGGAGAATGAAATGGAACTCAGCCGTAAATAATGAACCGTGTGAGACAGTTCCATCTTAGTTCGTTTACTGATGAAAACTCTGGACGATCGTAAAGTCAATTAACGCACGAATCTTCAGCAATTCGAGAGGAAACACAGGAGGACATTCTTGCATGATGACATTCTACAGCTGGCGATAATACCGGATTTTGTGACGTTTGTGAATGTGTATTGAAAGACTCAGGCATGCCACTGTGTAATCTCAACATTTATATAGCGCCTCCATGATCACGTCAATTGAAAACACTTACAGTATACAGTAAACTGGGGTTAAGTGCAAAATGTATTCGATTTTACCCACTCCACAATGCGGAGGATCCTGTTGTTAACTTATTGTGGATCTTAGTGTCTCTATATCTGATAGAAATCGGCCACAAAATAAACAAAGTAACACCACACACTCCGTCCGTGCTCTCAGCTGGTTTCCACTTCCATTGTCACATTCTTCAAGTACCTTCTTATTACTGTCGATTAAATTTACCCAAATGATTCCGTGAATGTTGCAGGCTCAGTTATAATACATCTGGAAACAGCTTGAAGAAGCGCAATTTGAGGATCCTCTCGGCGGAAGGCAGTCCGTGCATGTACATATATTTGTCAGAGCTTACAGACCAGAGAACTCATACAAACAAAAGACTGAACGATGCCGGGAATTTGCTTCTTATAATCAGAGGTCGACTAAACAGCTGGAGCCACAAACATCTCTCAGATCACCTCCATGAGAGCGAATGAGTCGGGAGCTGTTAGCTCTTTGGCTTCGATTATTGCAAAAGAGACCAGCTGTGACGGTTCGGACCTCTGTATTTCGCTTTATTCAACTTCAACATGCTACAGCAGCGATCGACACGCAAAAGGTCGTCACCTTGGTTGCGTTCAAAACTTGGCAATACAGTTAGCGACATTCAGTAAATTTAAATGTTCTCTTTGTCTGTCTGTCTGTATGTATGTATGTATGTCTGTCTGTCTGTACGTCTGAAAGAAATTTCAATCCTCTGTTAAAGACACTTCGAAACGAAAACACTTTCCACTCGTGACGATAAAAACCTGGACGCACTCAGAGTTTATCTTTATCAACGAAGAAAACAAACATGTTAAATAAATTTAGTATAAAAATTATTCTAAACTCAAATCGAAACGATAAAACAACAGCGTGAAAAATGTCAGCATAGACTTTAACGGATATTGCATATAATAGCCGGAGGATATCGAAGAATGAAGCCAAAAGTTCGAACCTGAAAATCCTAAGGGCGATAACAATACACACCTGATGACGATAAGGATAACAGAAACTCGACTTTTTGTGAAATAATGACGTTTGAAACACCAATCGTAGTAAATTATAAACTTTATATCTTCAACTGAGGAAAACAATAATTGGACCTACTACCGAACATCAGATGTGCGACAAAGACTAACTATTGAACGAGAATTAACCATTACATGTAGAAATAGTTTAACAACGCGTTAAAAGCCAATATAATCAAGATAGCGCAAATTCTTGTAAAAAAGCCTTTTAAAAACAGCAGCCATGTAGTTTACAGCACAAACCGGTTGTTGGGTACACTTAGATCATTAGCTAAACCCCATCTTCTCCACCGACTCAGCTACATTAATGAATCCCTGCAGGGTTCAATTCTTGCCGCACCCTCTTAAGGTGCAAATGTCTTCGCCTGATGATTCAAGCAGTAACGGTATGAAGGCAAAATTTGCTCAATAACTAGCAAGGGCATGCTCGCTGTAATGCCCCCAATACAGTAAATTGTCCGAAAGAGAGGGCCTATTTCAAGGGCATAAAATCTCTGTAACCATTCAGAAGCAGACTTGTGCACAAACAATTGAACCAATGGACATCTGGTATTTGAAATTAGGATTTGAATCAATCACTTGCAATATATGAGCAAGGATAATTGTTTGAAGCAGACATACGACAGAAATTTTATGAACTCATAAGGCTCTTGAGTTAACGTCTGATGATGAGTTCCGATTAGGCCTACCTACAAAGTTGATTATTCGGTCAATTGAATAATCAGGTGACTTAATAATTCCTTCAATTGTCCTCTGTAGAATACTGGAAGTTAATAAGAAGAAATCTTTACTTTCCGCTTCACATACTTGCCTAAATAGTGTAATATGCAATTAAATAGCTGTGTAGACACGTTCATGTATACATGCATAGTGTATTTGTATATACAAGTACATATCATAAATATAGTATACATGTAAAAAATGTATATACAATACAGATACACGTATCTCATATACCTGTAAATAGTAATTGCATATGGGTATATGGATATACATATCCCATATATTAATTGCGTATATGCATATGCATTAAACTCACCCATTGAGTCACAATTATGATGATCTCAGCTTCTGAAGTCGTCAGATCATCTATTAATAGCATCGGGGAATTCCGTGCTGACCTGAATCGAACGTGATTATTGCCAATGGTTGGGCGAGGCTTGCTTGGCTGTGATGCCTGCAGTCAGCCGATTATAATTATCCGTTAGATAACAGTCTCAAGGCAATTCCATGCTAGTCAAAAATGAACACGTCATTTTATGGAAGACCAAACAAACAAAATAATTTGCTAATTGTCCCTGTTCAAAGTTCACGGCCTTTAGCGAAACACTTCGTCCGCCGTGGAATGTTCTTGAAAATCGAAGACTACAGCTAGAGAAGTTCAAAGGTTAAGCATATAACAATCAAAAGCAATACTTTCACCGAATCCAAGTATACACACACAGAACGCAGCAACGGTCAAATGGTTTCGTATTTACAGGATCATGGGTTTGGGAATAAAAAGCTCTTCGTTCAAGCATAAGAGTTATAAAACTGCAGACAATGTTTGTATGTGTGTATGTATGGCATATCTACACTGTATAGATGTGATCCCTGAGTAATTCTTAGACGCGAAACCTGCAGGCTTAGGCTCGATGGAGTCCCTCGTTGAACGACGACGCTTCACGTGCCACGTGAATCGGTCCCGTTATGACAGGCATTTCGACGATCGATCTGAACCCGAGGAAGTCATACGGGTAAACGGACAAGAAAGAAAATCGATCTCACTGATTCAGAGAGACTTGAAGAAGAAGATGTCCGCCAGTGGCTTCAGGAAGTGGTGGTCTTCCAGCTGGCAGTGAGGACAGACAGTCAGTCGGCTGTATTCGCTGAAGAACCTCAGGTTCTGCGGTTCGACTACGGTCAGTTGACATCCGGAGCAGGACAGTCGGCTGCGGCAGCAGGACATGGCACCGAAGACATCGTACGAGTACATGGTGCCAAGAATGAGGCTGGATCCATCCCACGGGGTGAGGCACCCTCTGCAGAGCATGCGCGTCTTGGCACCAGCAAGGCATCCAAGACAGACGGCGTTGAGGTAGACCATGCGGCGCTCAAAGACAACGGACATGGAATCGTCTGTGTAGCGACGGGGCGACAGGAAGAAGGTTCCATCGACAAGCGGGAATTCGTCGTAGACCGGCAGAGCGCATGCGCAGACGGAGCAGTGAACCTGGCGGATTCGGTTCCGGGTCAGGCAGTTCAGCAGGAAGCTGCGGATTTTGTCGTTGCCATGGGGACCGTCGTCCTCGACCTTGATATGGTAGGAGTTCTGGACGGTCTTCGGAAGGACTCGGAACGCCGAGAGGTCGCAGCGGTGACGGAAGATGTTGCCGGTAGCCGTCGTCTGCGTCGGCGGCGGATGTGGCCTCGATTCCGCTGTGGGAGTCGGCGACCGCGAGGAAATGGATGGCGAGCGTCCGTCTGAACGGCGAGGTGAAGCCGGTGGAGGAGTGGCCGTTGAGCTGGTGGGACTGGACCCAGTGCTCGAGAAGCTGAAGGTACGGACACGGGCTGCAGGTAGGGCTTGGTCCGAGTCGTAAGAGGACGGTGCTCTGAGAGGACCGTCCTGCTGCATGCCCTGCACTCTCCACCGCAAGGGATGCTGAGGGTGAAGACGGGGCTGGTTGTGGTGTTGTTTCGTTTGGCCCTTGAGGGCGACAACCGAACCGTGTCCCTGGGGTTCGTAGTAGGCGACATCCTTTCGAACATAGCCGTTGCCACAGAGGCACACACAAGCCCTCAACGCCAGCTCCAAACCCTGGCGCATCTCCGAACCCTCGTTCCTCCCGCTGCATCCTCCTCTTCCTCCTGCCACACATGTCTTCACGCACATCGTCATCAGGTGTTCCCAGCCTCTGAAGCAATCAACGTGCATCCACTTACCAACCGAACATTCCTCGTTGCTGCAGATCACTCGCACGGCATCAGCGCTACCATCGGACCGTATCGGACTCTCCAGGTAGCGCTTGCATCTCGTCGGGACGCAGCAGAAGCCCAGAGGCTGCTGCTGCTGCTGTTGGTGGCAGTGAATGCGTCCTATGCCAGACTCGGTCAAGCGAAGCTGCGTCATCAGTGCACTCGTAAGTTGGTCCGCTTCGAAGAGGTCTCTGTTACTGTTGCAGGACCCGACGATGCCACCAAGAGATGAGGCAACTCCTCCAACCGGGTTTTTCACATACGACATCATTTCATTCAATCCACAGAAAACTCCACGAAATTATTCAACAGATCCCCACCTGAGGTTTTTTTTTACTCTTCAACAGTAATGTCTTATCTTCCGCTGGTATTTTCAAGACTTAAACGCCTTAAAAGCGTTTAATCTACGCTGGTGGTTTAAGTAATAATCTCACACAAACCGCTTGAAATTTTAAATAGCCACTAATACACTACTAGTCTTTGTCTAATTATTTTAAGATCTTAAGTAGTATCGAATCGAAACGCTGTATACTGAGGCACGCAAGTCAAGAGTTACTCCGATTTTCATCAGCCTCTTACTCAGTCTCAAAGTTATAGTCTCCTCCCGTCAACTTAAATCTGCCAACCTTCCTGAAAATTTCCAGAGTTCCGTTAGAACGTTCTCCAATCGCATAAACTCGAAGAGACGTGCTCAATTTCAGTCCGTATTCTCGGAGACCGCGTTTCTCTCTGTTCATCGGCTGCTTGTTGACAACAATCTGAGTCGCTTGTTTATATCTGAAGAATGCCTTTATATCGGAAGCGCAAGTCCTTAGTCGACGGTGGTTGTTGCTAGTTAGTCACTCCCTCGCGGTGTTAGCCATAAGCTCGCCGTTTCATTGGTCGGCGCTCGGCACGGCCGGCAACTTGCCCTACCGCTTGGTGAATCAACCGACAGTCTACGAGAGCAGAAGAGGCGGAGGTGCCTGAAAGAGAGAGGGGTTGGCACGCAGGCTGCTCCTTTGTCGTGGGGCATTTCTCAGAAGTGTTTACGTCGGAGCGGTAGGAAGACCCGGGGAGAGAGAGAAAGAGAGAGAGAGAGGGATAGAGAGATAGAAAGAGAGACAGACAGACAGACAGACAAATACAGAGACAGAGACAGAGAGAGACAGAGAGAGAGAAAGAGACATAGACACAGGCACAGACAGAGAAAGAGAGAGACAGACAGATAGAGAAAGAGACACAGAGAGACAGAGACAGAGAAAGAGACAGAGACACAGGCACAGACACAGGCAGGCACAGACAGACAGACATAGACACGGAAACGCGGAAACAAAGAGACAGAGAGGGATAGAGGGAGAGAAGTAGAGAAGTCGAGATTGAAACTGAACGCTAAAGCAAAGACAATGTCAAAGAGTCAAAGCGAAGCGAAGTTAGAGTGAGAAGCGAAGAGAGACGCACGGGAGATAAAGCTAAACGCAAAGAGAGAGTGTGTCTCTCAGAGAGAAATACAGAGCCAGACAGAGACAAACACAGATACAAAACAGGAGACAATTGATGTTGTTATTGTTGTTCGTGTCCGGGTGAAGTTAGCTTTCACTTCCTCGGAAAAACTGATTCGATAAACTGCTTAACTAGCCCGAGGCACAAAACACTCTCATTGGTCGTTCCACAACCCCTCCTTCTCCTCCTCCTCCTTCTCCTCCTCCTCCTTCTCCTCATCCCCCTTCTTCTCTTCGTCCTTCTCCTTCTCCTCCTCTCCTCTCTTCATTGCCCCTCGTCCGTCACTCGGTTCGTCCCTCTGCCTCCCTCCATAAACGCCGCCATATTTGATTTTTATCTGTTTTCTAGAACTTTCAGCAGCAGTTCGTAGAAATCTCTGCCTTCGTCTTCATCTGCACACATCCCCAGAATACCTGCAGCACCACGAAAAATACACACACCTATGCACACACAAACTCAAACACGCTCATTCCCACATACACTTCCACAAACATGCACCCACACAATCGCATAAATCAACACTTTCGTCCATACAACTTAACTTAATTCTGCCACAATCAGCCACTGACAGAGTCAGCGCTTCTGTTCAAAAAAGTTCATCAGCCACAACATATAGTGTTGTGCTCAGGTAACTAAGTTACTAGTTGTCTCATTATAGTAATTATCGTAATGCACTAAACGGAAAAAAGATGAAAAAATTTTCACTTGTGGCATGAAAGTTCTGACCACTAATAGTTATATTCTTGTAATGCGACCTTCAATGCAACAGACCCCAACGAATATGTACTACTGCATTTCTGTGTATGTATGTACGTGCATGTGTGTGTGTGTGCGTGTGTGTGGGTGTGCGCGCGCGCGTGTGCGTGTCTGTCTGTGTGTGTGTGTATATGTGTGTGTGTATTTTCACCTAAATATTCTACTGTAGAGTCAGTTTGCTACAGGTACGTCTGAATGCATTTATGTGTTGCATATGTGTGACTGAATGCATGCATTTTGCATGCATGCGTGTACACTGTGTATTTATTTACAGCTTTATTGATTCTACATGATCGCTGACTGTTCGAATGGGTGCTACGCCTCGTATACTCTATAGTAGACCGAGATTTACATAAATTAACTGAGCCAACATTGCATGGTATACGTTTTGCGACCATCCAGAGAGATTTGAAAGCCTGTCTGAAAGCATAACCATTCCGAATTAGACTAAATTAGGTCCACTCATGAATCGATGTCTGGCTTAAATAGCATCCTCTAGATTAAAGCCGAATCAGAAGGTTATATTAGAGCACACGGGACTTTCTGTTGCATCAGGACATGCAGAGTGTTGCTTTAGGCTTTACTGCAAGTATGCCAATTAATTATACTGAATCCAATAATGCTCAACACTTGAACGATGAGTTTCTAGTAACAGTGACTGCATGTGAAATCTATACAGCTCGTTGTTGAAGTGCTAACAACATCCATTTCGAGTGATATCAACAAGGCAGTCAGCCATATACTATACTGGCTTACGTCCTCGGCAAGTTGCCTGCAATGATGTCCTATCGCTCGCCGCCTCAGCCTCACATAATAACTGATCCGAGTGTCTAACAACAATTATTCAATTCCGTTGACATCGCTCGCCTTCCTCCGGGGAGGCAAAGACTATGGGACTGCAGACAATGGGCTGTGGCGAAGTTTAATCGACACCTCAGTAAACCACTGTCTATAACGACGACGTCGTGCCATAATAAAAATGATTAGCGTCGCCATCCTTCTTAATCCGGGCTTTGGACTGGCGATGCCAGAGATCCAGCAGTAGTATTTGCGGTTTCAGTCTAATGGCAATGTTTGATGACGACGGTCAACAGTGTCGCCCTCCTCCGTTATTTCTTCCAGTATCAGTGAACCATTTCTATAGCCCAGTTCATCGGTTGCGCAATAAACTTGAAACTGCTCTCTCCAATAAGAAAGGTCTGAACTTTTGACCTGTGGCCTGACATTAATAACCCTTAACCAATGGACTTTTTCGCATTCCAAAGAGATTCGTTGCCTTTACACCAGCCTCTGAGGCTCTGAGTCGGGAATGGATTTGCAAATCAAAGGGTGTTCGACACGCGATGAATCTAAAGCACCTTTCTCATTTCACCTAAATTTATGAATGCGCTTTGATTAAAATCAATTTCTTCGATCGTGGTTCCCGTCGTTAGGTCGACGGCTCCTCTATTGAATATCATTGCACCCGTACAATATATCCATCTGTCCATCCAACCATCCATCTATTCGACAATTCATCTAATCATCCATCCATCCAACGATGGTCACATCCATCCACATATCCGCCCATCCATCCACCCACCCATCTGTCCATTCACCAATATCCTCTTAGTACTGCCATATAAATCTATAATTACACTTACAACAACAGTTCCACCGGCACCGAAATCACGCTGCGGTGTCAGATAAAGTAAATCATCACCAGGTCGAGGTCGGAATCGAACCAGCAACCGCCTGATCGATGACAAAGCGTCTCAACGAGAAAAGGTCAAACATCGCATCTCAATTATCTTTATTCGCTCTCCTGACTCACCACAGTCACATTCTGTTGAACCGCATACATGGCCAAGCGATGTAAAGTTATGCTTATAAAGCGACGGGATTCCCCTTTAAGCACCAGTCAATTAGAATTAAGCGATAGACGCAGAGTGGCACAAAGGTGTTCCATGCCGAGAGAAACCTCGTACAGGTGTTTCAATCGAAGCTTTTCTTTGAACGACTTGAGCTGCAGAAATGATCGCATGATTTCCAGGTAAAACATACATACCGATAAGACCTTCTCACACGGCCTCATTTGCTGATTTTCATACCTCTCCAACTCTCTAAGCCTTCATCCATCCATCCATCCATCCATCCATCCATCCATCCATCCATCCATCCATCCGTATATCTTTTTGACCTCATTCGATGTCGTCTTTTAGGCCTACCGTAGTGTGCTGTGTGCCTAATCGAATGTATGTTTTTTAATGCGCTCATCCATCCCTTATCCACCACAGTGCAGCAACTTATCCTAGCATCGGAGAGAGAGAGGGCAAGTGGAGAGAGAGCGTTAGTCGTGAGGGGTTTCTTCCAGCGCAGGACTCAACGGTGCAGCATGGCTCCATGGTCTTTCGAAGGACCGGGGAGCGATCAACTGAGCGAGAAAGAGACAGACAGAAAGACAAACAAACAGATAGGCATAGACATAGGCGCAGACATAAATAGAGACAGAGACAGAGACAGAGACAAATACAGATACAGATACAAATACAGAGAGACAGAAGGAGAGAGACAAACAGAGAGAAAGACAAACAGACAGATAGAGAGAGAGAGAGAGAGAAACAGAGAGAGACAGAGAGAGACAGAGAGAGACAGAGAGAGACAGACAGAGAGACAGACAGAGAGACAGACAGAGAGACAGACAGAGAGACAGACAGAGAGAGTGAACGAGCGAACGAGTGAAGAGCAGTAGACGACAGCGAGAAGTCATCGAGTGCAGGGACATTAAAACCAGACGCAGCATGTAACTGAAATAATGACAGTCCACTCGGGGCTGAGAGCCACCATCCCTGGTCCCGCCCTCCTCCTTTCAAATGCACAGACTGACACAGACACGGACAGGCAGCGAGACAGCAGAGGGGTCGAGACTAACGAATGGACGGAGAATAGAGAGAGAAAGAGAGACAGATCGAGAGTGAGAGGAGAGACACTTATGGAGCATAATAGCAAAAGTATCAAGATAGTTAGACAGTCAGAGAGACATACATTCAGGCAGGTAAGCAGACAGACATACAGATAGATAGACAGACAGGCAGACGAGCAGGTAAGAGGCAGACTGACGCAGATACGAACAGATGGACAGAAAACATACTAACAGACAGCCAGAGGGATGAACGGACAGACAGAGGCAACTGGTCCAGTGCACAAATTACGATTGCATTATTATCTTCGAACGGTGACCAGGGTATTGGTCGGAGGCTCCTCTGGGTCTGATGGTCGACGCCAGCCGATCGGACCAATATTCACTGTGCTAGCGAATTACATATACCGTGGGCAATGTACTGGGAGGGAGAGAGGGAGAGAGGGGGAGAGGGAGAGAGGGAGAGAGGGAGAGAGGGAGAGAGGGAGAGAGGGAGAGAGGGAGAGAGGGAGAGAGGGAGAGAGGGAGAGAGGGAGAGAGGGAGAGAGGGAGAGAGGAAAGGAGGGAGAGAGAGATGGATGGGCGGACGGCCCAGGTATTCTTCTCCTCGCGATGAAGCAGTGATATATGGAAGCGTGTCCGGCGAAAAGGATTATGGGATGTTATGAGCTGAGCGCATCTGGAGAAGAGGAGGAGGAGGAGAGGAGGAGGAGGAGGAGGAGGAGGAGGAGGAGGAGAAGGGAGGCGGCTTCCATTTGCATGGGAAACGACTGAAAGGCATTGTCGTTAAAACTGGCAAGTCAATTGTACGAGATAGTGTATAGATGGATTAAACACATGAATGGCTTAAAGCATCTTTAATCCATCCCCACTCCACCCCTTTCCCCACTTCCCTCTCTTCCAGATGGATCTCGTGTCTGGAATTTATTTTCATTGACGCCTCATACGACGGATGTGGTGCGCTTCTTATGGTTCAATTTCCGGCCGTGCGCTGGTTCTTCGCCGTCGCTCCGTGCATTATCGCCCGCTGCCTATTATCGCCCATCGGAGTCTTCGCTGAAGGGCTTAAAGTGGCATCAGATGCAAAACAGGGAGACGCCGCCTTTTGCGCCCCATAAACTCGATTGACCCGTCAATTAAAGATTGCCCATTCAACGTAGAGGTATACATTATATACACCAACATCGTTCGATGGCGCTGCTTCCGACTGTGGCTCCATCTCGCTCTTATCTCCGTTTATTATCTCGTGGCAATTGGTATTGTTTCCTCCCACCCTCCCTTCTGATTCTCATGCTTTTGTGGCGCCTCTGCGTTGCGTTGATGCAATGTGTCACTAATCACGTGACTGCAGTGAGCGGACAATCAATGCTGGCGGGAAAACGAAGACATTACAAGAATTGGAGTAACATTGAGAGAAGCAGCGGGATTTACAAAGGACCGAAAACAATGGATATCATTTGTATGTGCTCATCGCCGCAAGTGGCTGGCGCCAGGAACTATTTGAACTTATGATGATGGTGATTATAACGACGACGACGACGATGACGATGATGATGAAGATGACGACGGTGATGATGATGATCATAATGATCATGATAATCATCATGATCATCATGATCATCATGATCATCATGATCATCATGATCATCATGATCATCATGATCATCATGATCATCATGACGACGACGACGATGATGATGATGATGAATGATGACGATGATGATGACGACGACGAAAACGATGACGATGATGATGATGATGATGAGGAGGAGGAGGAGGAGGAGGAGGACGATGGCGCCGTTATCAATCATCTAGCCCAGGCGACCTGCGGCGTACTCTCGGGCCCAGTGGAAGCGTACTCGCTTGCGGACAGACAGACAGAGACAGACAGACAGACAGGTGGACGAACGAACAGATACAAAGGCTGTGAGTAATGGGCCAAGTTCAGTACCCCTCCGCTCATCTGCCGGGGCCTGGCGCCCTCCAACCCGCCCGACCGACCGATCAGCGGTGTTATTGGTCCCAGACTTAGTATGTGGACCTAAGAGGCAGATCGTAAACCTTGGTCCAGACAGACAACGTTGTTGTTGGCCATAATATACAGCGGAGTCCTTCCTCCTTAAGACTTACTGGATCCGATGTCGGATGCCGTAGTCACGCTCTCTACGCAGCGCCAGGATCCGAACACATTTGACACTAATTAAGCGATTATAATGGGCTTATTACAGGAAACTATCATACTTTAGACAAACACTAGGTAGGACGCCATGCACAACGATCATATAGATATATAAATATGTATGTATGTATGTATGTATACATATAATCATAATATATGTGTGTTTGAAATGTACTTGCGTATCAAAGTCTCGTGCAGATACAGGCATATGTATGTGTGTATGTATGTATGTATGCATGCATATGGCCATTTACATAGCGCCACATAAGAACCTCAAGTAGGCGATTTGTGCATAGGTAATCATGTGAGAATAATGTGTAGGTTTATATTTACTTATCTTTCTATCGAAATATGAATTATTTAAATTATTCATGTATGTATGTATGTATGTATGTATGTATGTATGTATGTATGTATGTATGTATGTATGTATGTATGTATGTATGTATGTATGTATGTATGTATGTATGTATGTATGTATGTATGTATGTATGTATGTATGTATGTATGTATGTATGTATGTATGTATGTATGTATGTATGTATGTATGTATGTATGTATGTATGTATGTATGTATGTATGTATGTATGTATGTATGTATGTATGTATGTATGTATGTATGTATGTATGTATGTATGTATGTATGTATGTATGTATGTATGTATGTATGTATGTATGTATGTATGTATGTATGTATGTATGTATGTATGTATGTATGTATGTATGTATGTATGTATGTATGTATGTATGTATGTATGTATGTATGTATGTATGTATGTATGTATGTATGTATGTATGTATGTATGTATGTATGTATGTATGTATGTATGTATGTATGTATGTATGTATGTATGTATGTATGTATGTATGTATGTATGTATGTATGTATGTATGTATGTATGTATGTATGTATGTATGTATGTATGTATGTATGTATGTATGTATGTATGTATGTATGTATGTATGTATGTATGTATGTATGTATGTATGTATGTATGTATGTATGTATGTATGTATGTATGTATGTATGTATGTATGTATGTATGTATGTATGTATGTATGTATGTATGTATGTATGTATGTATGTATGTATGTATGTATGTATGTATGTATGTATGTATGTATGTATGTATGTATGTATGTATGTATGTATGTATGTATGTATGTATGTATGTATGTATGTATGTATGTATGTATGTATGTATGTATGTATGTATGTATGTATGTATGTATGTATGTATGTATGTATGTATGTATGTATGTATGTATGTATGTATGTATGTATGTATGTATGTATGTATGTATGTATGTATGTATGTATGTATGTATGTATGTATGTATGTATGTATGTATGTATGTATGTATGTATGTATGTATGTATGTATGTATGTATGTATGTATGTATGTATGTATGTATGTATGTATGTATGTATGTATGTATGTATGTATGTATGTATGTATGTATGTATGTATGTATGTATGTATGTATGTATGTATGTATGTATGTATGTATGTATGTATGTATGTATGTATGTATGTATGTATGTATGTATGTATGTATGTATGTATGTATGTATGTATGTATGTATGTATGTATGTATGTATGTATGTATGTATGTATGTATGTATGTATGTATGTATGTATGTATGTATGTATGTATGTATGTATGTATGTATGTATGTATGTATGTATGTATGTATGTATGTATGTATGTATGTATGTATGTATGTATGTATGTATGTATGTATGTATGTATGTATGTATGTATGTATGTATGTATGTATGTATGTATGTATGTATGTATGTATGTATGTATGTATGTATGTATGTATGTATGTATGTATGTATGTATGTATGTATGTATGTATGTATGTATGTATGTATGTATGTATGTATGTATGTATGTATGTATGTATGTATGTATGTATGTATGTATGTATGTATGTATGTATGTATGTATGTATGTATGTATGTATGTATGTATGTATGTATGTATGTATGTATGTATGTATGTATGTATGTATGTATGTATGTATGTATGTATGTATGTATGTATGTATGTATGTATGTATGTATGTATGTATGTATGTATGTATGTATGTATGTATGTATGTATGTATGTATGTATGTATGTACCTGTATGTGTTACATACATGTGTTACATACATGTGTATGTGTGTATGTATGTGTGTATGAAAGCAAGTTTACCATCCTATGGTCATCGCCTGACCACTGACCAGTTTCTATGCCATTTCAGTGCATTTGCATCATCAGATTCATCTACGTATAAGTTAATTGATCCTCGACTGACTTTGATGTCGTGATCGATTAATAGTCACAACATCCTGTATCATACATATCCGCATATATAATTATTATGTATATAAATATATGTATTTATATGTATATATACATTTGTATGTATCTTTGTATATATTATATATATATGCGTAATGTACTAAGCAATATATATTTAAGTGAGTATAGGTCTACTATAGCAATCAATTTCTGATTTACTGCTGGAACATCTGCTAATAGTGGCATGAAGGCATATACCAGAGGGTTTGTGACTTTAAAATGGAAAAAGTTTTAGCGAAAACGGCGAGCAAGTCGATAAAATAAAGTGTTGATGCCAGTCACTGTTAAGATTTTTGAACAAAGAATAAAAGCGGGAAAACTCTTCTCTGATAGGTTATGGTCATTGCGAGATCTGCCTCTGATAGGCATATAGATATATAGATTATTTATATACAATACCTAATGAGTTGCAACCATCATTCGAACCATTTCAGTAGAACTGAATGGCATGTTCACTACAGGGTAATCAGTTGTGGGTCTTGGCAAGCCATTCTTTCTACCTGATTCAACCTTTGCCTGTTTCATCTGTCGTGTGCTGGGCCGGTTTTCTGCCTTCGGTCCCTCTGTTTCTGCAATCTCCTGTTGATCTCTTAGTGTTTCTTTTGCCTCTGTGGCACAGTTATATTATACACATATATATATATATATATATATATATATTATAAGTAGACGTCTCTCTCTTTCTCTCTTTTCATTCCGTCCACGTCCCCCACAATCGAGAGATCCCGTGCGAGGACGCACTAACTCGATGTGGTTTTATCACTCGAATGCTATATAATTGAATCTGTTCCTATTGTGAGTGTAACTAGGCCTACTCTTATTTGATATTTAATTATTCTATGGCTACTCTGAGATGTCTGCTGTGTAATTGCTTGTTATGATTATTTTGTGAGTGTACATTCTTTGATCGTTCATATTATGATGTGCCCGCAGTGCGTTTGCAAGCGGTTCAATAAAGTGCATACAAACTTGCTTTTCTTTCGCTCTCTCTTTCTCTCTTTCTCTGTCTGTCTCTGTCTCTGTCTCTGTCTCTGTCTCTGTCTCTGTCTGTCTGTCTGTCTGTCTGTCTCTCTCTCTCTTTCTCTCTCTCTCTCTCTCTGTCCCTATCTCTCTGTCCGTCTGTCTTTCTTTCGATTTGCCCATGTATATATGTCTATCTCGGTGTCCACGTCCTATACCCAATACCCATATGTAGGATTTTATCTCCTCTGTCTCTGTCTCTCTCCCTGTCTCTATTCCTCCCCATTTCATGTGTCTGCTTGTGCGTTTGCTTTTGTAGAGGTCACAATTTAGCTGAAGCGATATGCATAAATCCTGGCATGGTGGAAAAACCTATAGATAGTCTGTGGAAAATACTGAGGCATAGGCCTACTCCAATTCTCCAAAGCAGAATGGAAGAAGCTTTTGCCATCCCCTCCGAGATGCTTTCCTCTGGTCTTTCCAATTATTATGATGCCATCGAAGGTTTTTGCTTTCATAGGAAACATTGCATTAGGTCAGTATCCATTCATTCGTCCATCCAGAAATAATATTCGACAGCCAAACAATTGGCCGACAGATGGCGATGACGATTCAATTTTCTACAAAGCGGTGTCTAACACGATTGGACATTCCTTCGAGTGTATGCGATTCATATACTCGATGATGTAATTATGTTGAGCGAATAAGGTTACTTGGTCTTATAATTCATTGGATTTTTCAACTTCTGTATTGTTCTCCGATAGAAAACTAGAACTCCGCATAAATGCGAAATTGATGTAACGTTATGTAATGTAATTTGATCATTTATTTAGCCCCTCTTCTAATATCTACTAAGAGGCGCTCTCAAATTGACATTGATTGATTAATTGATTGATCGATTGATTGATTGATTGATTGTCGTGGTGTGATATGTTTATGTTAGGTGTCTCTTGTGTGCCTTTGTTTTCTGAGTCTGCGTGAGATGTCATCTAATCAAAGATACAGAGGCGAAGATAAGCAAAGAGTTAATAAATAAATATAAACACAATTAGATGACATTATATCATTCAACTTTTAACCCTTTGGTGCCCAGCGTCCGTTATAACAGACGCTCAGAATACTCGCCGCTAAATTAATATTGTAATAGGCACAAAGACACACAATATATACACACATACATACCAACGCACTAACACAAATACATACATACATACATAAAAACATACATACATACATAAAAACATACATACATACATAAAAACATACATACATACATAAAAACATACATACATACATAAAAACATATGTACATACATACACACACCACATCAAAAGGTTTCTGTGAAGCGCAGTTGATATGATGCTGTATGAATATATACACAATTTCCCGCTTATTAACTTTTATTGTAGTCGGATTAAAGCAATTGACGGTCAGCATCGTCAGAGACCGGAAACGAATCCTCGGCCATTTTTATGTCGTCGTCGTTAGTCGCAAAGTCGCCATTGTTGCTCTGCGTTCCTTTAGTGGTCAATGGTTGGTCATCGTTCCCAGTGTCAAGATTATTGCACGGCCTTTGTTGGACATTTATGTGGCGCCGTTTTATGACCGCGCCCCATAGGCGCCGTAAAGGAGGAAGAGGAACCAGATGCACTGGTGTGTAGGAAATGGCATTGTCTTTTATGGCAGCGGAGGAGACCGAGGATTGCAGAGTCCTTGTATCGACGAGTCGAAGACAAAGAGTCATAACCGGTGCCAGCCGGCAGCATTATCTTTATAGAGAGACGAAGAGACATGAGGAGGAAGCAGGACAGACAAGCAGATTAAGACGAATGCACACAGACCTTATCTAACATCATGCGCTATGAAGTCATTATCCTTATCTACTTTTATTATTTCTATTATTATTACTATTAATTTTATTATTAATTTTATTATTTATGTATGTATGTATGTATATGTATGTATTTTGTTTGTGTGCATGTATGTATCTGTAAATGCATGTTCATGTCAATGTACGTACGCATATATTATTTTATTTTTATTATTATTATTATTATTTTTATTATTATTATTATTATTATTTTTATTTTTATTATTAAAGGATTGCAATAAATATTGTTATTGTGTTTATTTCATTATTATTATTATTATTATTATTATTATTATTATTATTATTATCAATATAGCTAGCATTTCTGCCGACTGTCTAGGCTTCACGTATGCTGTTATCGCCCATGTCGGCGAGCTTAGTTAATCGTGGCAATGCATGCATGCATTTACATAGCTATGCATTGTGCAAGTATGGATATATGCATCGTATTGTATTGTATGTATACATGTGTATATTTATAAGACTTAGTAATAGCATACGCATGTATGCATTAATGCTTTCAGAATCCATATTTCGCCTTTTAATATCGTAGACGAGCTACAAACACAGATAACCACGCGATGCATAGTACACAGCATAACCTATATGCATTCCTAATTGCATGATGCATGAATTCTGCACTGAACATCCGAAAACTAGACCATGTTTTAATTGACTTCACAGATGCTGAATTTATTCAGCGCCAAGCAGCACTTAGAACACCACTGACCAATTATGTTTCAATAATTACAGACTTGGAGCACCATCGACCATGAGGCTCTTACACGGTCGACGATTTGATCGACAGAAGGAGCTCTGCACGTAGACTTCTTTCATCCAAGTCGACGCTGCAGTGCAAGGCAGCGTATTATACTCTTTGTCCGTCCAGTGGTGCTTTGGCGAGTCCAGAGCGGGATTAACGAGGATTAAGTCCATGCGGACGAAGGATAATTAATGAGGCTGACCAGCGCTCACCGTTGGCTAGGATATCAATTACGTGTTGTATCCGAACGGTGGAACTTCCTTTGATGCTAGGATTGGTCATTTGTCTATATGTCCGGTTTAGACTGGAACCACTCCAGACGGAGACTTTTCGGATGCGTAAACGAAATGGAAAGAGATTTATTCTGTTTCTGTCTTTTAATCTCACTTTGGTTTATATCCACGTCTACATGTATTCCAGCGCACATTTATTAGGTGCTTTGAGAAGAAGGTCTCAGCGTCAAGAGTAGAAATCTGAAAATGCCGGTCTCAAGGCTTTGGATTTAAACGCGGAGATGGCTCTTTAAAATGCATGGCGGGTTCAGTTTAGACCTTCCACTGATAAATGTTGGATTGATGGATGTTGGATTGATTAACCGACTATTTGACTAACTGACTGGCTGGCTGACTCTCTGAGTGAGTGAAAGGCTGTTTTAATAAATTAGTGAACGTTTAGCTCTAACTCGCCCTGCCTTCTGTCTGGTTGACGTATGCTGACTGGTTTATACGCCAAGGTTTACGCATTATTATCCGATTCAGTAACTGGCTAAAATTTGATGATTGACTGGCTGACTGACGGATAAACAGGGTTATACTGTCTCTTGCTTACATTAATGCCATTCAACTGCAACCCTTCTTTCAGTTTTACGATCAATTATTGATGTCAAAAGAATAATACTAAGAGACATGATATGCAACCAAAGGATGTACACTGAGAAGATTAATGATCATGGGTGAGGTTATGCACTGCAGAAGGTTAACTGGTATATTTATGTATGCAGTTACCAGTACAGTATTACAATACAATACAATATTTGGTGTTATCCGTTCAGGAACGCACGTTGAAACCAGGTGACAGAAAATATTGAAACCATAAAATTATTAGACCATACATGGAGTGATGGTGGATTTTCATTCTGGCGTGAAATACGGTATCTTTAAACAGAAGCTCTCAGTACGCAATGCTAAAATCTATAGACAGCACACTAACTAAATATTAATCTCTGATCAGTTCATCAACATCCATATATTATTAAGTATTTTTGCACTTTGACTGCTTTAAACGCTGTCGGATGCTTGCTTGAAGTGCAAAAGATCAATCTTGCTTGAGACCTTTTCCGGTAACTCATTGCATATACATAATCTGTGTATACCGTTCTTCCCCAATTGAGAAATCTCCTTTATTCTCAACTACTCATCACCAGATACAGTATACCTCATAATTCCTGCTAAATTCATGGCTACATATTCGGCAATCTTTCTGTTGTCTGCAAAGTCTCGCACATATTCCATGCAGTCCAGGATTCTCAATCTTTTAGTACCCCGTACATCGGGAAACGCTTGAAGAATATGACCACAGGGTAGTATCACATTTGAAGACGCACACATGAAATCGTTAGTGTTTGAATCACAGATTGCATGAACCGTATACAGCACATCACATTGACGCACACTGCATTCATACATGCAGACTCCACTCTGTGTAAATAAAGTGAATTAACTGTAAAGAAAATAAGCAGAAGGAATAATTTTTTCCAAGACCATAATTCATACCACGCCTTTGGTTGCACTCCCTGAAATGACATGTCGCATCCTCTCGGGTGAGTGAACCCCATTTGGACTTCTGCCTATGCTACGGTTGCTGATTGGTTAGAGCGATTGGCCTATAACGCGCAGAGTAGGAGTTCGATCCCCCTCCGAGAAGCTGCTGTATATATATTACGTATATATATATATATATATATATAGTTACATATATATATAGGGACCTTAAACAAGTCCTGTAATATATCTGCAATTGCGCAATTGCACCGTTGAGGCGTGTTTGCACTTCTGAACTAATTGTATGAAGGGCAATATCAACTTACAGTTGTATTTTTGTATTGTATGCTGCTGTAGCCCGTCTATCTTGGTTTTCAATGTACAGGCCTCGTACAAAGGCAACTCTGCCTTGATCGAATTTTCGGGAAACTGAGCATGGTCTCCGGCGAATTCCGTTCCGATGCATATAGGCCCCTATAGCTCGCACAACTCCCTCCCCCCACACACACCCATACGCCTTAAAGATACACACACCTACACATACACATTCGTGATGCCAACAGACAAACACAGAGTACAGATTTCATGAATGCCATATTGCATCGACTAATAACTTAAGGAAGTGACTTCGCAGGGCACCGCCTGTTGGTCCGACTACAACGCAATGGCTTCAGAGACAAGAGAGAAACCACAACAGAGGCGGATCGCCTCCGTCGTGTATATAACAGCCGTACCAACCAATCAGCCACAACAAGCGAATCAATCTTGTCGAAGGCAGAACGCGTGCGCGCATGCAGACCGGCTTTGTGTGAGAATATCCAGAGGACATCTGTTCAACATCTTCACTATGACTCTGCGATCTAATGGCACCACCGACTCACGACACAACTGTGGCCCACTCCAACTTACCATAATATAATGTAAAATAACAGAACATAACGTAACTTGACGGAACATAACATGACGTAAATAGCGTTCGCTGTATGTATAGATCAAAAATAGACTGTGTACTTATGCAAAAATGTGAATACAAATTGAGTAATT
Organism: Bimastos eiseni; assembly: GCA_959347315.1. Lineage (NCBI taxonomy): Eukaryota > Metazoa > Annelida > Clitellata > Crassiclitellata > Lumbricidae > Bimastos > Bimastos eiseni. The sequence goes on along the minus strand of OY365821.1, from coordinate 12,775,855 downwards.
TTTGAATACTTTAGAAATTAAATGCATCCTTGCACTAACACGACCAGAGGTGACCAAATAATTATCTAAGCGGGGCGTTCGTACACGCTACACAGGAAGGCTTCTAGAGCGTTTCCCTTGAAATTTTATAACTAGTTTACGCACAGTTTATACAAGACAGATTATTGCAAAACATTGTCATTATTATTATTTTTTTATTGCTCGCATCATCATCATTACATTCACCACCATGATCATCACCGTCAACAGCATCATCAAATCATTGTCATCATCACCATAACCATCACAATCATCATCGTCGTCGTCAATTGTGAGCGGTTCAAACCCTTGCGTTCCTTGTAGCAAAGGCAAGCACGCTGACCAATGGTCCACCGTTTATATCATTTTCCTTTTCTATCCATCATAACAGCCGTCGTGTCCTATGGTTGGCTTGAGTTTCTGAAACAACAGCGGAAGCCATAGACTAATAATGGCGCCACATTAAAGTGTCTGTTTACTAGGGCACTACATAAAAAATGTCCTCAATTCCGTGAATCTATACGACGACCAATGAGGCGAATGGCCTACTTCTTTGGTCCAGTGACCTCGTCCGGTCATGTGACCGTTTGAAGGTCACGAGGGCATGTGGTGAGGTCGTTTCTGCTGCTGCGGTGATTGTTATGGATGGAGAATATGGTTTGATGGGTTGATGGATTGGTTGGATGGGTAGACGAACGAATGAGGGAATAAATGGACGGATGAACGGACAAATAGATGGATGAATGGATGAATGGATAGATGGAGGGATGAATGGACAGATGGATGGATGGATGGATGGATGGACGGATGGACGGACGGACGGACGGACGGACGGACGGACGGACGGACGGACGGACGGACGGATGGATGGATGGATGAATGAATGGTTGGATGGAGGGATGTGCGGATTGTGGATGGGTGGATGGATGGATGAAAGTAAGAAAGCATGAATTGTATAGAATAAATGGAAGAGATGTGCAAGTAAGGAGGGTTAGAAAGACGGATGGAATGATTTGATCGAGAGTTTCGTCTCATGGAAGACCTAACTTCTGTGGCTGACATCAATGTGCGTGTAATCCATATATATATATATATATATATATATACATATATATCTGTTACTATATTTAGATAAATGTATATAGTGTGTGTGTTCAAGAGAGAGAGAAAGGGGAGAGAGAGAGGAAGAGAGGGGAAGAGAGAGGAAGAGAGAGGGAAAGAGCGAGAGAGAAGAGAGAGGGAGGGTGTGTGTCTGTTTGATGTGTTTGTAGGTGAGTGCGTGCGTGCAGGTGTGCGTGTGTATGGTTGAATAGTTCGCTGTGACCTGATGGCAAGAGATGAAGTAACCGAAAAGGGCAAAGGGTCATAACTGCACCATCCAACCCTCAGCCAACCTATAATTATGCAATGCGTATTCAAAGGTATGCTGCTCGACCTCACAGATAGACGACGCAAGCGATAAGAGGTCCAGCAGTTAGGAAGTTGCGACGGATGTAGGTTACCATGGCATGGCAAGTACGAAATGGGAGTGTAGGACACTTGCCCCCGGACAATTGCCCCCGGACAATTGCCCCCGGACTATTGTCCCCCGGACAATTGCCCCCGGACTATTGTCCCCCGGACAATTGCCCCATCGAACAATTGCCCCCCCCCCAGAATTTTTTAGGACATTATACGGCGGGTATATGGCGGAACACAACAGCATGAGTCCGATGAGAAAGAGGTTAAATCCCGACGATCCATCGCTCTCGTTTAGTTGCTGAAACACATGTGCACGACGGCATAGCATCAGAGCGTGTTGTTTTGGCCACCAACACGTCCATATATACATACATATATACATACATATATACATACATATATACATAAATATATATAATTATACATATATATATAATTATACATATATATATAATTATACATATATTTATATATATTACAAAGCTTCGGTACATAGAGTCAGTATAAAAAAATGGTTAAATCATATATAGGAATCATGGCAGATCATATAACATATACCAGTATATCTTCATTCAATGTATATATGGAGCGATCAGACGTATACATTTATAGATGCATATTTAAATATGAATCATGGTATCTATTTGCCTGCACATTACACATGTTAATTAACTTGAGTTTTTATATTATACGCATATCAACGTATTATAAGGAATTCGTGAGTCAGATCTGGATTGACCTCATTCTGCCATATCAGAAAAATAACACAAATCAGGTCATTTAGATGTGTATAGTTTTCCATGAATCACGGGATCAATCAACCCATACACATACGCACATATACACACACACACGTGTGTATATACGTCGAGAGAGAGAACGCGAGGCTGATAGAGAGAGACAGAGACAGACAAACACAGAAAGAGAGAGAGAGAGAGAGAGAGAGAGTGTGTGTGTGTGTGTGTGTGAGAGAGAGAGAGAGAGAGAGAGAGAGAGAGAGAGAGAGAGAGAGAGAAAGAATGAGAGACAGAGAGACAGATAAATAGACAGAGACAGACAGACAGACAGAGACAGAGACAGACAGACAGACAGACAGAGAGAGAGAGACAGAGAGACAGAGAGAGATGGAGACAGAGTCTCATGCATATAAAGTTTTACACACGACTCCAGCAGAAAATTGAGTTGGACTGAGTATATATATATATATATATATATATATATATATATATATATATATATATATATATATATATATAAACTGATGAACAACTGGAACTCGGTCGAAACCTGCACGAACTCGTTTGTTCCTGTCAACAGGCGATAGCCGTGATTTTAAAGTATATAAATGATGCTTATATATGCGGGTATGTATATAATATATATATATGTATATGTATATGTACTCCATCTTCATGTGGTATTATACAGATATACAGTTATACACTCATTGTATTTAACCCACAGAATGAAGGCACGAACAATTGATCTGAGTGATCTCCATTCTCCATTTTCCTCGATCTTTTGTAAAGTTCATTGTTCTTCTTATTACTATAGTTCAAGTAACGGTTTACATCCCCATCCATGCAAGTATCATCTCTCCAAGGCAGTCTTTATCTGCCTTCGTCTTGCATGTATAGTGCTTTACTTGGGTTTCGGTCAGAAGGCATTCTATTCTCTGTATATACATGACCAAATCACCGGAATTATAGTTCGATATGTCATCCTTTCAGAAATTAAAGTTGTCTTCAAGTTAAAAATATTCTGTTTATCACTTGAAAACTAAAAATGCGCTTCAACTGTCACTCGCCAACGAAGTATGCGTTGTAGCCATTCCCTTGACATGTGTGACGGAAACCTCCAGTGGAAACCTTCTCCATGTATGTATTTATGTATTTATGTATTTATGTATGTATGTATGTATGTATGTATGTATGTATGTATGTATGTATGTATGTATGTATGTATGTATGTATGTATGTATGTATGTATGTATGTATGTATGTATGTATGTATGTATGTATGTATGTATGTATGTATGTATGTATGTATGTATGTATGTATGTATGTATGTATGTATGTATGTATGTATGTATGTATGTATGTATGTATGTATGTATGTATGTATGTATGTATGTATGTATGTATGTATGTATGTATGTATGTATGTATGTATGTATGTATGTATGTATGTATGTATGTATGTATGTATGTATGTATGTATGTATGTATGTATGTATGTATGTATGTATGTATGTATGTATGTATGTATGTATGTATGTATGTATGTATGTATGTATGTATGTATGTATGTATGTATGTATGTATGTATGTATGTATGTATGTATGTATGTATGTATGTATGTATGTATGTATGTATGTATGTATGTATGTATGTATGTATGTATGTATGTATGTATGTATGTATGTATGTATGTATGTATGTATGTATGTATGTATGTATGTATGTATGTATGTATGTATGTATGTATGTATGTATGTATGTATGTATGTATGTATGTATGTATGTATGTATGTATGTATGTATGTATGTATGTATGTATGTATGTATGTATGTATGTATGTATGTATGTATGTATGTATGTATGTATGTATGTATGTATGTATGTATGTATGTATGTATGTATGTACATATGTATGTACATATGTATGTATGTATGTATGTATGTATAACTGTGTATGCATGTATGTAGGTAAATGAGTATGTAAGAGAATTCCTTAATAGACTGAGATGATCTCGGGCGTCGAACCCTATCCCCATCTGCCCCAGGTCTAGGGTTGATTCTTCAACGGTTGTCCCGATGTGAAGGCTCCGAATGGTCGGGCATATTGCACGGCGCTGCGAGGGAAACCAGCAGGGAGCAATATTAGAGCTTAGAACGGGGAGGGTGGTGGAACTCGTCCCTCACTGATCGCTCTTACACTGGGATACGGTTCCCCATTTATTAGTTACACGTCTGCTTGGATGAAGGGGTTTTCCCCCACGCACTCTGCCTACCACCATAAATTGCGCCCTGGCTGACAGCACCATGCCAGGGGGCTCATCTACTTCATAACTATAAGCGTCTTTTGCGTCAAGTTCATTATTACCATCATTATTATCGGCATGATCATCGTCACCGTCGTTATGATCATGGTCATCAACACCAAAGACAACATGTGTATCAGGCAGTTATTACACGCCACCTTGTGAAAGATTGTTCACTCTGGGTCCCTATACAGAGTAACCATGTCAGGGAAAGGTTAAACCCCTCCCCTCCGCGTAACAGGGTGATAAGACCTATGACTACTCGTGTCCAATCGTACACCTAAACATATCGATGGAGCCTTGATAGCTGCGCCATCAAAGACGACTAAGTATCTAGAAATTAGGCAGGAGTTCTTTAAGAAGAAAATAAAGTTGTCTTCTTTTTTAGTAGTCAGCTCTTGTTTCAGTTTAACGACAATGTGTTACAACAAAGATCATTAAAGTCGCCCTCCTCCTTTGTCCAGGCTTGGAACTGGCACTGGCAGAATGCAAGCAGTGATCGAGTGATCTTTTATCTTTTTGCCCCTTTCTCTTCTCGTAGTTTTCCTCTCAGGGTTTTTCCTCTGTTTTATTTTTAATCTATGACGCTATATTCCTTTCTTCCAAGTAATCTTTCAGATCTCTCATCTACATCGTTCGTCTTTTCATAATCGCCTTTGACGGCCTTCTTCTGCGCCTTCGTGGTTTATCGAGTGCACTGGACTAACCGGTCAGTCCTTTCATCCCACTGTCCACTACTGATTGACCAGTTCTGGTTCAAATCATTGCACTCATTGCCCCCATGCATCGCCGGTGCGTGCGTGACCCCCGTCCAAATGAAGTACAGGTCTTACGACCCGAAGAGCTGTTGCCCATTGCTGCCAATAGCCGCAAGCGAGCATTGAGCTTATCGTTCTAACAGATCGCTAATGATCGCGGAAGTCCAGCCTGACACATCGTCCAACGCAACACACGCACGAGCTGTCATGCATATGTAATTCAGTTGCTTCTAATTCATTCCAGGAATTCATCAACTGCCCTCAGTTGAACTTTCTTAAGCGTATAAGAATTTATATTGCGGTCATTGGATGGTTTTCGTATCAATCTTGCTGTTTAAGATTTCAGACAGGATGCAATAGCTATTTTATTCTACGTGGAATAGTAGTTACCTCGAATTGAAAAATCATGTGCATTTTACAGGATGATACAGAAATATAATGAAACAATAGATTATTGTAATGTATCCTAGAAGGAGATTGCCATACCGACAATGCCATGAATTTTGAAATTGACACTATTACATTACAATATGAGGCTGTTATTGGAAATGTAATTGTTGTTCATATTGAAATTCCGGCAGAATTCTTGATAATAATTGCCAAAAAGTGGGTATCAGTCAAATTGAAAAGATTCGATTCATTAACACTTGGGAGCATAATCCATTCTGGATGGAATCATGGAATCAATGTCAGAGGAAAGACACCGTTTCTTAAGAGAGGTTCTAAGTTCAAATCTACAATTCCTCTGTCATGTAGGGGCGCTATATCAAGTCTTTCTGGCTGATTGATAATTGATTGAAAGGAACGGACAGGAAGCCTGTGATAGATATAAATGGTGGCAAAAAAGGAAGTATATGAAAGACAATAGAGGAATGAGGATGGAGTGGAGATATATGACGGTAGGAGAGGGCGAGGAGACGAAAGAAGTTATAAAGACCCATGGTCTTATAAAGTAAGTGGAGAACTTAGGCTCGTGTATCTGGGGTAGGGTCGGTCAGAACTAGTCTCATTTTTTAACAATCCCATAGTTAAATGATTATGGCATTACCATCCCATAGCCCTAAAGCGCACTTGAAAGCTAAGCGCAGGACAAAACTCATTCAAAAGACCTGAGTCAAGTCAGAGGTGTTGTCCAAAGGGTAGTCAGAAGGAGGTCTGAGTTCGGTTGATCGAGAGCTGACTATAGCTCCTAATTTTAATTTCGATTTATATTTATATTTTTTTATTTAAATTTAATGGGAATTTAATGGGAATTGGAAGGTGGAGGATCAGGTGGGTCAATGTATGAGTAGGCAGGATTCTTTAACAGGTGGAGCACGGCAAGGAAAAAAGAGGAGAGAGGTAGGAAGAGTGGTACAGAAATACGAGTGATGATGTAGCGTAATGTAGCGTGATGTAGAGTGTCCTGACATTTTTGGAGAGGTTAGGTAAAGTATAATACACTGGCAGTTGTATACAGAGGCACGAAAAATTACCCTGGTAGTTGTAGAGGTAAGAAAAAGTTGGAGAGGTAAGAAAAAGTGCCCTGGTAGTTGGAGAGGTAAAAAATAGTGCCCTGGTATAGTTGGAGAGGTAAGAAAAATGCCCTGGTAGTTAGAGAGGTAAGAAAAAGTGCCCTGGTATTTGGAGAGGCTAGGTAAAATGCCCTGGTAGTTGGAAAGGTGAGGTAAAGTGCCCAAGGTAGTTGAAGAGGTGAGATAAAGCGCCCTGGTAGTTGGAGAAGTGCCCTGATAGTTGGAGAAGTGCCCTGGTAGTTGGAGAGATGAGATGAAGTGCCTTGGTAGTTGGAGAGGTGAGGTATGGTGTCCTGATTGCTGGAGGGGCATAAAAATAGGACTGGATTAACCGCTGCAGACAGTTGCGCAAGTGCATTAACTGAGCGCTCAAAAGCGAATGGTCATCGGAAGCCCCAATCTTCCTCTTCTGCGTCCGGTCATCAGCGCATTCACTGCACTCTACACTTCCTTCAGAGTGGACGAAGTCAAGTCCATCGCCGGACACTCAATGACCTGTGGCGCCGTCATCCACGAGGTCAACCCGGTGCAATCGTGGTTTGCCAGATCCCGCAGGCGGTTTGAATGCATCCAGGGGAGTGCGAGCCCTGCACCAAACGACCTCAGTCGGCAGTGTTTACACCATCCCAACAGCAACACCACCAATACTACCACCGCTACCACCTCCACCACCATCTGTGCCGCCCGCTGCGTTCCTCAACGGAGAGTATAATATCAGCTGAGCTGGGGAACAGCCGTGAAAGCTACACCTGCCAATCAAGGTGATTTAAGACTGCCTACCTTTGGCCTCGCGCACACCTATGGGGCGGGCGTATGTAACAAAGGCGAGCGGACGGTGATCGGACCATTATTAGTATTCGGCAGGTGGCAAAGTTCGGGCTTTTTATTGGTTTGCACCGTAGATTGAGTGTAACCGCGGCAATAAAATAATAATGACCGACAAACTTCGGGATAAGCATTTCATTGGACTCAATTATTATTATTGCGGGCAACCGGATGGATTTGATTACAGTCTGGATGCGATACGCGTTATAAAACACGGCAATAAAGAATTTAAAACCACGATTATGAACAGTTGGATGACCGCAGTGGTACGACATCTGATATGTCCATACGGGTATGGTATGGGATCGGGGGCGTGGTATGACATTGGGGGCATGGCATGGTATGTTGCATGCTGCGACGCGAAACACGTATTATACAGTTGGAGTTGTGGCTCTGAACCTTTGATCATGTGACTCAGCTATATACATCGATTGATTGAAGCTGCTACATGTAGAATAGCCAGGGTCATGCGTGGCACCAGGGCATCAGCAGCGTGAGATGGATATCACTCATCAGCTGCCCTGATTCGGAGACGGAAACCATGTCGGTCAGGACAGAATGGTACTCGATTATTCGGAATTGGGTCGGAGCAACTAGAACAATTTCCAGAATAATTCGGTCAGACGCGCGGAATTAAACCAAAAAACAGCAAAATACAAAGAACGCAACGACAAACAACCGTAATGAATCATCACACTATACAAACACTTAAACAGCATTAATTCAACAACATAAAACGAAGATCAGCAACATTAATCATACGTATAAACCTTATATTCAAAGAATTACACATCACCGTATAATCTTCTACGAAAGTGGGTTGGATTCTGCAGCTAGCCATTTGAATCTATTTCTTGAGCAGAAAACTTACACATTGGTCTTTTATTATACTTAAAAAGCTTAGCTTGATGTCCGGCAAGGGCGCTATATAAATCTGAGATTAGGCCTACGATTACGATGTCGACAGAACAGTTTCTTTTACGTCATCACTAGAAATCGATTGACGTCTCTGAAAAATATTAATGACTACAAAGACGCCGTTATGACGTCATCAATGACGATGACGACGACGATGATGATTAGCCTAAATTATGATCAGTGAATACTTTATCCGATCTGTTCTGAAATTTGTTACCTATGAGTACGCTGCTTTAAAAGCTATCACAATATACTTTCAACAATAAGTAATTACACTGACTTCATTAATTAAATGGATATTGGACGGCGTTTGTCCTCAAATGAACCCAGTGAATTCTTAGAGTCAGAGAGCAGGAAAGAGTATAAGAAGGGTAAGAAATACCCCGAGCCCCCCTCTTCAGTTCGATTCTCACCAAAAGATAGAAAGAGCAGCAATGCACTGAGTCAAAGCGTCTCCATTAGACTTGTGACTCTGCTGAGCTGACGCCTCGACATTCAATCATTTTTTTATTAGTCAGCTTATGGGCAATATGTTGAGACCGCAATTCTGCGACGCTCGTCAGGTATATAGTTAAATTAGACGTCAAAGGTGAGACCGTTGAAAGGAAACAATTACTGGTTGGACGCTGCGACCATAATCAGTTTTCACAGGCAGATGGCGCTAGAGGTGCATTTAATCGATTACATGCACATCATAATCTATATAGCGCCATTAGAAGTCATTCGGTCTGTCGCTGTGTTATTCGTGGGTAGGGAGTTCACACAACAAAAACTTTCCAAGGCGTTTGAAGTCGGTTCAATGAGTGCATACTCACTTACTTACTAACGTTGGAAGGAAAGCACCTGGGCTGCACTGGGTCAAAGACTATTGTGGGCCCCAGTTCCAGTGGTATCAGAGGCTGGGCTAACGAGACATCAGCAGCTGAAGTCTATTGCATGCAGCAGCAGAGAGAACATCATGTGGTTGACATCAGTAGGTCGTCGATGCTCAAGAGGGATGATGCGACAGCTGCTGACGCTGCTGCGGGATGCCACACCTGTTCAGTCCTTCGGTTGTCAATCAGTCCTTCGATCAATAAGTAGAGCTGTAAGTCAATCAGTCAGTCGGTCACCCCACTGCCAATTATAGACTGTCTTCGTCCGATAAGATATTAATCGGAATCAGAGATATCGTTAATTCAAAGAGGGTCTAGTCTAATTATAAATATAGCATCTAGCCCAAAGTCCTATATAATGCGACTATATATATACACATATATATACAAATATATATATACATTTCATACTTATAGCGATTTCGATGCTCATCTAAGAACTTATTTAGCGCCACTAGACAATCCTTTAGATATAGAATCCTGTCAGTGTGAATCGGTCAGAAACTCTTCGGCCCTCTCCACTATAGAGCTGGAGAGGACCGATCATCTTTTCCACCCTTCCTATACGCCCCTCCAGTGCCAATCTGACTTGGTTCCTTACTTATAATGTGTGCATATATATCTGTAAAAATCATGAAACAACGCTCGTGAATCGGGTGGTGCCCTGAGGTTAACTTCTAAGAGTTGGGAGTGAGAGAGAGAGAAGGCAGAGGAGAAGGAGGAGGAGACAAAGAAAAACTAGGAGGAAAAAGATAATGAAGAGGAAGTGTAGAAGGAGAAAGAAAAGGCAGATGAAAAGGAGGACGATGACTAATATTATAAATAAGACCTACGTGTAGAAATCGTGAAATCGTTTACTTTAGACCAATCAATACTAATCATAGGCTTACGACACAGAGGATAACGTTGTCATCTAGCTGTCATCTTTCCTAATTACAACACTGATCGCGAGAAGACATGATGTGTCATTGTTTTCGACCGACCTCCAATAGATGACGGAGCGCTAAGATTACTTACACTAACGCAATGATGTCTTATGGCCTAAATATAGTTCAATGGCTGAGTAAGTAATGGTTCGTGACTGGGATGAGAGAGACGAAAGACGAATAGGGGCTAATTCGGATTTACGTATACAGACTGTCAGTCTTCATAATTTCTTTCTTACTAAGGCCTAGTAGCATAATAACTGAACAAAGAAGCTGTGATGTTATTAGATCCTGCTCAACGGCGTGTTCTCACAAATGTATCTGTACAAGATTGTATGTTTTGCTTGTATGTGCGTCTGTGTGTCTGCATGCGTGTGTGGGATCGTTCATGTATGTATATATGTATGTTCAGATATTTGTGTGGACGTATAATTACGTCCATTAACGCTGCATTGTATGACTTGATATTATTGCAAATCGATCTGGACAAATTGTATTCTGTTCTGGTTTATCTCAGATATTGTAATGACTGTTCGTTCCCAGAAGAACAGGTGCGCAGCTGATGCGTGGAAGAGGACGAGACGAGAGAGTAAGAGGAGGCAAGCAGATGAAAGAGAATAAGGAGACAGACGAGGAGGAGGAGGAGGACGAGGACGAGGACGAGGTGGAGGAGGAGGAATGGGAGGAGTTGGTAGATGCGTCGAGTGAGTGATTAATGACAACGGGTATACTACACACATCCGCGATTATTAGTAACACAAACGCTGCGAGATCTATCTTTGACTCTAACGCCATCCTTACTCTGGGAAAACCGAGTAGATCCAGCTAAGAGTTCACATGCACTCATTGCATTCCTCAGCGTTTACAAATGCAACATCCTGGCATTTCGAAATGTTGCCACTTGCCAATTAAGTTAGTTTGGAAGCTTAGCAGTAGTCTTCGCCGGCGAAGACTTGCAAGCGAGTTGTATCGTCGTATCGCTTACCAATATAATTATTATAACTGTCCATGTGGTACTTACTCGATCGCATCGTCGGGTCCAAGTTTGGAGTGCATGTTCATAGTTCTTTCGTATACATTGCGCACCTCAGCTGTATAATGATCTAGTAATTGCATCTGAATCGAAAATCTGTTGCTTAAACGTTACACTGTACTGCAATCAGGGTCTACAAGTGTTGTATGACTAACCCAGTGTGTGTAGTTTTACATGTGTATATATGTATATACGTGTATTGAACCATAACTGTTTCAGAATGTTTGCACGCGAGCACATGTGCACTGTCTTATCCAAGGCATATCATAGACCTAATTCTAGTGTGTAGAACTTACATAAAATGCAAACATACATATATATATATAAGATCAAATCTAAGTATTTTTCTTTTATGAAAATTTCATGTCGAGTATATCAGAGGTCAAACAAATTTGGAAAACGTGCGTGACAACCGCACGTTTACGGGAATAACACTGCGATGCCGAGGTATATATAATTATAGGAGGTATATTGTTGATACTAGAAATCAGCAATTCGATTCAAGCTGTCTTTTGAATTCCGAGAAGATCGTCAGTGCTCTATAAAACTTATCTCATACATTTCGACCTTCATCTTCGCTATCATTTGAAAGTCTTGCATTGACATGCAAGTGACGTGATCGAGGTTAGATGCAGTCAAACGATGCTGCGTTCTGGCAATGGCAATTAGCGTCGCCATTCTCCTTTGTCCGGGCTTGGGATTGACTACGCCAGAAGAGACAGAGTTTTTATGAATCTTTGAGCAGCAGATCAATTTAGATATAATCGAAAGTGTTTCTTTCCTTGACCCGTAACTTCTTGATTGTGGAGATGCAGCTGTGGTCAACTCTTGGAGCAGGGGAAAGAAGTCTGAAGACATCAGCGAATTAAGTTTAAACTGCAACCTTTCTGACTACGATGAAAAGCTCTCTTTTGGTCATCCTCTTCATAATTATTAGTAGTTGTCCATGCAGTCACTCACCGCCATTCAGCTTTACAAGACTTGTTATTCTGCTCTTGTCTGTCCTATGCCTAAGAAATATTCCATTGCGCATTATGTTTATACATACCACTATATGTAACCGTGCTGTATCAAGTAAGTAAGTAAGTATTTTCGTTAATCAGACGTCTGCAAATGCACCACATGTACAAATTAACAAGTACGAACAAAACATCTATATACATAATCTGTGGGAAGCATTGAAAGTTGTAAAAATCCGGATAGCAACTGAAGGCTGGGCAGGATATACATATGTATACCCTCTTTCTCTCTTTTTTTCTCTCACTCTCTGTCTCTGTCTCTATCTCTGTCTGTCTGTCTGTCTGTCTGTCTCTCTCTCTCACACACACATCGTCTTTGTCTCCGTCTTTCTGCCTCTAAGTCTGTTTTGTCCTTCTACTCCATTCTACCCCATATACCTCTGGTTATCATACTTGTAGGTCCCATCTCTTTCTACTTTCCTTTTTCGCTCTCCTGTAAGCCTACGTACTTTGTCCATTTACTGGTTGCTTCTTGGTACCCATTCAAGTTCTTGCGCGTATGTGTAAGTCCATCTGTACCTTTGTCTGTACGTGTGCCTTCGTCTGGCTGTTTTGCACCTGGTTACCTAACCCCCAAACCGCCGTTGTTTTCGCGTGGTTGAACCGATCATCTGATCCGGGGTTCTGTGAGGACGTTCCGCCCCTTTTCCCTCCCACTCCGTCCCTCCCCGAACCCTTTGGTGGCCACCCCGTAGGCCGCAAAGCACCGCTTTGGGCGCGGATACCCTTCGACGGTAAGAAAGGAATCAGATGCCGAGGAGGGTGGGGTCGATCGCCCACGGTGCGAGAAGGGACGATGGTCTAATAAACTTAATTAACAGTTGACGGTACTTATGAGCCCCCTATCACCACTCTGACCAGCCACCCTGTCCTCTCTTCCCCTACCATACACGAAACCACCCTACCTCCCCCTCCCTGTACATCTGTTTCGAAGAAACGCCGAAAAGAGGAGGACAATGGCCGATTTCCGTTGCCGTGGTGACCGAGCCCATCCGTTGTCCAAACTGACCGCACTGACCGCTGCCGCAGCTGTACTCGATGACCCTGGCCGAAGAATGCACTTGTCCAATGCCCGCTGGTGTCCAGTCGTGTGTGCTTAACACGATACACTGACCAGGTCTCTCTTGTTCGCCGCTCCAGACACGGTCGTGATGGTAGTTGTCCGTCTGTGAGCAAGTAAGAGAGAGATAAATATCTATCGATTACCATTCAACAATAGTTCACAAACCCCACCACCGCTAGCACTCAGAAAGTGCCAGTCCTGGATTAAGTGGGAGGGCGACGTTATCTATTGGTGTCGTTAAAGTAAGTAAGTATGTATGTATATTTTTTTAATCAGACGTCCTGTAAACGCACGACGTGTACAAATAAACAGGTAAGAGCAAAACATCTATATACATAATCTGTCGAGAGTATAAAAATTAGTAAAATGCCAGGATAGCAGCTATTTGGGCCGGGAAGGAGGAAAAGTCAATGGGGGTTAAGGAGCTGATACAATAATCTTATAATAAAGCCACACCGGGTGAAATCATCAGCCCGGGGGACAGACCTGTTGTGAGAACGCGGTCGCAACTGGTGTTCCACACCCCTAGTAGGAGGAAGAAGATTTATTAGAATGTGGTCAGGGTTAGAGAGAATGTAATTGAAAAGGGAGACATCGACTAGTTATCAGAGTTCATCAAAATGATAATTGTTCAGAAATAAGCTGAAATAAATTTCAATTGTAAGAATAGTTCACGTTGGTGCTTCTGAATAGATGTCTCGAAGGATGTTACATAAATGTCCGGTTGCATCTCATTACATTACGTGTGGCATGGTGACTGGTTGGTTAGAGCGTTCGGCTCGTAACGCACAGAGTATGGATTCGACCCTCGTCCGAGGAGTTACTGTGTAGGGACTTTGAGCAAGTCCTTCGCGAACAATTGCTCTGCAGTACCACTGCAATTGGGCCATCGAGGAGTGTGTGCAATAATTCTGAGCTAAATTGTAAGAAGGGCGATATCAAATTACAGTTGTATTGTATTGTACATTTCCAGTAGTGTCACATATGTTGAAATCAAAGGGCAAACCATTAAGGAGCACATTATTCCGCTATCAAGGTGATCCAATTTGCATTACACATTTCAACATTTGAAGTAAGGGCCATGTGAAGCGATTTAGCATCAGCTGCTCCTGAAATACAATGAAGAAAATACAAAACACGACTTCGCTCAGCATGGCGTGACATGACGTGACATGACATGGCATGACGTAACATGACGTTTCATGACATGACATGACGTGGCATGACCTAGCGTAAGCACGCCATTACATATAGCTTAGAGTTACTTTGCATACTAACAGTCAACAATCCCACAAGGACAAACTTAACAAAGTCTCCCTCTGACCAACTGGTTCTTCCAATTGAAATGTTACCCACATGATCCCTATCCTACACAGGGATATTCTGCCACCAGATTTCAGGAGGCTCTCTCTGGCATTCGCTTCACTTCGCAGACGATTTTAGACTTTACTCTCATCAGCTACTTTCAAGAGAAATTCATCAACTCGCGCAACACAAGAATCTCACAGAGAGAGTAACTGACTAACAGTTATTGTATCAGTAGTAGCCTGCTAGTAGAACTGCAGCATAATAAATATTCGTTCATTGATAAACACGAACATGGAATGTCACAACGCAAACCATTACAATAGGTTAGTTGTTTAGCAGGTCTACCGTTGTCTAATTCAATCGAATTTCAGATAATATTATAATAAACGCAAGAATTCTTTGGCGATTGTCATCCTTAACAGGCAGTGAGAATTTATGTGGCCTAGGTCTAAGATCATAACGACTTTTAGAGACTGGGGAATATCGAACTCAGAACGTGTGTGCTGCTAGTCTCGACCGATCGCAAGATACCTTCTTCGGATTTCAGTACCATCGTCTCGGCATCCTCAGATCCTTCCGGCAAGTAGTCTGCTTTCCTCATTCGTCAGAGGAATTTCTCAATTCATATAGGGTCGCTTGCTGGCGCGTTACCCCACCAGGCAGGGGCTGCGTACATGAACTTCGCAATCGTTGTCGCCCTGGATACGACATGGAGGGCGTGAGTTGGCAGTCTATGGGTCCTGAGCAATAGTATAATCAATAATAATAATTATAACAGCAGCAACGACAACAACATCAATAATAATAATAATAACACTGGTAATCTGGTATACACGAACTTACTCGGCTGAGACTTGACTGCTGCAACACTAAACTCTGTGGAGTTCCGGAATGCAAACTGCCTAATCTAATTAAAATAATGCACCGGGTTACAAGACTGCCTTCGACTCTGGAACTACGATCATTACAACAAAATCTTCGTTCTCTACACTGGCTTCCTGTCACATCCGCTTCAAGCTGGTTCTTCTCATCTACAAAGCACGTGCAAATTATCATCATCCATGCACCCTACTTAGCTTTCATCGTCACCCCTTGCAACTACATATATATATATATATATATATATATATATATACATACACATACATACATACATACATACATACGTGCATACATAAATACATACATACATACATATATACATACACACACACACATACATACATATAATGATATCAAAGGCTGATCCTCTCTTCGATCAACACCTGGTGGAGAGTATGTTGTTCCTGGTAATACATGCGTCTTGTCTTCGTCCGGCGTTTAATCACGGTTACAGCTGCAGTCTCTCAATCTGAAGCCCTCTCTGCCTCTCATGTTCAGAACTCTCTTAGCGAAACTTTCGTTCGCTTTAAACCGAAAGTCTACTAAGTTCCAGGCTTTCATGTTCACATGGGCCTATAAGGACTTTGTAAGGAAGGCAGTAACAAATCACTTTTGTTTTGTATTGTCTGGCATTGTAGATCAGTAAATTCTTCTAATTATGATGGCGCCATCTAAATGTAAGTGAACGCTTTATACCGTGCTTGAACTGAAACACATTATAATTTCATTTTTAAAATTGATTTTAACATACCTATGCTTTGCGTAAAATCAGAGTTCGTATCGCAACAAAGCGTCTTTTAAAGCGTCTCCTGTGAATCGTAAAAGTAAACGGTTACTTTGGTGACATCTTCCGAATGACAATGACAGGATGTGTCCGATTCATGCTTCGGCTTTGGGCGTCACGTTTTCAGAAGCTCCACCTAGCGATTGGAGGTTAGACACTGACTGCAGTTATGGAATATTGACTAATGAAATCAGATATTAAATCTACGACTAGATCTACACAAACGCGCGTCATCGAGACCAATTTAGTCACCGACGCAATTTCAAATTAAGTTCGGTGCTGGGTTTAGAAGAATCCGAGGAGGTCAAAACGAGGCGACGGCATGGTGATACGTTATCATTAATTCATTAATTCGTTCATTCATTCATTCATTCATTCACTTCAAATAAATGGTTTGAAGTTCAATCGAATGAGCAAACGAGCGATGGTGACGGATCTGATTCAATCAAACTGTCACTCAAAGTGATCAGGGTAGATGTCATATTATGCGGTCGCTGTTGAAATATCGAAGCATTCAATCTTAAACTTTAAACTTTAAAGTACACACCAGACAGCAGTTAGCAGCTGATCAACCAACCGATAAATATTCGTTTAATTCAAAAATCCGGTTGTCATGCACACAACTGGTCACAAAAACATGGACCACTGTTTTACTGTGTTGAAATTGGTTGATTGAATAAGAGACATGCTTACTTACTTACTTACCTACTTACTTGTGTACCTAAGTGAATTTGTGTCCACCTGTACGTCTGTTTCTCTATCGCTGTACACCTCTCTAAATCTCTTTCTATTCAGAGGTTTCCAGATAAGGGGGTCCGGAGGCAAATGCCTCCAAATTCAGGTAGGGGGTATTTGTTTGGTCTTCGGAGGGGGGATATCTTGCCTTCCTGACACTTGGGACCGGGGTTTGCCTCCATCACTCAGAGGGGATTGACGCTTTTGTTTATCTCTACCATTAATTTGGCACGAAACAAGTGCTTCATGGGTTCAAAGCCTTCGAACGAATGCGTACGAATGTGGACAAATCTGGGCAGAGACATCCTGAAGATTATCAGCTCAAACGACAGCATTTCCAAGAATCAAATCGAAATGATACCAGAGAGAGTAGCACTTTCAATCATCTGCCACCTGATCAAACTCTGAATGGTCTCCCCTTTGTCCGCACTTGTTGAAAATTGACCATGCAGTAGCGTGGCTGAACACGAATGGCACGCATGCACACACGTGTGCTAAGCGATCTACCGATGCCTTTCGTTGCTCTTGATGTTAGTGTCATTGCCACCGTGTGTAGGCCTATATGGGCGTGGGCATGTGTGTCTAGAATGACAATTCTGGCAGAAGATTTCCTTCCAGTTATTTGCTCTAGAGACAGAATTTGCAATACATTACACATACAATTATTATACATATATAGATATTTACTTCATACATTATATATACATATATACATTATATATATATATAAAGTAAATATTCATACTCTCATGCATGCATATTTGCATGTATATATCTGTGTATACAAGTCGCAAGACATAAGAGGCTATACAGCAGATCCTCTGGTCTTATAGATCTGATTAATTTCTTGAAGGCCAAGAATGTCAACGAGTTTTACAGCAATCTGTACTCAGCCATATCGACGCGTACGTTTGTTGTGCGCTCACTTAGTCACCGTACAACTGAATCCATATTTTGTAGGCCAGTCGTAGGCCTTGGGGCTGCAATGTTTACCTAAAGGCGTGATCGTGTAATGCTTCTTCACATACGAGCCGTGTAGCTAAGATGTCCGTTGTTTGCGCCTGGGATTTCCGCTCAGTTAAATGGCTATGGTCAGTTGTCGTCGATATATAAACTGTTGCTATGTTTCTCGGAGGTTCTTTAGGACATAAACTTAATCCGATCTGGTCTAATAATCTTCGTCGACTTATTCCGGTTGGTCTGTTCATAACATTTACCCTGATCGATTCGAACATTTATGATCATTTGCAATTGTGAATGATCTGGTATAACGACTTCTATAGCGGAGTCGTAAAAAACGTCCAAGACATAGGAAGACGGTCGCTTTGAATGACACCTCAGTCAGAAATGAAGTCGTTATCCATTTGAAAACGGATTCGAAATCAGGATAGCCTAGCTGCTCAGCAACGATTCCAAAAGTGGAAGTGGTAAACAAACGAAGAGTTTACTATTTACGGTTCAGTCGACGGTTGGAGCTGTAGGTTGTCTTCACTACAAACAGCAACATCCGTCACATGAGTCACATGTTTGCTGACACAGCTTGAGGATAAACATGAGTCACATGTTGCTTCAGTGCCCATAGGCTTCATATGCTTGAGATTATTTAAAAGTGCTTGTTAAGTTGTGCAAATAGCTCACGATGGCCTAAATAGAAGTGAACAGTTTGTTAGACAGACCCTGCTGCAGTTTGTTCTTGCCCCATACTTTCCCTTTCAGCTGCACGAAGACTAGTAACCTTACATAGCAACTATAATATTCGTGTCACAATATAATTTCCTCGATTCAACCTATTACATTTTTTGAGCGTCTGATTGAACCTGCTATTCCTTTATTAGGCTGTGTAGTAGGTCGCAATCCAAGACAGTTAACTTTTTAAATGGTGTGCCCAATCACTAGAAAGTCTAGTTACTACATGAATCGCAAATCCACATGCGACGATATCTGCTGTATAGGGATAAGGGACATGCTTTTAACCGTCTGTAATCAGCGCATGCATATTGGTAGGTCAATGATCAAAGTTTACCCACTGGAAATGAACGGATTCACTTGTATGCGGTTGTAATGAATAGCATCCACTGGGGAATGGACTGGCATTGTTGCTACTGCTGTTGTTGTTTGTGGATCATATCCCATGAGGTATTTCATGGAGGGTCGATCTATTCAACCCGAAACACCGATCAGCAGGCACGAGTCCTTCACCGGCCAATGAAAGCTGTTTGTTTAGTTGTTGCCATGGTACCCGATTTAATTAGTCGTTGGCCTCCTTCTGAGTTTCGCTATGCGGTTTCTTTGTTCTTGCAGGAGGACAAATGGTCATAAATTGTCGAGGGTGATGAGAAGCTCTTTCCTACATTCGTTGCAGGACTTCAGATCTAACCCTGTACTACGCTTACTGATGTCAGACGATATATATATACAGAATCCACCAGTTCAGACCTGGCAATTGCTCTGAGCAACTTAGTCACTTAGTCACTTAGTCACCTAATGCTGATTGATGTTGGAAGTCAATCGCACCAACACGATGGACCAAAACAGGCGCTTTAGAAGCTACATCATATGGAAACTATAATCGATGTGCAACACGAACTACTGGATTACATAGACGGACTACATATATGAACTACAAAATTTCGACTGATTACTTCATCTCGCACCCACTGACAATGGCACTAGATAAGCCAGAGAGTGAGAAAGATGGAGCAGGTGGTCGCTCAATAGACAGACGGGAGGTTGAGAGGGTCAGCTTCAGCGATACTCCGATCTACGATGCAATTAGTCAGCGTCGAAACAGCTCTAAGTTGCTGGTCGCCATCCAGAGGCATCCAGAAGACGTGCAGCTGCGGGAGCCTGGCAGTTGCTACACTTACCTGCACCTCGTGGTTGCTATTAGCGACGACAAATCGGAGGTTGCCATGGTACCGATGATCTACCAGTTGTCGAACGCTGGCATCGACATCGACACGAGGGATTGCAAGAATCGAACGGCTCTGGAATTGGCCATGGTAAAAGGTCTGAGTGTGCTCATGGTGGCCCTCCTGAGAGTCGGGTCTGACCAGACGACTGCGGACTACCGTGCCGTTATCGCCAGGCTTCGTATGCCAGCACGTGAGATGCTGATGGAGGAGTTTGAGCGGTACACTCCTGACATCTGGGAAGCGGCCACGACCGGTGACATTG
This sequence comes from Bimastos eiseni, assembly GCA_959347315.1. NCBI lineage: Eukaryota > Metazoa > Annelida > Clitellata > Crassiclitellata > Lumbricidae > Bimastos > Bimastos eiseni. Next base: position 12,755,513 of record OY365821.1, on the reverse strand, counting down.
GATCGGTCTATGTCTTGATCAACTCCTGGTGCAGAGTGAAGGTCATGCGTCAAGGTCGAACGTTGCTCGAGGACCTCAGGAGGCGTGGTAGCCTCGTTCAGACGGAGATGGTCAGTCTGTTGACCAGTTACGAGATGACCATCGAATTCGTGCATGCGACGCTGGCCGGAGACGAAGCGACTATGCTGGACATTCTGATGGACGAGTGCCACTGCGATGTGGACATACTGGACATCTCATACGTTGACCACCAGCTGGGCAATCTGCGGCCGAGGTCACTCAGGGACACCGCCATCGCTCTCAACCACCCTGGGCGAATCCTTCAACTACTCAGTCCCAAGTGCAAAAGATACGACCCAAGCACTGGCATTCCAGACACAGATCTCGTGCTATATACGGGTATGACACGCTTTTAGAATAGCCTAGCAAGACATAACGTAGCTTAACATAGCATAACATAACAAAAGCGCCTTGTAGCGGCATGGCTGCGTTACGGCGCTCTAGAAATTGTACGTTTAATAATAATTAATAACAATAATAATGATAACGTAACTTTTGGCCCCATCAATTCCGAAGGCCAAAGCTTCCTTTCAGAACTGGGACACAAACTGAGTGCCGTCACTGGGAAGCAGAGGGAGACGACTTTCCTCTACCAGCGCATCTCGATGACTATTCAACGCTACAACGCAGTTGCTTTCAAGGGAACTTCAGCTGCTCAGGAGTCCAATGAGCAGGGCTACTCCGGACGACATCACCATTAATTTACATTGAAGACCCTGATGAAATATAATACTAATACTACTACTACTACTACTACTACTAATAATAATAATAATAATAATAACAATAATAACAATAATAATAATAATAATAATAATAATAATAATAATAATAATAACGTAACGCAATGAATATTACATAATAAAACAGAACCTTGGCTTTAACTGATAAGTCGTCTCTGTTTCGTTTGATTGAGGATATGCTCTCTGTCGCTGTGTGAAGTTGCGCTTTCAACATTTCACTCATGTTATGTTAATTGTAGCATAAATAGGACATAGCTTGGCGCAAAGTATATAACATGACCGTTGCATTTAATCTGGCAAGACATGGCGTAGTATGTAACATGGCTATTACAGACTGCAGCATGCCCATTATGTTATCGTCACAGCCTTCTTCAAAATTCCATTACAAACTATTGTAAGTCAGACTCCAATAATAATAATAATAATAATAGTAATAATAATAATTAATAATAATAAAAATTAAGACAATTTATATGGTGGCGTAACGCGGCCATACCGCTACAAGGGCGCCTCACATACAACTAACAATCGGGATGCGCCTTCGAGAAGAGTTGAGCTTGGACTTGAAAGAGTCCACTGATGGCGGGTGGAAGACCAGCATGTAGGTCCGGCGTCTGAAAAAGCGCGGTCACCGAAGCACGTCTTCATCCTCCGTACGCGTAGGTCGGTCTTTTGCAGCGATCTATAACCTATAACTTCCAATATTCCTGCTCATGCAGCAAGATTTGGTCACATTATTGAATCCAATTAGCTCGGACTAGGATTAGACAGATAAACTATCTGATGAAGTGGTAGGGTTATCTTAAATTGGTTCTTTAAAGAAAGCTAGCAGAATGTTTCTCCTACTCACTAACCTATAACTTCTTTTTGTTTCTTGCTATTCACTTTTAGTTCCCTTCATTGTCATTCTCTGAACGACTTGCCCCTACTCACCCTCTACTCTATCTCTTTCCGCTTCGTCTGTCCTCTCGTATTTATACTCTTTTTCGCCTCTTGTCTCATAGAACTTTACATAAAGCGTGGCATGGTGGCCAATCGGTTATAGCGGTCGGCCCGTAACACTCGGTGTGCGCTGAGGGAGCGGGTTCGACCCTCGTCCGAGGAGTCACTTTGTAGGGACCTTGAGCAAGTCCTTCGCACACAATTGCTCTGCATTACAACTGCAGCTGCGCCGTCGAGGTGTGTGCACTTCTGAACTCAAGTGTAAGAAGAGCGATATCAAATAACAGTTGTATTGTATTGTATACTGTATAATATTCTATTATTATTGAATTATAGTCATCTAACTACTATGGCTATTGTTGCCAGTTACTTTTTATATGCATACAGGATATCCAAATCTAGCGGTACATGTTCCTTTCTGACCGTCTGACGTATACCCACTCTTGAGCACCTGTCATTTGTTCTGATTTTTCTTTTGCACTAATGGTACTTGCTTTCTTGTGTTAATTAACCACCTTGATATTGTGTCTGCACCTGCGATGACTGGTGTTTGAAAATTAAAATGGTTTTGATTTCATTTGATTGCATAACGAGTGTTTGAAGGGATCGTGAATTAAACTTGTAACAACCGTATATATTTTACGAACATCGTATATTCCTGATGATTGTAGAATCACTCGACTCGGATGCTGATGATGGTGATGATGTGATGCGCTGTGCATCCCACGCGATGCCATCGTCGCATCATCCGAAGCAGCCTCAGAATCCGAAGGCTGCAGCTGATGACCTCCATCTTTCGCTTCATCCTTCGCTGACTCTGTCAGGAATCGAACCCAGGATCTCAGGCGAAGAGGAAAGCGACGAGAACAGCAACGACTCAAACGGCCTTCTCTTCTGCACTTACCGATCGTTTAAGGACTTCGACGAAGACGAAGAAGAGGACTTTGACCTTACCAAGGTCATTGATAAGGTCTGGGTCAACGACGTTCGTTTCAACAGAAAGGTCAAAGATGACGCAGCGATGAGAATTATCGATGGGGTTAAACCACGAAATAGAGACACCAAGTTCAAGGGCACCGACGGGGTCAAGGACAAAGGCAAGGTCAGAGATAATGCAAGGACATACTGTGATGCCTCTAAGGACGGTCAGAGGGAGCATCATTACCTGCGGGTTGACAACGATAAGGGTAAAGAGGGTATGGCGTCGAAACGGGTTAGAGCAGATGGCCAACCGGATGGGGAGACCTCGAGAAAACGAGAGGACAAGTACGAAAAGCTGAGAGGGGCAAACGAGTCTCTTGAGGGGCATCGAGGAACGAATCGGACTCAGCGGAAGAACGGTCGAAAGGGCATCAAATCGACTCTGTGCGTCATCTCATAGAGGTGAATCAGGATTAAATCAGGGTGAATCGGGTCAATCACGGGTTAATCGGGGGTAAATCGGGGTGAAACACGGGTGAATCACGAGTGAATCGGGGGTGAGTAGGGGGTGAGTCGGGGTGAATCAAGGGTGAATCACGGGTGAACCTGGTTTAATCGGGGTGAATCAGGAGTGAATCGATGGTGCACGAATCGGTGTCAATCTGCATGGGTGAATCAGATAGTAGTGTTCCTACCCTGCATGAATCGAATTCATCGTGATTAGGGTGGACTAAGAATCAGGATCTCGCAATGTTTGATCAGACTGCCAGGTCTAAACAGCTCCAACTTTATCGAACGAACTCCCCGAGGATCTCCCTCTACCTTCTAGTTCACCAGTCAATCTCATCACTTCTCCGCTTCCACGCTCCTCTGCAGTATCCACCGAAACCTAACCCTCCCTCTCAGCCATCCTATCCTGGTTCTACTTCTGTGCCACTCAACGATGATCACCCCCTGCGATTTCCACCGCAGAGTCACACGATGAGTTATTTCTGAGTCAGAGGTGAATCAGAATCTGAATCAGAGTCACACGACGCCTTCTCAGCTTGACTTTGACCTCACTCCGAAGCTGACCTGGCACCGAGATAAACCAAAGAACCAGGCCATTGCCGATTTTATTAAATATTGTGTCATTGTACGCCATGACGCAACTCTGTGCAGCTAAGAAATTCAATAGATATACTTTACATTACATTTTGAATTTGTCGAGTAGACTCCATTTGAGATTGAAGTTCCGCCTGTAGATAATATATCTCGAATGGACTGGTCCTTTAGGGTCCGTTCGGAGTTACGCTGTTACACGTAACGTATACTTCTGATCCACTCTTACTGATCTGATGACTTCTATAGCGCCATTATAATCTTAACTTTAAAGTGGAGATGTTTCTGTCTCCTCCAATAAAGGCTCGCAATATGACATTTTTTGAAAACGTTGTACGAATTTGTATGTCTACAAACTGCAAATGGATAAAAATCTTACAAGGGCTATAACAGGACCTTTAAATATCAGCGCGTTTAACCATTAGTGCATTAAGGCCTTCTTGTACCTACACCAACAGTGCGAAAACAGTATATAATACAGTCGATTAAAGTAGCAATTAAACTTAATAGACCCTCTTATGTAAACTCATAGTTTCTACATGTACGGGCCCTATGACTATACGACAGTATACATACATACATGCATGCACACGCACACAACGCACATGCATGCATACACACATGCATACATACATACATACATACACAAATACAATATATGCCATTTCTCCTTCTGTTCGCTCTACAATTCAATCTGGCAGTCTCTTGGCTTCTTCTCATTTCTCAAAACCTGCTTCTTCTCACTATATGGACTTTGGAAAATGCAATGAAATAGCTAGACTTTCCCCGTTTCTCTTGCATCTTTAACTTTATGTTTGATGGACATCACTGGCTCCCTCCCTCTCCATGCTCGAATACAATTCGAAATTTTCATTCTAATCTGCAATGCTCAGCGGGGTCTTACTCCGAGATACCTAGTTGACGTAATACTTCTGCTTCAGTCAGCTTCTTCCCTCAGTCCACTTCGCTCGTTCATTAGACTTAACCTCCTGGTTCCTCGAACTAGAACAGCTATGGCTCAGTCTCGATCTTTTGCTTCAATTGGTCCCTCTCTGTGGAATGCTCTTTCTCCATATGCTCGCTCTAAAATTCTATCAGGCAGGCTCTCATCATCTTTTCCTTTTCTAAAAACCCACTTCTTCTCACGGGGTCTTTTGCACTGGCATCGCTTCTGAACGGTTCACTCTACTTGAGGCGCTATATAAATACTTAAACACAATACATCTACTCACGGAGAGCGCTTCAGAACGGTTCATGTTACCAGAGGCGCGTTGCAAAAGGCTTAAATACAATGCAAAATACAACACGTACTTACATACATTCATGCATCCAGGTGATGCATAAATGCATAAATACGTGAATATATGCAATACATACATGTCTGCATAGCTTGTATACATAAATACAGTCGTAATACGTACATTACGGTACATGTACCTGCGAAGAGGCGCACAAAGATTTAGCTCGGAATCGCATTAATTTCTACGGAATGTTTCTTGGAGAAGTTGTTGGTGCTGAGAGACAGCAATGAGGCGATTGCTATAGAAGATGGATTGGAAGTATTATGGAAAGGAGGATACGGGAAGAGTGTGGGAAGAGTAGGGAAGTGGAAAGCGGAGGGAATGTTGCCAAAAGAACCCAAGGGTTTTGGATACCCTTACAAAATAGACGACGGTTAAATTGCCCAAGCATTTAACACTTAGACACCATATAACCCTATGTCTGTCTGTCTGTCTCTGTCTGTATGTCTGTCTGTCTCTGTCTGCATGTCTCTGTCGGTCTGTCTCTCTACATATATATGTCTACTTCCCTCTGTGTTACACTGTAGCTCTGTCTTGTTCCCCCTCTGTTACTCTGTCTACTTCTTACGTGTTCTCTATGAGTGCCTTTTTTCTAGGTCTCTTCGTCCATCTATTTCTACTACCTACATCCTTCTTTCCCTCTGTATCTTTTGCTCAGGCTCTTTGCTTCTTTAAGTCTCCCTCGTTTCCTCTTAATATCCCTAAGTCTCTGTCTGTGTCTCTACTGTTCTGTTCTTCTCCGTCTGTCTCTCTGCGTCCTCTTCTCCTGTTGTTCCCTTCTCTATGCCTATGTTACACAGTTCTGTATCACATTCTGTCTACCTTTCCCTCTTCCCCTCTCGCTTTGCCTCTCTCTGTGGGTCTTTCTCTGTCTGTCTCTTCGTATCTCTGTCTGTCTGTCTCTCTGGCTCTCTATCTCTCTCTTCTGTTAAACCCAGGATCTTCGATTCCGCCTCGAAATAGAACTGACGTCTAGCAGATGTCTTCTTAGAGAAGGTCAAACGTATCGTTGCTCTCTCGCAGAACACACACGAAACACCGAATACGTTTTTTTATAAACAAACTCGTTTCTCAAACCAACCATATACAAATGCACCAAGTGCATATATGTTTAATCAAAGAACTATAATATATATATATATATAATATATATATATATATATATAATATATACATACACATGTGTAACCATGCGAGTAACATATAATACACTCGCAATCGTGTACTTATATAGACTTGGAGGGAAGCATTTACGACGATACGATAGACTGGTATATTTGATACGGGCAAGAAAAGGCTTCATTTTCCAGGTAATTTACGTCATACGAAGTCATTTGACATCTGGAGGCGAAATGTTCGGAGAGGGATCGTGTGTATATCGCTCAGGCAGCAACGGTCCTGTAACAATCGTCGTTTATCGATGGCGGCTTTTCAGACGAGCCATCCATCTTGCTCATGTCGAAAGCGCATTAACCTCAGACCTTTGCCTGTTACCGTAATCTCTGTCTATCACTCTGCTGTACTCCTGTGTCGTCGTCTGTCTGTCTAGTAGTGCTGCCGAGTCGGTCTGTTCATCCGTCTGCTGCTATGTGTCGTTTACGATGTCTTTGGTTAGGTCTCGTCGCTGTTGCTGAGTCTGTTTGTCTGGCTATCTACATGCCCTTGTAGTCTGTCGCCGTTGTCTCTTTGTCTTGCTCACTGTGTGTCTCTCTGTCCTTCTCCTTGTATCTTTCCTGTCTACGTTGACCTTGTATAGGATAGGTTCCTATCCTTTTTCCTTTCTTTATCCTTCATTCTTTCCGTCCTTCTCTCTCTCTCTCTCTCTCTCTCTTTCTCTCTCTCTCTCTCTCTCTTTTTCTCTTGATCTCTCTATCTGTCCTCTTTGATGTCATTCTACCAAGTTTTGTGAGTCTCACTGATCCCCAAATAAGTTGGGCCTGAATGTTCGTCTCCCGTAGTGGTTGGCCTCTCACTCTGCTCTACCCTTGTCCCCAGGGTTGTTGAGTTTTCAATGACACCGTTTCATGATTTGATGCCGCCCTCCTCTTTTCTCCAGGATTGAGAATGGCACTGTCAGAGTCCAAACAGTGGAGGAGTACGTCAGAGGTCAACTCTGACTCTTTATATACTCGCCTTAAAACAGTTCTTTTCAGCCCTGCTGGGATCGGAACCGCTCCTGAGTGGTAACGGTGAGGGGGCGCCATATCTAGCTCTTCGTTATGAATGAATAAATGAGCGTCCACCTCACTAAGTTGCCTTCGATTTGTTTCATTTGACTAATTATTCTCTTGTGGCCTTCAGCATTCCCTGCGTCTGTTTGCATTCGACTCAAGTCTCTTTGTCATTCCTACTGTCTTAGTCTGTTAGTTATTCTGTTCGTATTGCTTTCCCTTTTTAAGTGATTTGTTTTCTGCTTGTGTTCAATCTGTTGATCTCTGTCCAAGAGAAATTGCTCGCCACTAATAAAGATTCCGACCTTGTCCTTTCCGCAACACCTCTGCCTCATTTCGTGCGTCATTCGTCTCTTTTTTCTTTTCTTCCAACTCATTTTTTAATTCCATTCGCTCGCTTTTCTTTCGTCTTTCAATCTCCCTTCCTGTAAGTGCTGTTTATTTAATTTGTTCCCAGCATTGACAGCATATCCAACTAGCACGACACTATTCCCAAATGCTGTGTACCATTTCATATATTTAGGGATATACGGATCCAACGTCCGTCACAATATTCCTGCATGCTCGCATTGATCTCGCGTGCATTTCAAGGTCTATCAGAAAGAGATACGGATCCTAATAATAAAGCCCGATTGTTAGCCTTGCGATCGCCACACTCAAGAGCAGGAGTGTCCAGATATGGGAAGGGAAAATGTCTCCGATTTCAGGTTTGGAAACATTTTTTGCGTCTTAGGGGGGAATATCTTGCCTTCCTATTACTTGGGATCGGGGGTTTGCCTCCATCACTCAGAGGGGATTGACGCTCCAGCTCAAGAGACTGGCTTCACGCACTCCCGAAGAAAACAGCATGATTAAGAATAGAGAGGTGAAAAATAAAAGTGTCCTTTAAAAGGACGCTATGCGTTACAGGGCACAGGTAACTTTCCATTCTGATATTGTGAAAAGTGTGGTGTCCTTAAAAAAGGACGCTGTGCATTAATGGGTAATTAACATCGCAAAACGCTGGTGCCGCAGCCGCAATAGGGACTCATACAAGCGATGCAAATACGCAGCAATCTCCCAGTCACATCACTTTATCCCAGTAGCAGTCGAAATCGCAGGAAGCTGGCACACAGAGTCACTTTGGGTTTGTCAGTGAACTAGGAGGCATTGAGATCTCTGCATCGGCAAATGACCAGCGTGAGATCAGCGTTTGTCCGTCGCTCTTCAAATTGCGAACTCCATGTCTGTTCTGGGCAACTCAGATTGAAAGAGTCGGTATTTGGGAGATTGGAGATTGAGTGACGCTTAAAAACATTTAAAACGGTCAATCAAAGACTACTAATTATCTGTCTTTGTTTATGTTCGATGGTTAACGAATAAATACATTGGTGTTGTTGTTATTATTATTATTATTATTATTATTATTATTATTATTATTATTATTATTATTATTATTATTATTATTATTATTATTATTCATCATTGGCATTGCCAACGGATCTGTCATCATGCTATCTGGGTCGCCGCTTGTCAGTGGACTGTAATCTTGACATGGTGCCCTGAAAAGCCACCGCATTGAAACGTTGGATCAATGCCGACAAGTTCTGGAAAAGGAAGTTTGTCTCTCGGGTGTAACGTGTAGTTGTCGAAAGTCGGGTCCAGTCTCAGACAGAAAGGCGAGGCCCTCACTATTGAGGGGACCGAAGGTTTCTATAGCGATTGGAACAAAAGTGTATTTCTTCTCTAGCTCAGAATATTTTGTGTGTTTCCTTGTGGCTGCTATCTACGCCGCTCCTCCAGCTGTGGAAGCTCTTTCGGGGATATAGGAAGAGGCCACTGTGTCCACCACAGTTGCGTCCCAAAGTAAGGTCCGCCCCCCACTCCACGGTATCAGGGTCTGCCCGTCCGGTCTCTTTCCATCTAATCTGGAAAGACCTGACGGTTCCTTGACTGCTGGAATACCGGCTCTGTTGAGGCTGCGATGGATTAGGTCGTTGATATTACAGTGTCTTGCTTGACGGCCAAAACCCAATGAACAGGACAGGCCATGTGCGCCTCTGGCTGAGACGAAGGCGCCGCATGCGCAGGTGTGCGGCTCACAGATGGCCACCCCTAAACGTAGGCCGACCTACGTCATGGGGCGAGGGCAATAGTTTCGTCCCAGTACTTTTTGGGACATTCGATTTTCTAATTACAAAATTATAGAATGCCTGGGAGAGACGTGGAAGAATTCCCCGCCACAATCTGTACTCACTCGGGCCATATTCTTGAAACCAAATATATAGGACTTAATGCAGTTGGAGGAAGGGAGTCGGGGAAAGACTGAGACAGGAACAGTATTGTTGAAATGATGCGAAAAGTTTGATGTGATACGCAGGGCCGTACCACGCTATAATTGCACCCTGTGTCTAGCATTAGGGAAAGTGAATTATTATTATTATTATTATTATTATTATTATTATTACTATGATGATGAAAACTGTAAGTAGTAGTAGTATTAGCATTTGCTGTAATAGCAGTAATGTTGCAGTAGAATTTAAGAGCAACTTCCATAACGCCATTTTCTGATGGAAAAGACATTAATCAACCAATGGCACAGGTGACCTGCCAGAAGATCCGTTAGGTAAGCCTTCGTTGGATGAAGATACATGTCGTCTTAAGTGTCGAACAAAACGAAGCAGACGAAGGAACAGAGCGACGAAAAGCCCTCATTTGAGAACATTCCAGACTCAATGTTCATCGAACGAAGAAGTTCGTTCATGCACACAGTTGCTATTTCAAATGTGTAAAGACAATCGACTGATTATAACAGGGACTGTGGTGCAGCGAATCAATTGAAATGCAAAGGATGACCACAGTTCAATAATTTGTGAATCAGAAGCTATATCTATCCATCCATTTATCTATATATTTCCGTCTAACTATCTATCCTTCCATCCATCCATACATCCGTCTGTCCGTCCTGTTCGTCCATCCTTTCGTCGTTCAGTCCGTCTATTCAACTGGTTCGTTGAGACTCGAGCTAATGTGTTGATTGGGAATTGGATCTTTCAACGCACCATCAAGCGCCCTCCTCCTTCTACTCCTAATCATCTCCTTCTCCTCTTCCTTCTCTTTTTCCTCCTCACTCCTCCTTCTCCTCTCCGTCTCCTAGTCCTCCTCTTACGTCTTCCTCCTCCTCGTCCTCCTTCTCCTCCTAAAATCCACCACAGGTCAACCGACCGACCTACCCACACTTTCTCCGCTTCCTCGAAACGCAAACGGACGGACAGAGGACAATCATGGGCGGATTTACAAACGGGCGGATATAGAAGGACGGACGAACGGAGAGAAGGACGGACGGAATGGGCGAATAGAGGCACGGACAGATAGAAGAACTGATAGGAGGACGGACGAATAAAGGAACGGACGGATAGAAGGACTTAGGAACGAACCACCGTCGACATAAGTGCCAGTGCAATGAAATTGGGTCAGAAGCGGAACCTATCAAGCTACCGTCATTTAATAGTCTCTCTTGCATCAACCTCTTCCTCTTCTGCCATCCCACCCATCGCCCTGGTAACCGTCCAACGACCCTGATCCCTTTGTGAGCTGTCGATAGCAGAGGGTGGGAGTGGTAACAGGGAGGGCACCCCAGGAAGAAAAGCTGGATAGTAGCCCGAACTATATTTAGGCTACACATCACGCGTAGTGTGGATATACGAACAGCTGACGCTTCGGTGATGATGATCACCTTTTAAAATCTTTTATTAAATTTATTATTATTATTATTATTATTATTATTATTATTATTATTTAATAAACTTATTTTTATTATGGTGTGTGTCAAAGTGCATTATAATGATCTATGATCTTTATGATCTAGCATTTTTTAAGATATCTGGCGGACAATGTTGCCGTTATAAATATTTTTGTAATTATTATAGTCATAAGTGCTATTGTCATTTATTATGATAGTTATTATCGTCAATATTATTATTATTACAATTATTTCTGACATTATCACTATCACTACAATAATAATTTCTATTATCTTTGTTATCATGTTTATCAATATTGCAGTTTTTAATATTATTATTATTATTATTATTATTATTATTATTATTATTATCATTATTATTGCTTTTTGTTAGTTTTATTAATGTTATTATGATTAATATCAATATTATTATTATTATTATTATTATTATTATTATTATTATTATTATTATTATTATTATTATTATTATTATTATTATTATTATTATTATTATTATTATTATTATTATTATCATCGTTAATATTTCATGCAAGAAACATACGGCGTCGATTTTGATTGATCGTGTCCGGCTGAATCTCTGTCTGAGTGTCTATGTGTCCGCTCTTTGACTGTCTGTCTGTCTTTCTTTCTTCTATTATGTGTCCTCGTACGTGTACGTGTATGCCGAGGGATGACAACTGTGTTTGTCTGCATCTTTGTTTGTCTCTCCGTGCGTGTGCTTGTCCCTCTAATGGGGCCATTTGCTGGTCGCACTTTCGTGGCCTTGGCTGAGAAAGCCAGGCAGAAGCTGCAGCAGCAGCGCAGGCCTTACCAGGTAGGCAGCGCGGCGCCGAGGAAAACCTAAGCGCTGCGTTGGTCCCCATCTAAGCGCTGGAATAATTCAAGCGCTGTGTAAGTGTACCGAAACTAAAGCACTCAGGAAGTCTTAGCGGGCTGTGGATGCTCAAGCGCCGGGGAACCCAAGCGCTGAATTAAGCGCTGCGAGGTCCGAGTGCAAAGCCTCGAAGGTCATTGATAGGTGGCACGAAGGCAGCAGCTGGCGTGGCACGGGCCTAAGCGCTGCATTCAGGCCTGGCCTTATTTCCCTCGCAGGCGATTAGTTGCTGCAAAGCGGTTGTTCAGTCGGCGTTTCTTCGGTGCGCGGAGATGTAAGATCGTGCGGGGCGGGTGCCGCCACCGCAGCCGTGGTTCGACCGGGCACGGATGCAGAGACAAAGGAGGGCGAGCACAACAGCTGACCACGACGCCTCCTGGCAGCAAATGCATGGCTGGCTGCTTGACCACCGCACTTTGATGTCGCCATCTACGGTAACTGACCGACCGACTGTCCAGCTCACTCGCCCTGATGGCCCCATCTAAGGCTGCAAGTGCGGGGCTTCAAGCGGAGGCTATGCTCTCTGCGGGGGCGCGCTCTGTCTTCTCACAATTCCCTGACCCTAAAGGAGGGAGGTCTTTGCTTTGGTCGTCCTGCTTGGTCCACAGCTGTGGAGGCGGCTGCCTGTCCTGATATGTCTTGTGCTCGTTCGTCCTGTCTTGTCCTGGTTTTGTCCTGTGCCGTCCTGAGTTTCTGTCCGCTGTCATGCGTCCTGTGTTGTCCTGTGTCGTGTCCTGTGTCATGTCGTCGTCTGTCGCTGGTTGTTCAACGCCGTGACTGTCCTCCGAGAAAGAGAAGACGAGGAGGAGGAATACGAGGAGGAAGACGAGGAGGAGGAATACGAGGAGGAGGAGGAGGCCGAACCGTTGTAATAAGAAGAAGAAAAGGTACACAAATCATTGTAAGCATCGATCTAATTATTGAACGTATCGTTCTGATATAGTTGATCATTTTCATGCAAAACAATGCTTTGTAATCTTAAGGAAAAATTGCCATAGTCGCATTTATAAAGCAAGCATTGGTGAGTGTAGATGGGCTTAGAAGGGCCTTCATGCGAGTACGTGGCTAGATTATTCTAAGCTAATAGAACAATTGCCAAATCAAAAGTACTTGATGCGGATCAAAGCACCAATCGATTTTTCGTTATCTTCCTTACTGCTTGGTTCACTGAACATAGCTTTGTGTAGGAAAACAGTTTAGTTACTGTTGTTGTCCTATTAAACCAAGGAGTTTGACTCGAGTTTGACCATAATGAATGCTAAGGGGTTTGACGACGACCTTTGTAAGTCGGTTTTATCTTATGTGGACCACAAACGGGCGATCAGAGAACCAACCTCCACAATGGTTCAGATCAATCAAACGATGTGTATATAATAATATTCCAATGCTTAACGATATCTGATAGCAACACAGGCTGTTGACGTTTCTAAGGTCTCTGAAGTATTTCAGTTTATTTCGTATAAAATTTCTTACAAGTAGGCATATTCCTTCTCTTTTCTTGTCATTGATTCAGTTTCTTGCAGATCGCTGAGACGGAGTTCTCAGAGTTGATGGTTGCAGATCTATCGATCTATCATTACACTAAGATCATATATATATATATATATATATTATATAT
>OY365821.1:12674540-12737040 GCA_959347315.1 Bimastos eiseni | reverse complement strand
AAACACAAGCGATAGACGGGTAGATCAAAAATCGGCTCCAGGTCAAAATCCAACCAGACAGGCAAGTCGATGAATATGGTGAATGATGGTTAGAATTGAGCCAGAGAGGGAGGTTCTGTGAAGGATAAATTTAATCAGGTGAAAGAGCAGCGTTTTTCAGCTTGGAGTTAAAGACTTATGGAAAGATAACGCGGGATGAGGCGCGGGTGCAATTTGCAAACCTTGGTCATGAGGAGATGATGGCGAAATGTTAGCACGGAAAAGGATCGGGTTGATCGAACTGGTTGAAGATGAAGAACTCACGAAGACAGGAGGGCTGGGAAGGTTAAATTTGTTGTTTGGTATATAGGCCTAAGTGATATGGCGCTGTATTCTATTCGTGCTGGTATTTTAAAGAAAGTGGAGTGATTTAAGGATATGAGTGACGTAATGGTGCTTGGGCGTTTTAGAGACGACACAAAACACGAGCGATAGTATTCTGGGTAGCTCTGAGGTAGTTCATGAATTCATGTGTTGCTTATATTCAGAGCAAGAGTAGGATTGCGAATAGGCTATTGCAAAACTTGATTTGGTATCGTGCCGGTGAATAACTTGGTCTCTCTGACGTGGCTTTTTTGGTCGCTGAGAAATTTTTGAAGATTTACATTACATTACATTAGTTAATTGATTGAGAGTAATATTAGATGGAGTGAGGGGTGGTAATGTTAGATGGGTGAGGGGTGAGCACGGTGTTGATTTTAATATAAATTACCTGTGAACTATCACACTATTTGAAACGGAATTCTTTGTTTGATGTAGTGACCGCGTTATGAATGAATTTTGGTGCAATATTATGTTGAAAATTAAGTTTCTTTGCCATCAAACTTGCCAGAGAATCTTGAAGCACTTCTATAGTTTTTGCTAATCTCTCTTAGCAATCTCATCGAGGAGTGAGCTGCAGTAGTCAATGCAACAGGAAACCAGAACAGTTCTTTGTAGATATAAAACATTTTGAGTCAGTGTTGAATCTAATGCTTGTTACAATGTAGGATGCATGTGAGGCATGTGAAATTTCTGGAATTTGAAATTGGGATAATTTGCAATGTCTCCATTTTCAACGAAAATCATAATGTAGGACTGCAAGTGGAAGTGCACTTTCAGGGAATGGGTTCTGCGATAGGTAGGCTGAAACGCTAAATACCGTCAATACTGGTGAGAGGTGACCACCCGAGCGATGATGGAAACCATTTCTCTTTATCTCCTCAATTTCGCATCATGGAAAGATTTTTCAGGTGATGAATGGATGGACGACTGACGGAAGTTAGCTTACAATAGCTGAACAGTTCTAATTATTCACTGGAATCAAGCGGGAAGCGATGCATTTACAATGGGCATATATATATGTGTATATATATGCGTGTGTATATGTATATATATATATACAATAATGAGTATGTCACTTTTTCACATTCTGACACTGTTTGCACTCTGAAAGTGTCAGTCCCAAGCCTGGGCAAAGGAGGAGGGCAACGCTAATAAATTTTATTATCGCACATTGTCCTTAAACTGTAAATACCGCCACCACCACCTCTTCACATGGGTCTGGCAATTTGCATTGGAGGAGTCACTTGTTCAGAATTTAAGCAAGAAAGTTACATGTATGTCCGGGGAGAAAAGCACCGAATTTACGGGTTAGTGATCAAGTGAGTTATGTGCTTATGTGTGCAAGTGTGTGTTTATGAACGTTATATAGCGCATTTTCTCGGGAATGATGCTCATGACGCTGGTGTCTGAAGGAGGTCTTAACTGACAATCAGTCTGTCACAGTCACTCATAGACCAGCCATTGCAAAGAATTAAAACAGACTAGGAAAACATGTTGAATTGGTTTCAATTTAAGTCAATTAATTTTGGATCTGAACTTTTTATTTGATTTCCAACTAAGGGTAAATGGTTACACAACCAAATGGCTTTACATATAGGCTATCTATTAGTTAATAATGAAGTCTCTGCTTGATAAGGACGTGCTAGAGAGTGTTTCATTGCTAAGTAAGTGCTCTAAGACATTGCTGTCGATTTTGTGTCTCAGCCGTCATGAAATCTTATCCTGTTTGGTCTTACTAGTTAACTCACCTTCTGGAATCTCTTTGCCACAAATCGGTTCACCTGGGGATCGGTTATCGCCCAGCTTCCCTATTGAAATGGGGAATCAACATTCTGAACTCTGATCTCAGACTGTCTGCTTTCAAAGCTACTGAACTTCTTCTATGTACTCAGCTGACCTTCTTCTATGTACTCAGCTGAACTTCTTCTTTGGACTCAGTGGGTCTTCTTCCATCCTTTCCGTCATACCAGTTCAACCTCGCAATAGCCAAGCTGCTTAGTCAGTTCCAGTACTAGGTCAGGATACGGGGAGGTCAAGCCGAGGAGAAAGCGTGGTGCTACGGTGGAAATGGGCGATGATGGTGATCGTGTGGCGGCGCGGTAGTAGAATCGGGATAGTAGGCCTATATAGGCTATTCCGGCTGAATCGATCGCCACTAAGAAATGTATCAATCAATCAATCGCTGCAATTTAATATAGCGCCTCTTCAAGAAATCTACTCGCAGGCGCTCCCGGTCCAACCTCGGTCATATAAGACAGTTTTCAGAGTGGAATAAAAATAGGGCAAAGAGTTCTTAGGTAAGACTGTAGGCCTAAGAGTCGAATATCCAATGGGAGGCTATTCCGTATAGGTCCACGTAATTCTAATCAGTAACTTCTATGGCGCCGTTGTATAAAGCAGTTAGGACCGACTTGATACAAGAGATCGAACAACGGCAGAAGCGGTGATCTCGGTTGAGAGGTGGAGGTGGGGGCGCCCAATGAGATGGGTAAGAAATTTGGGGGAAGGACAAACCTATAACATGTCACCTCTCAGTAGCCAATTTCAATCGCCATCCACCTCAGCCGTCTGCCTTCCGCCTCCACACTTTAAATCTTGACCTGCAATCGATTTTGACCTTCAATATCTGTGAATAAGCTGGTTCCCTTTATATAGATTGATTGAGTGCTTTTAGGCCTATATATGATCTAGCACTGAATTGTTGGACGCAGGCCTAGATAACCCTGCATCCGATTTGACCCATTGCAACGGATAGAGGATAGCATATATAGTAGGCGTCTGGCTTCGTTGTATACTGGGCGTAGAGTAACACCGATGAAGCCAACCGATCGCAGTGTCTAAATTTAACACAGGCAGCTGTTACGTGCATAATAATTATAGTCTTATTGACTCCGTCGTCATCTCGTAACTCAAGCCACTGTAAATTAGTCTACTATAATACGTTTGCAGGCCTCTTGTCCTCTGCAGAGCATGACCTCTACGCTGATGATGAGTGATACACAACTATTCACATCCCTTTCCTCGTATTCACTTCCATAGGCCTACACACTAATCATTTATGTAGCACCATTGATGATATCGGATTGGATGATAGCCAACCTGTCTATCATGCCTTACTTTTGGTTACCGTTGGCCGAGCAAACTAACCGACCCTTCCAACGTTTCTTTAATTACCACGATATAGAATTGGGCGACGGCCAAACTGTTTATTATAAGCCTACCTTGACCTGTCAAAAACAATACCTCATTATTGGTGACCATGAGCGAACGAAACAAAATATCCTTCCAACGTTCCTTTAGGGGCGTCTAATCCACTCTAAGTCACTGGAGCAACTTAATCTCCCCGAAGTCATTGGAGCAACTTAATCTCCCCGAAGTCATTGGAGCAACTTAATCTCCCCGAAGTCATTGGAGCAACTTAATCTCCCCGAAGTCATTGGAGCAACTTAATCTCCCCGAAGTCATTGGGGCAACTTACCCCTCCCCCCCCATTTTTGCGGACTAGTAGGCCTACTATAGACCCACGTTATTGGCGCACACGTTGACACTATAGAAGAAAACAGAATGGCTCAACTGTAGACAGTAAACGATTTTAATGGTATAATATTGAACAAATTTACTTCCCTCCAATTTCTCAGTGAGATCTTTCCCCATTTCGTGGACGGAGCATTTGCTCCAAGGTTTCTATGGTGCAGATTGTAGACGCCTCTGAATAGGCCTAGATCTCATATCTCCAGAGCCTTACTCTTCTGAAGTCCGCAATCTTGGACTCATCTTCAGTAAACCCTTCCTCTGCCGACCAATACATGTACATCTGGTTATCTCGTACCTGCAATAATTGTGAACACAATGTTCCCATCGTCGACTGCGGTCTGAATTTGATGACAAGACCGACCGCATGTATGCCACGTCAACTGTTCGTACCCAACTTGACTACTGTAACTATCATCCCAACAATAATCGTCCCTTCTTAAATAAAGCACATATGAATACTACAGAACTATAGCAAGCAGCTGTTATTGGTATTTTTATTTGATACAGTGTCTGTGTTGAACTGTTCTCTATGCGTGGCGCCAAGAAATTTAGGAGAACTACATTACTGTCGCAGTTTAGGACTCTCCTTATTGACAATAATACAGATTACTGAATGTCAGGTGATGTTTCCAATTTTAGACGGAAAGGAAAAGAAATCCGTGTGGATAAGTCTGTTCGCCGGAAACCGTCATATCTCAAGATAAGAAGACAATCCAGTTGGACAACGAACATGGATACAGTCTCACAGCATATCGATGTCACTCACACAGTGTTCACCCACGAAGCACAACAGCAAGCATGTCACAGTATGTAGTCTCAGTCGACACATCCTGTGTAGTTTTGGTGTTTGAATCGCTGCTATCAT
Source organism: Bimastos eiseni (assembly GCA_959347315.1). Classification (NCBI taxonomy): domain Eukaryota; kingdom Metazoa; phylum Annelida; class Clitellata; order Crassiclitellata; family Lumbricidae; genus Bimastos; species Bimastos eiseni. The sequence goes on along the minus strand of OY365821.1, from coordinate 12,732,278 downwards.
CATCTTTGTCACTATCTAATCAGATTGCTCTTTCTCATACATGTTTAATATATATATATATATATATATATATATATATATATATATATATATATATATATATATATATATAATGTATATAATATATATATATACATATATATGTGTGTTACAGGCAATGTGTGATGCAGGGATTTCGTAAAATGCATGATTTTTTAGATTTTAGGCAATATGTAAAATCACCCATTTACGGGGTTAGGATTAGAGTTAGGGACAGGGTTGGTGTAGAGTTAGAGGTAGTGTAATTAGGGTTTCGAAATTGCCTAGGCATTTTACAAAAATCCATAGTTTCAAACATTGCCTGTAACATATACAAACCAGTCCAACACAAGACTGAAAAGATTTGCACCATCTCACATCTGAACATCACTTGATATTATTCATTATATCTTTGCTAGAATTAATAGTCTTTCACACATCTCCTCATTCTCTTCTATCCCTCGCTGTTTCAAATCTAAACACATATGCCCGAATTTCTGGACTTTGACCTTTGCCTATCGACTTTGTTTTGATTAAAGCCTGTGAATAAGCTGGTTCCCTCGACTTCTCTTTTGTGGGCACTGTAGAAATGTTGAGATTACGATTACTATCTGTATGTAGTCCAATAATATCGTGTGCATTTTAGATTCCACGCTTCACTTCACTGGAGTGAACCGGATTGAATTGTGCAAGAAAATCCTGTTGTGGTGGATGAAATCTAAAAATAAATCCCAGACGTCCTCCGCGCATTGCGCTCATTTGCATGTACCAACACGTGAATAGTGTACACGAACTGGTGCAACACTACATTTTCGACAGTGTATGCGATACGCGTGTCCACTACTCTGCCCAACCAATGTCTGATTTATACCTTTGACCATGAACTGTCAAATGCTTCCTTGGAATCCAAATAAAAATGTGCTATCACTGTGAATCTTTCCATAAAGTATCATATGTTTCCAGAATCAGTCTGAGTCTTAGATAAAATTTCTGATTTATTCTGCATTTTAGATTTAAAGAATGAGTAATCACAGACCAAAAAAACAATATTAAGAATAATTGGGGTTTTCACTTGCTTGTCAAGCCCAAACATTTACAAATGGGTCATATCAATTAAGAATAAATTATGTCAATGAGTTACGTGTAGGCCTCCAAACAGACGACAGTTTCTGCGTTGAACAATTTGCGCCAGTGACACCTCGTATGTAAAAAAATATTATGCATAACATTAATTAATTTATGCATACGATTATATTGGGTTTTTGTTTGGATTAATATTCTGTAGTACAAAAATGGAAATGTGTGTGTTTGTGTTACAGTTCTTCATTTAGTAATTGCTCTTCACAACAATTATCCTACATATCTTATTTTACCCAGACAACAATAAGGGACTATGTTGAACACCTGCTTGTGGTCTAAGAGAGATGAAATACATAGTGTTTGACACCATCAGTTGCTGATGCTAGCTATTCTTGGTGATGAAGGGGGAATTATTAATTAATTTCAGTCATCTATCAAACTCATTGCTCCTCAGCTCTCATCTTTAGTCAAAGCTCTATTAGGTCGCCTGTAAAATATAATCGCCTAAGCAGCACAGTATGAAATGAAGGAGGATTCCCAATTAGCAATACTTTCAAAGAGAGACAGTCCTCAAAATCATATTGTCAAGTTAGGAATTTTTTAAAGAGAACATGTCGAAAAGTTAGTTTAATATTCTCTGAAAATGCCTTTTAGTTTATGGGAAAAGGTAACCAAAGAACTTGATGAATAAACTGACACAAATAATATGATTCAAAAGGAAATAACAGTTCAGAAAGTTGATAGCTGTAGCTCTACTTCATTCAAGAAATTCGTTTAACCCTAATTACTGATTGGGCTTCTAAGGTCACCAAGTGATTCAGTGACGTAATCTTTATTTGGCAGAAAGTGTTGGTATTCAGATGTATAATGTGATTAGCGTCTTGTGTAGCTTCCAAATTATATTCGTTATATTCGACTTTAGTAATAACTTGTCATCATCCTCTTATAAAAAACTTGTAATCACACCAAGGGTTTGTCAGTTTGAAATTAGAACGAAGATATTTTTCTTATTATCATGTATCACCTTTAGAATTTGATAAAGATGAGCATGGCCAAAAAAAACATCTTAAAAGGTGCACAAAAACAGAACAGCCACACCACCTCATAGGCTCAAACAACCAGAATGTAGCAGGAGTGAAAACTTTAGTCAAGTACTCATAAACTAGAATCTCCTTCATGAGGATACTCTTCAAATGAAATAGGCTACATCCAATCTGTCAGTTGTAGCAGCCACAGCAAAATCAGCACTGCACAAAATCAGCAAACAGGATTTCTCAAGGAACTATTTTCCACGAATGTCAAACAAATTGTTTTTTTCGTGGATTCTACCATTTGTCCATGATTCCGACTAAATGAGTCGCCTACAGTCGAAGCAAACTTGGTCGAACAATCTTGGACGACACAGTGGAAGGGTCATTGCAATCTCAGTATTTATAAAGGACTGCTATTTAAAGACAAATCATCAATCAAAGTGATGACTAACCGTGTTCTAAGGAGCAGATGAAGGTTGTGATGCATTGACCAACCTAATGGAGGCTCAAAACACACTCTGCACTGGTAGAAGGACCATGCATAGATTCCGACACAATAACCAACTCAATAGAGGCTCAAAATCACACTCTGCACTGGTAGAAGAACCATGCATAGATTCCGACACAATAACCAACTCAATAGAGGCTCAAAATCACACTCTGCACTGGTAGAAGAACCATGCATAGATTCCGACACAATAACCAACTCAATAGAGGCTCAAAACACACTCTGCACTGGTAGAAGGACCATGCATAGATTCCGACAATAACCAACCCAATGGAGGCTTAAAACCACACTCTGTACTGCAAGATAAGCCAACCAATCAGTTGCAACGTCACACGAGATCTTAGCTCAAAGCATGGTAGTGATCTATCATCTCATAGAGATGCCATTAAATGTTAAGTCTTGACTCACGGACAAGAGTTATTAAGTAAGACGAGCTTGGTCTCAAACTTACAATATATCTCACAAAAATGATGAAATATGATGCCAGAATAGAAAAGTTTGAAGTTCAAATCTCCCTAAAAGGCAGAGAACCAAAGAAGAAAACCTCTCCAATCAAAGAGATCCAACATATCATTTATAGTTTTCCAGGAGACACCCAAGTTGGCATCTTGAATGGGTGCAATATCAACTTCATATTGATCGATTGTTTAAGTCTATAGCAACTAACAGTCTTCAGAAGTTTGTTATGGAGTTGTGGATTTTCTCTAATAGTTTAACTTTTACAGTATCATCATTCTGATGCACAGGGCAACAAACTACGTTCGCAAAACGAATCACAAATAACCAAAAAACACGGTCCAAATCTTTTTCAGTAATTTCTCGATTGCAACATCTGTGTCACAGAGGGCAGCTCTAACCCTACCCTTAGGATAATCTTGAATTACAGCTGACATACCTGTATAATAACAATTATCATCAAGGTATGACAACAAAAAGAAATGACGAAATACAAACAAATCCCTTCAATGCCTTAGATAATACTCAACATCAAACAAGAACAAAATTCTGACGTCGTTCTCCAGTTGACCAGTCCGACAGCGGCCAGATATGGTGGACAAAGGATAGCTACAAACTGTCAGCCGTCAGGTTAAATCCATTTTCAATGAAGACAGCCCTAACTAATCCTATAATCCTTTAGTCTTATGTTCCATCGTTTAAACCATTTCAGTCACAGGACATCCAAAGGGTTATTTAAAGAACTTCAACTGTAGTAGGCTGGGATCTGATTGATCTGTGATTCCTGAATTTCGCGCACGACGCGAATGCGATTCAGCATTTGGCTGAGGGCCTCTGCCCCGAGTGTTGTTGTTGAATACCAGACAGGGCTGTCAGGAACGCACGAAGGCTCTGGTATCAGGTAGAACATATCGTTCCGATGTTTTATTGACTCTGGGCTAAAATTAAAACAAAAGAAAAAAATTTAATTTATTGGCAAGGTAAGGATAAACAGTTTAGGAGGGAGCACTGCTTGTGGCTGCTCGTTGAAGTCAGCTCCATCCTCTTTCGGTGGTTTGCAGTCTTTTCCTTCTCCACTGCATCCGTTTTTAAGGACAGCCGATTCTGTGGATTCCTTCAAAACAAAGTTGAAATCATACTTGTTCACTAAGGCTTATCCTGTCTGCTGACTTCCTGTAGGTCTGTTTAGCGCCCTTGCAGTGGTATGGCCGTGTTTACGCCGCCTTATAAATCGTCATTATCGTCATTATTAACAAATTGGTTCAAAAGTTAAGTATTTTAGAGGCACTAAACAGATTTGTGAGACACATACTTGTTTATGATTCATTGTCCCTCTACAGCAATTCATAATCGTATGTTTAAGGCTAAATGATCATTTGACTAAGACAGCAACATGACCACTGCAATAAATTGACATGGAACCCCTTGCCCTGGAGTTTGTTATCTCATCCTCTGTCCTGGACCTTGGTAATACTTTGGACCTAGAATTCACCTTCACACGGCATATCCACCTACTCTGCCGTGATTGCTATAATCAGCTGTGCCAACTTTGGATGATTTCCCGCTCCTTGTCCTCTGATGCTGCCACAAGGGTAGACCAGCAACAGATGGACAGCTGGAAGGGCAGCAAATGCTTTGAAAAACCAGATGAAATGCCAGCTGAAACACCAGATAAGACACCAGATTTGCAGCAACATTTTCTGGATACAACCATATTATGACCATGTCAAATACATTGGTGGTCTCCCAAACTTTGCTCACATGTCTGCTTTTATTCAGGAAACTCTCCTCTGGCCTCCTGTGTCCCACTGCATTCATTCATAATTCTAAGTCATGTCAACTCTCTGATCGGAGCAGCTCTTCATACCTTCAGACCTTATGTACCCAGAGCTGTATCCACTAACCTGGCACTCCACTCTGCTTGCAGACCAGAGGCCTTCTGGCTGTTCCCCACATGCGAGGCGCTATTTTCCATTCGAGAAGCTTTGCCTATGTTGGCCCCACTAGTTGGAACCATCTGGAAGCGCAGCTTGAGCTTCTCAGCCTTACTCTTCCCGTTTTCAAAATGCCTGAAGACTGTCTTACTTGTTAAAGACAGCAAGCACTGACTTGGGTCAGGAGCATCTGTGAATCTCAGAGTGGCGCTATATAAATGTTCAATTACAATTATGTGGTCCATCAACTTTGGATGGAAATGCATTGGCTGAGCCCCACTGAATTTCTGTGGATTGTTTTACATAAGGATGAAATTTCAACACTTTATGACTAAAAGTCGCTATGATCTTAGACCTAGGTCACAAAAATTCTCACTGCCTGTTAAAGACGACAAGAACTTCATCCCTCGAGTCCTATACAGAACTCTCAGGTAGAATCTCCTACGAATTCTCGTATTTATTATAATTTACTATAATATTATCTGAAACTCGATTGAATTAGACAATGGTACTAAACAACTAACATATTGTAATGGTTTGCAGTGTGACATTACATCATTCCATATATATCAATAAACGAATATTTATCATTATGACATATAAAATCTGTTAGGCTAGTGCACAGAGCACCTCTGACAATTTCCTTAATAAATAAATAAACCACAATGGTCTGATATAACTGTGAGCTCCATGAAAGAAATGAACCAACCATTTTGACAGATAGAATTCATAGAGTTTGACAGGACAGCGCAGTGGATTCTCCGGATTCTCCAACTGTTCGTATGGCATCGTCTCCAGGCTCTTACGTCTCTGAGCCTCTGCAGCTGAAGAAAAGACCAGTTACACTACAATCAGTAATATTCCTAGCTGAAAATTTTTCATTCTTAAGGGATCAGTTGCATTACTGTAAAAAAAAAGACAAGACACTGAAACTAAGCCAGTAATAACATGTCTCTACAGCAAAGTCTGGAATGAAGACGATAAAGACCTCATGACAATGAAGATTTCATGTTAATCAAAACTTTACGACAATGAAGACCTCATGATAACAAAGACATCATGACAAAGGAAGATTTCATGTTAATTAAGACTTTACGGCAATGAAGATTTCATGACAACGAAGACTTTATGATAATGAAACCTCATGATAATGAAGACACACCATTGGTTGTAGGCGTCACCACCGGTCCGGTCGCGTTGTAGCGCAGGTAGACAGTGCGAGCCGCTCTGCCATCGGACGTCATCGTGTTCTTCTTCCACTGCTTCATGATGTTCGAGAAGGAGAGGCTGAGGTGACCATCCGTAGTGTTCAGCATGAAGTGCTTTGTGTTGAAGTAGACGAGGGTGTTAAGGAGGATATGGGGAGAGTGGACTCCCAGCTGACGCGACTCCCACAGGTGCTCCTCTGTCACACGGCAGACGATCTGACCTAAAGAGCAACAACAAGATGCCTCCATCAAGTATCAAGACACCTCCTTCAAGACACCTATATCAAGACACCTCCATCAAGAATTAAGACACCTCCTTCAAGACACCTATATCAAGACACCTCCATCAAGAATCAAGACACCTCCTTCAAGACACCTATATCAAGACACCTCCATCAAGACTCCTCCATCAAGAATCAAGACACCTCCTTCAAGACACCTATATCAAGACACCTCCATCAAGACTCCTCCATCAAGAATCAAGACACCTCCTTCAAGACACCTATATCAAGACACCTCCATCAAGACTCCTCCATCAAGAATCAAGACACCTCCTTCAAGACACCTATATCAAGACACCTCCATCAAGACTCCTCCATCAAGACACATATATCCAGCCACCTCCATCAAGACACCTATATCAAGACACCTTCATCACATTGCGCCTTATAAACATCTCACAAGAGACATATGACGATCTAACAGGGTTGTTCTCGGACAATGGAAATGTGTGCTGAATTAGAGTCAAACGCAAAAGTATGCGCATGGAAACATTTTGCAAGGAAGATCCTAAACTTGCACTGCACTCACATAACAACTTGTAAGGAAATGTCTTGAGTCAGAAGTGAAGTCCATGCAATAGCACTTGGAAGAAACTAATTTATTAAATCTAAAATATCCATTGAGGAAAACTAGGGCAAGGTAAAATCGTCACCAATGACTCTGAAGCCAGAAGAAAACACCAAAATATAGAATTTCACTATAAGCTTTAGTACAACAGCAATTCATAAACTTAGGTACAATGAATTCAAAATTGGTGTTTACCAGTAACGTTACGGAATAAAGACTGCAAACATTATCTGAAATTTGGATATCATTTGCCATGAAACCATCTTCGAAATCTCTCGTTTTGCAGCACATACGAGATTCCTCAGATATACACTTACCCAAAAACAAGATTAAACATCAATGACTTCAAGATGAAAACAAAGCTAATATAAATCGGATACACATCTGAGAAGCTCCCTGAATCAGACAGATGATGCAATAGAAAACAGCAAACAGCATACCGTGGGCATTTAGTCGAACTTCAAATCCGGCCAGAAGATCGTTCAGAGCTTCGGCAAATTTGCTGTAGTAAATGTCGTGGAAGAGACTGTCTATGCGATTGTTCTCATATAAATAATGCTGAATACCTTTTAACACACAGCCAAAAATTGTCAAAGCATTAAAACCAACATGTCTTTCTCCAAAATGACCATACTGATCTGATACTCAGACCAAATGGACTTTGGTATAAAGCTAAAGATACCACATGCAACATAGGTTAAGCAGAAATGCTTAGTAAATTTCTCATGACCCTAGAATTTCTGTGTCTTGCTCTCTGATGCAAAGAGATTACAGAAGGAGAGTTGTGACCGAAAAAGTAACCTAAGAGAATAAAACTTTGAGAAGTTACTCAAGCATTAAACAGCGACAGAAGACAAGTAACTCAACAGCCATTGTGGCATTTGAATTTCCAATCCTTTGTCAGTGTGGAAAGTGAAAAGAAACATCACTCAATATTCAGTCTTCAGTTTGAATAATAATCTGCCCCGCTGTATAAGCATCAACATTTTACAACCATGGTGTCAAATTAATTCATTATGAACCGTTCAATTAACTTGTAATCTAATTGCAGAATAAAATATATCAAATAGCAAATAAAGTTATTTCAATGAAGTGAATTTAAAAAATATACAAATCTGCTGTTTCATATCATGCAGCATATGGGGATATATTACATACTATGTTCGCAACCTGATGACTACAGTGGAAGCAGACCGTGTAATATATGAGTCTTTAGACACAATTGTCTCATGGTTCAGATGGATAAATTAATTGTTATAATTATAATTAATCCACCTGTTTATGGTGAGCAATGCAACATAGTGGATCCTTGCTACACCTTAGGTTGAACAGTACTTAACAATCTAAGGATACCAATTCTTAAGAAGTCTCGTATGTTTCATTCAAGACACGGCATGCAGTTAGCGCAACGACCTCTCTTTTAACCGATCTGGAGACTTTACTGACCGAGGCAAAGATAGAAGATGCTGTCCGGAGCGTACTCCTCTCCCGACGGCTTCCGCACTTCACGGATGAACAGACTGAGGCAGTGGTTGAGCTCTTCCGCACTGCACTGCAGGATCTCCACCTTGAAGGGCTTAAAGCGACCTTGGGCTCCCACTGACATCTCCATCTGGGCATTTCTCTGCGTCACCCAGTGCCACCAGGCGTTCAATCCGTATGAATACTTGAGCTTCATGCGAGAGTCGTTGACCGCCACCTGACGAAGCGTCGCCTTCGCTGGTTCCGGTTCCACGCAGATTCTCTTTGACGGCCTGGCACTTTCATCCAATGCATATCGCTTCTTAACTCCAGTTAAGTTATCAACTGCGTCCAAGGCACTTGAATCCAGCTCCATCGATTCACCTGCAGACGTATTGAGAGCATATAGCATAAAGGGCATTTAGAGTCCATTTAACCCTGATGGGTACTTCACACAGATGACCTCCTAGAAAGATAGGTCACCGTGGTCAGTTTGGACCTTTCATTTCCAGGTAAATGAGTAAAGATATGGCCTCGATGATGGGTTTCTTAACGGTTTTGTGCATCAGATAAAAAATGTGCCAAACCTTGTGTCCACTTTTCACTTTTTAACGGCAAGGGAACGTAAAGTAATCAGACATGGTGGACAATTAATTGGTTAGATTGGTCAGCCCGTAATGCTGAGTGCACGCTGAGTGAGCAGGTTTGACCCTCGTACGAGGCGTCACTGTGTAGAGACCGTGAGCAAGTCATTCGCACACAATTGCTCGGCAGTACAACTTCGATTGTGCCGTCGAGGCATGTGTGTGCACTTCTGAGCAAAAAATGTTGGAAGTAGGGTGATATCAAATTTCAGAACAAATAAACAAAATTAGAAATTATAACGCCTCTTATAAAGGTAAGAGCATGTATGGCCTCCAGATGCACACGATACATCAACTGAAGAAGACACATGACAGCGTGCAATCCAACAACTGTGCTACTTCTCCTGATGAATAATTTAAGAAACTGATTTGACTTCACTTTATCACCGTGTGAGCGTGAAACAAAACCAGGGTATTACAACTCAACCGTACCATCAAACACAGTCACATCAAGTGTGGATACTTTTTACGTTACATTACGTACATTTATGTTACATTACATCATCCCATGCAGAGCAGCTGTATGCTAACTCAGCATGATATTGTTCCTGTAGTTCCTCTCTCACCTCATCCGTTCCTCTCCTCCACCCTCCCTCTCTCTATGGTCGTTGAAAGCATTTGGCTCAATTGCTCTCATTTACCATACAGTGCTAGTCCATGAAAGTGCTTAAGCGGCACTACATAAATGTTCGATTACATTACATTACCAGAACGTTGTTACACTTAATAGATGACCAAGGGCGATTAAAGCAATCACCAAAAAACCTGCACTCATGTAAGGCAAACAATACGACACAACATCTGGACCAAGGACATACAAATGTCTCGAGAATGACTCATAATAAAACCGATTGTTACATACCAGCTGCTGTACCATCCAGTGCAGTTTCATCCAAAGGATCATCCGGGATCTGCGTCGCTATCTGCATTGCCATCTCAACCACTTCTAGAGGAAGTTGCTGCAGGTAGCTCGAAATCTGACTGGCCTCCTCGCCAGAGGCCTCTTGCTTCACCACACCTGAATACACAGAGATGAGAAACACTCACAGCCAAGAAGAACAGAAGTTCATTAAGCTAACCTTAGGAGTGCAGTGAGTCAGTCTGAATGCAGTGAATGATGATCATTATTTACATTAGGGACCGACCGGGTGGACAATTTTCACCGTGTACCGAATTCAAGTATTTGAATGTATTATTTGCTGGATCCGGGTACGAACTGAGTAGTAGTGGGTCACTACTATATTGGCCACTCCGGCAAGTACAATTGTCTCGTCAATCGTAGTCATGTATGGCGAAGCTTAAAATTAAGAATATTCTTATAATGAGACTTGACTAAATAAGGTTTTACCTGTAATAAATTAATAATAATAATAATTAAATTTTAACCTTTTAAAACTGATACACATAAATCTAGAAACTATATAAGACTAAGTACTATATAACATCGACAAGATTATTTGGAGAATAATGATTTTTTTTAAATCGCAGTTTCAATTTCTTTTAAATTATCTGTATGCTTGTGTACAATTCGCCGATGCGAATACTTCTTTAAAAAAATGGATATACGGCCGAGGCGAATGTCCGAGGCAATTTCCGGTCGGTCCCTAATTTACACAGACCTTGACATTTAGATTTTTCGTCTCCAATAAACAGAATAACAGTCAAGTGTTGGTAGTACCTTTGCTCTCATCGACACCTGCCTCCTCTGTCCCTTCACTGCCTTCTACAGTGCTATCGACCACTTTCAACAGGTCATCTTCGTCGGCTGGTAACGACTCCCGAAGGCTCTATGAAATCAAAAACATCAGTCTTCAAACTATATTCCTACAAGGCAATAAGTGAAAAAGAAAAGCACTCATGAAATAATTAAGATGTATGGCAGCTGAAGTGACAAACTTCAATCTGAAAATCACATTTCTAAATCTGTAGACAGAAGCATCTGCAGCAATGGATTTCAACCTGTGTGCGTTGAAGGAACCTGACACACAAAGAAGCCATTTGCTCTAAGAACCCAGCACATTTCACCAGTACGATTCTACAGGAAATTAACGTACTCGTAACATGTAATTTTGGGATAATATTTTAGAACCACAAACTTTGAATTTCACTAATTATCAGCTCTGGTGCACGTGACAAGGTTAAATTCTGCTCAATGCTCAAGCCTTTTGTGAGTATTGCACGGATGATTTTCCAATTAATATTGAATTTCAGTGAAACGTATGGTTGAAACCAGTGCAACCTGAGGGTTCTGTGGAACAACGTTAGAAGACAACTAATGCACAGCACGAGTCATCACCAGCCTATTACTTCAATGACTCATATATCAGCATGCTATCAATTTTGACACACCCGCAGAAGAAAGAACTTTTGAAAAAAAAACATTTAATCATAGTAATAACTGTATTCTATGAATTAATGACCTTATTTCTTAATGCCTAAGTAATATCAAAAACTGAACCAGACCTTCAGCTGTTTCAGTATGTTGCTGATGGAATTCTTTGTTATTGGTAAAAGAGCTGGAATGGGAACAGGCACCGGAATAGGAAGAGGAACAGGCACCGGCCTGGTTCCCATGGACACAGGTGTCGGAACAAACAGTGGAACGGGAACTGGGATCGGGATCTTCACAATGTCACCTTCGTCCTTCTCTGCAAACAATAGTATGCAAAACATTGTTGTGATCAATACCACACACCTAGCGCCTTCAGTTCGTTGAACTCTAGCGACCGTCATGATAAACCTTCTCCATTGCTTTCTCTCCGAGGTCGCTTCCCTTAATTCCTCCAGATTCATTCCAGTTCATTCTTGTATCTCGTCCATCCATTTCTTCCAGCGTTTACTCTTTCCTTCTCCGCACGCCAACATCATTTCCATTCCATTTTATCGCAAAACATGTCCAAAAAACCCCAGCTTCCTTGTCAACGCTGTATGTTGTAATGTCTCATCATTCTCAACTCCAATCTTCCTGCGCACCTCTTCGTTTGTCTTCTTCTCCGTCCATGATATTCTCTGCATCTTACTCCATATCCACATTTCGCATGCATTGATCTTCTTCTCCATGATTAATACCAGTCAACAATTAATGTCACCTGACAAAGTCAATTAAGTGCCAGTTCACTTGCAATGTACTTAGTTGAAGTAACTTGCACTTCATAATAATACCTTCGTCGAACTTCAAACTGACAAACCGCAGTATGATCACAAGTATAGCATGAACAGATGATGACAAGTTACTACATGAATCGAATGTAACTGTTGGCAGCCATGCAAGACGCCAATCACAATGTACATCTGTCTTAACCAATGCCGTAGAGCAAACGAAGGATTAGACCTGTGAACATACCATTGGATTTCATCAGCAAATAGATGAAAGATTGCTGAATAATTTGGGAGAAGGGAATAATGTCAGTCATGAATTACAAGAACAGAGTCAAGGACAGATCTGTGAGGTACACCCAAAGTCAAGGGAACCACTGAGTTCTGGAGGCACCTGAAACGATCATCTGAGTGTGAATATACAAGTAAGTCCAAAGCCAAAGAATCAACAAATCCACAGAAGATCTCCAGACATCAAAGTAAAATTTAATGGTCTATCATGCTGAAGGCTGAGTAAACATTAAAAAGAGCAAGAAGAGTGAACTGACACTTGTCAATGGCTAAATGGGTATAAAAAAGCAGAGAGAGAAGGATAATTTTTGTGGGGTAATGTGCCCTGTAACCAGGCTGATGGGAAGGGCTTACTGAAAGTTCAAGACATGGTCAAAGATGCATGGAAACCAGTCACTCGAATGTTTTGGAGAGAAATCATAAGGTTTGAAATGGGTCGGTCATTCAAGTGTTTTTCTTTATTCGTGGCTGGAAAGGGAGTGCTCCTGAGTAGGTATCTTGAATGGGCACTACACACATTCTCAGAATGAATTAATGCATCACAACATGGTGAGATAATATTATGTACTTATGGTTGAAATAATATTAGTCCAATGCATAAACATGTAGGGAGATATTTTGGTGTGAATGAATGCATCACAACATGGTGAGATGGTAAAGGGAGATATAATGGTACATCTACCTGTCTGAGTATCTTTGGTGAGACGAATAGGGTTGCACGACGTTGCTTTCGTCATCATAATCGGTTTACACATCAAGGACTTGTTCTGCATTTCCTTTGGTGCCTGCAGCATCGGTCCAGAAGGTAGTGTTCGCTAAATGATCAAATACAACCAACTAAAGATGATAAACTGATATTTCAAATGTTTGAAACCTCCCTGATTTCATTTCAAACAGAGACGAAGGTAGCAATAGTAAGTAGCAATAGCAATTAATACCACTTAACCGAGAAATTATAAACTTTTTTATGTTACCTTTGCCGGAGCACTTCCTGGTAAAACACGAACTGGTGCCTTGCTGCCCATAGATACCTTGGCTACCTGTGGTGTCGAAAATCGCTTATCATCAACAGTCCCCAGTTTTCGAATTCCTACCACAGTAACAAAATGCCGAATTTACACAGGTATACAAAAAGAAGTCGTTAATCTGAAACATCCCAGCATTTGAACAATAGGTCAATAAAAGCCCAAATATCTTTCAAACAAATAAAATTTAACCTCCAATCATGGAGATGATAAATAAGCAAAATAATGTAGCTAAAAATTTATATAGTCTCCCTTAAGCTGCTAAAACAATCTGGGGTTTGCACACAGTAGGAACAAAGATGAAAATATCAAAATATTTTATAAGAATGCTCAAACATGCTGCAAAATGCACGGCAGTCAGCATAAAATATATATCAGCCCTCAGTAGTCATTGCAGTGGTCAATAGAAATGTTAGCTCAGTAAAATGACCAATAGAAATGTTAGCTCAGTAAAATGACCAATAGAAATGTTAGCTCAGTAAAATGACCAATAGAAATGTTAGCTCAGTAAAATGACCAATAGAAATGTTAGCTCAGTAAAATGACCAATAGAAATGTTAGCTCAGTAAAATGTCCAATTCGTGGTCACAAGTTGAAAATTGTCTTAAAGGCAATATATATATATATATATATATATATATATATATATATATATATATATATATATATATATAAGCCATGAGCCAAAGCGCAATAGGACGCACACAGGATATCAGCCCATGGACCATTATAGAAAGTGTAGCAATCTTGGCGATTGCCTGTGGTCACTGTTGTTTGCGTTTGCGAGCTTTCTCTGTGAACTGGTCAGCACACATACGCACACACACGCTGTTTATATTTTTATCTCTAGGCTGAAGGACTACCTGTGAATTTCTATCTCACAGTTTTGTCTTAGCATTCAATCATTATAGTAAGCGCCTTTTCGCCTGGTATATTTATTTCATATGGTTTTCACGGGCGCGTTGAGAATAGGGCACACAACCCTGAATTGCAAGACTGAGACATTGTGACATAATGTAAATAGATGACTAATGCCATTCAATGCAATGAATCTATGTATATATATATATATATGTGTGTGTATATATAATGTTTGTCTCATTGAGTCTGTATGAGAAGAGAGTCACCTTCTTTGAAATAGAATGTTCCCCCTCTCATACAAGCAATAGGCCTATGTACCTTGTATTGACAGGTGTCAAAGTTGGTCCATCTGTTTATGTTCTTACAGAGTGGCAATATGTAAACAATAATGGCACCGCTAACCCTCCCCCGCCTCTCCCTCTCAGACTAAACCACTCAGATGTTCACTCTTTTGATGATCAATATATGCATACAGCAGAACTCTGTAGTTGATATTACATAGTACCATGCAAAAATTGGTAAATACAGAATGCAATATATGTATTTATTCCAAAAATAGCTTTTGTGTAACCTAAGAACGTACTGTATTTCAGGTCTTATGCATGCCATGATTATTCAGGCCACTATATTATATATATATATTATATATATATATTATATATATATATTATATATATATATATATATTATATATTAAAAGGGCATCAATTTGAATACAATATAGGCATTCAGCATGGTCATGATAAGAAACATATATACTGTACTGAATAAAACTGCTGAAAATTGAGAGCTCTTGAATGATCAGCTTCTGATGCAATAAGAATGAAGACTCATATGAAACGTATTTCAAGGTACATTTGCTTTTGATATCTGATTGGATATAGGTTGTCACGAGTGTATAGCAGTTCAGGTTCCCCAGATCAGAGAAACAATATAACAACACTGACCCCAGCCAAACGCCATATATATATATATATATATATATATATATATATATATATATATATATATATATATATATATATATATATATAATGGTCCAGGGTGGGGCTACAGTCAATGGTGTAAATATAGTGGGCCGTTGAGAGTCGTGCTGTCTGCATAGCGCTGCATAATTTAGTTCACATGTCAAACCTAGGAAGAATATATCAGCCAGCATATAATATGATCAATTATGATACCTGGAAACAATAAGCAGATCTCTCACTCTCTGTATATATATATATCAGCGGCGGATCCCTAAAGAAGGCACCAACCCTGACCATAAACGACGTCTACCTTGACCCTCACGATGCTTAACCTGACCCTTTCCATCTGCGGCGTAACAATTACGCACGGAAAAATAACTACATATCTACATATGCCAATACAAGGCTATAACAGGACAACGTTTCCTCAAATGCAGTAATTCGATCTTGTGGGCTTTTTCAAAACCGTGCTGCCACCTATCGAATCAAAGTGAAATATTTCAGTATCTATTGAAATTGGTTCACTTTTGATGCCCCATGATTTTCTCGAAAATTTTACTTCTACGGCCGAACAGATGCGTTATAATTAGGCAATTAGACGGTACTTCTGCGGCCGAAAGTTCTTTGCAGATGCCTACAAGCGGCACCAACAGTGACACTAAACGACCCACACAACGCCTAATTGTACCGTCACGATGCTTAACCTGACCCTTTCCGACACTCACAACGCACATTAAATTTTTAGGTGTTTTCAACTGTGCGCATGCGCCAAAGGTTGCGCGTGCGTAGAGGTCATGACTCGCGGAAAGTTGTATCTGTTCGGCCGTAGAAATAACATTTTCGAGAAAATCATGGGGCATCAAAAGTGAACCAATTTCAGCAGATACTGAAATATTTCACTTTGATTCGATAGGTGGCAGCACGCTTTTGAAAAAGCCCACAAGATCGAATTACTGCATTTGTGGAAACGTTGTCCTGTTATAGCCTTGTATTGGCATACAGGCCGAACGCCTCAGAATCCAGCCGTTAGCGTTGCGAATTGTCAGCATGTCGATTGGCGCCATATAAGCGATCAATCACAGATTAACCAACAGAACTCAATGTAACACTCAGACGCTTCCCATTTAATGTAGACAACACATTTATGCGGCGCAAAAATTAAGCGTTAATCACAAAGCGTTTTAGCTTCGCGGCCGAAACTTCGACCTCAACGCACCGAAAAATTAGTTTTGCGGCCGAAAGTTCTTTGCAGTTGTCTAAAGACGGCACTAACCCTGACCATAAACGACGCCTAACTGGACCCTCACGATGCTTAACCTGACCCTTTGCTTATGCGGCGTAACAATTACGCACGGAAAAAGAACTTCTACGGCGGAAAGTTCTTTGCAGATGTCCAAAAACGGCACCAACCCTGACCCTAAAAACAAACGCAAACAACAGTGACCACAGGCAACCGCCAGGATTTGGCTCATGGCTTCATCCCTTAAGTCGCGATTTATAACACTGCAGCAAACTTCCCGCATGGGTTTGGTTGCACTTTTCACACATTTGACGGGAGGCTGTCCACGAGCAGCTTGCAAGATGGCCGTACTGGCTAAAGCTGCGCACGCACACACACACGCACACACACGAATACAGGCACGAAGGCATATGAGTGGCATATCAAGTACAGGTGTGTAGATGCATATAATTATAAGGACTATGAAGCATGATCATTGTTTCAATTTCCAGTGCATTTCCCTCAGCTGTCTACTTGGCCCATTTGAGCCTATTCAGATAGACTGACCACACCGGTCCATTTGTTTAAGATTGTACCCCAGGCGGATGAGATGCTTTGGAGAGATCTGATTGGTAGCTAGCAGGCAGCAGGTATTCATTAGACCACGCCCTAAAAACTTGGCCTTTAACAAGAAAACATGCACATGTGGCCTTGTAGCGGCATGGCAGGCGTTATGGCGCT
Organism: Bimastos eiseni; assembly: GCA_959347315.1. Classification (NCBI taxonomy): domain Eukaryota; kingdom Metazoa; phylum Annelida; class Clitellata; order Crassiclitellata; family Lumbricidae; genus Bimastos; species Bimastos eiseni. Next base: position 12,714,888 of record OY365821.1, on the reverse strand, counting down.
CTTGAAATTGTCCGCTAAATAAAAAATAATATGGGTCGTATCTCTTTCAAATACAATACAATACATAACTGATGAAAACGACTTTGAACGAAACCATTGAATAAAACACAAAAGAGTAAAATTTTGAAAAAGAAGGCAGCAAATACCTTTCTGTGCAGACTTAGCATAGATACCGAGCGAAATGGAGCTATTGCTCTCATTGTCATCGTCTCGTTCCTCATCTTCCTCATCATCAAAGTCTAATTCATCCTCCAAGTCATCTTCAGATGATGAAGATGACCTTCCGCCTGTAGTAGACATTTTCAACAAGTCAATCAAATTAAGACTTATCAGGAAATCGAAATAATTATTATTACTATATATGACCAAAAATCATTTTGATAGTTCTCCATCACAAAACTAAGTACAAATGGACTTAGATATATATGTGATGTCAAGATGCATTATTTTAAAAATTCCTCCATCAGCAAGATTTGCTGATCTATTTTATAAAATTAATGAACTGAAAAGTAATAACAATCCACCTTAAGGCTGTTACAACATCTCAAAAATCACCCATTCTTATGACAAATGCAAATTAGAACAGTGCCACATCTCGAAGAGCAACGATTCAATCTCTTCACCAGTCACCATCGAGCCAACCCGTTCCACCCAATAATCCTCCTGACTCTTTGTATTTTACTCCCAGTCACAACCCATCTCAAGTTCTCCAACTGAGCCATATCCAACACTGCACCACGTCTCAATAACAATCTGACACCTGAATTCCACGCTTCTTCTGAGACTCCATCATCATTGCATATCATCCACCATCACCTGCGTCAGATTCTTCAAGAACTAATAAGTACTCCGAGTTACCTGATTTTCCACCTTCCAACTCTCGACCTAAATGTCACTTGTCTCAACAGCTACTCTGACTCCTCTGACCCACACTTAAAACCGAACTATGACCACCTTTGGACCATCCTTTGGATGACCCCTCTAATGAGATGCAGCACTCATGAATAAGCTGGTGCCCTGTGCCTGGCTTTCAATTGGCACTTTAGAAGCGAGGATATTACGATAACGACCTTTTAACTATTATTACGCAATGTGGCTCCTCTAAAAAATTACACCATACAGACTACTGCAAACAATACAGCAATGTAGGTCAAGACAAGATACAACGCATCTAATTGCCTTTACAAACAGAAGGTTAATAATATTAATAATCTTCTTCTTTAGTTTTCTGCCTATTCGGCAGGTTCACATGTCCAATGTCGCCACTTCTGTCTGTTATGGGCCTCCTTTGTCATCTTCTTGTAGTCACCCCTTCCATCATCCAGTCCAAACTCATTTTTCTCGGTCTTCCTCTTGTTTTCTTTCCCTTGATGATGCTTCGTAGCAGAATATTAATAATAATGATAATTTATATGGCGTCCTAACACAAAGCCTGCGTCCGGCCATTGTATTGTGTTTTTGTTTAACGAGAACTTATGAACACAGAACACAGCCATTTACATTCACAATTTTGCAGCTTCAAAGTACGATCACCAAAAACACCTCTTCTACAACGGGAGCCTAACCAGCACCTTTGCAAACACCCACACATGATGCTCATTCCCAAGCATCATATTTCATTTATAACTAGAAGAGTCAATAACAGATGATATCAGTTACCTGTTGGTAATAATCCCCACTCCGCCAACTTCATCGACATATTGCTCGCTCTTTTGGAGCGCCTTGTTGACGACGGAGTGTCGTCCTCGTCCATCAGTTTGCCAACCACCTTCTTCATAAATTTTGGCATCGCCTTTGTCTTCATGATGCCCGCTTTCTTGACACCCTTCAATGCCCTTTCTGAGACCGACGACAAGGCCTTGACTCTTGGCGCGCCAGATCCCGATGGGGTGACCTTTGTGTTGGCGCCGTTGGTCTGGGTTGAGCCCAACGAGTCTTTGGAGACCTGGATTGGGATAACAATGACCTGACTGGACGCCGGTCGAATCTTGACTGGTCCAGCGCTCTGCATCTGAGGAGACCTCAGTTTGTCCTTGAGTGGGGGTCGTCCAACTCCCCTCTACAAAACAATCCAGAATCAGACATAGTCACAGGTGATAACATTGATAAAATGAAAGCAGGTAAAATACCTAAAAGCAATCCAAATGAACTTCATTCGTAAACATTAGAAACTTCACACCTGATCCCAAAGGGCCCACGAACTCTGCATGGGGACCCTAAACGGCGTGGCGTTCAATCAAATGTGCAAGCGGCGGTGAAGAATCTCAACCAATCAAACTCTCTGTGATAATTGAGCAGGGTCAAGGCCAAATACACTGCAGTTGCAATAGAAAAATAAGAATCACACTTCTTTATCAAACACTTCTTAAGCAAAAACTTTGAACTTACTTAAAAACACTAATTAAGCAATAAATTGTTCTTCTCAAAGCTAACCTTAGCCTACACACTCATATCAAAATCATTTCAGATGACGTCAAACTTAAACTTCTGCAAAGTTCTATTAAACTTTACAAACCTGACCCAAGCAATATGGTTGTCAGATTTGTTGTAGCACAAGTCTTCTGAGTTCTGTTTTTGGATTGATTGAGCTACAATCAAAAGATCCTTTAATCAAGGGAGCCAGAAATATCTGTTATTTTTTAATCTGTTCACAGATAAAATCCACAAAAGATAATCTTTCAAGTGAGAAACATCAACCAAAAAGCAGACCTTAATAATGTTTGGAGCGAGGACGTTTGTTGTCGTCCTTGGTCCAGTGGAGACTGTCACTGACGGACGTATCTGCTTTGGTGAGTTCCCCGCCAAAGCATTGGACTTGAGTGGAAGTGTAATCGTCTGAACTGGATATGACGACATCTGTTCCTGGCTGATGAACCTCACAGGAAGGGTGGTGCCACTACCGCCACTGGCGGACGTCTTACCCGCGGGGCTCATCGGCAGGATGAACACCTTCTGCACGCCCCCTGACGTCTCAATCTTTATCCGGTCGCCATCGAGGTGTGATACAGGAGAAGGCTTCACTGTGATGATTGGCTTGGAGTCCTTTGATGACGATGGAATCGGAACCGAAGTGACATGTATTGCCTTTGTAATGCTCTCGATCGCTCTCGGCCTTTCTTTCTCCTTCTCCAAAACAGCTGGAGATGGCACTTCGCTCATTGGCTCTTCCACCACCTGCTTAACCTCGCCGCTGACTTTCTCGTCTGGCTGTGCCTCTTCTGGTTCAGGAGTCGGTTCTGCCTCATTGTGTTCCGCCTCAGGAACCAGGTTCTCACCCTCTTGTACATCCAACTTTGTTGCTTCGCCAATATCTCCAGGCTCTAGGCCAGACTCTGCTTCCAGCTGGTCTTGACCGGTGCCGACCAAGTCGTGACTGAAGTCGCTTTCTGAGGTCAGTTCGGCTGGATTGTCGGCGACATGGTCGACGCTGTTCAAGAAGTCCACCTCGGCCGGTACATCCGTCGGCATCTCCGGAAGCTGCATCGCTTCTGCACTGGTCATTCCGACTCCGCTGACCATCTGGTCGTTGAGGACATTCTCCATGATGGACATCTGTCCCTCCATTGCTGACTGGTCAAGGACAAACTGTGGCTGGGCGGAGGTCACCATGTCATCGCTGACGAGCACGTAGCGCACACCGCCGTCTTCCGATGTCATCATGTAATGCTCTCCCGCTCCCTGAAGCACATCCTCGCCGTCTGCACCCTGGATCATCATGTACTGTCCCTCGGCCGACTGTTCGTCGCCGTACATGTAGGTCACCATCGGCTCCTGGCCCTCCCCCTCAGCGGTCGTGTAGTATGTGTTACCACTGACGTATAACACCTGAGGCTGTTGCTGCTCACCAGATTCAGATGGATTCAGATCACTCTCCTCCATGGCTTATTACGGTCTAGCGTGGGATCTACAAAAAAAATATATATCAATCAATTAAAAAATCAATATAGCTATATATATATAATTATATTTTACACCATACATCAGTTAAAGTATGCCTGTTCAAACATCATGAGTTATAGCAATAACTGGCTATAAGGCATGACATTGCCCTTGGGAGTCACGACAAGAGCCGCCTTATAATGAAGTCTGTTCTGATCCTGAATAGGGCAAACCGAGTAGACAAATGTACTGCAGAGCAATTGTGCACGAAGGACTTGCTCAAGGTCCCTACATAGTGACTGACCCTTGGCGAGGGTTGAATCCGCTCACTCAGCGTACACTGAGTGCTATGGGCTGACCGATCTAACCGATCAGCCACTGTGCTACACACCTGTACATTGGACAGCCATAAATTGTGCATGGACATGATTGGACAAGGTATTATTGAACAAATAGAATTTGTTGGGTTAAATGCAATGTATCCGATAATCCATTTCTCCCAAAATGTGATCAAAACCTATAGGTAAATCAGTGAGACTTAATCATGTTGCATAGAACACAAAAATGGATTTTACATCTTCCACTAACAACACATTTTAAAATTTCAATGGATTTACACAGTCTCAATTAACAGAATCAGGCAACAATACAATAAAATGTTGTATGGCTGCTAACATTTCACAGCAGTAAATAGACTTTAACATTTGTGCCTTATACTTTTGTATTAATTCAATAAAGCAATATTTCTTTGGAATTTAACATTGGGCATTTCTTTAATCACTGATTATTAAAACAACAAATGTTTGAAATTCAAAAAGAGGATTCTTATCCAATCGGTTCAATCAACAGTCACGCAGTTAAGACAACTGGATCAACTTGATTGGTATCGGAAACGCTCAGTGCGAAACTATGCGAACACCATATTTCATGACTGAAAAGTCACCAAACGTATCTCAGACAAGATTGCATATTAATCTAACTACGTTGGTTATCGACGCAAGTGAATCATCCAATTTATTTTAAAACAACACTTTCTTCATAAGTGAAGCATACTGAAGTTATATTAGCAACGAATAATAACAGAGTATACTTACTTACTTAAGTTATACGTTGAAGTGGCCACAATGGAAATTGAATTGACTCTTACCAGTTAAATATGAACGAATTCCGTCAGATACGTCGATGATAAATCCGCAGGTATGATAAATTTCTCAAAAATGTATTGTGACTGTTTTTCGAATTAATGCACTATAATATAAAAATAGTTATTCATAAGATTCAAATGAATCTCAACACAACAAATACCGCCATATTGAAAATAGACCACGCTCAGCCTCACTTTCAATTAAAGACTACGTTTTTCTCAGTTGGTGTTTTTTGTTATTTTCCATCGCTTTGAATTTAGACGAATTAGAAACGTTAGCGATTTCCTGAAAAGAGAGGTTGTAAAAGTTCAAATGACCTGTGACATCTACCAATAATAAAGGGTCGTTTTAACTCGTTTAGCCAGTTATCACTATAAAGAAATATTTATGTTGTGCAGAAATACTTTTAAAAAATGTGATATCACCGAAGATGCAATAGTTAAAGCACCGGCGCTATATCAAATCAAGTTCGCATTAGCCTAGTCTTTCGTTTCGATCCTGTGCTTATTCTAAATCCGGGTGATCGAACTGAGACGACAGTATGGTGCTGCGGGTCCACGGTGGTAATCGATAATAAGGACGGTCATTTGGTGAAGCCGGATCGAGAAGAATCTGAACAAAACAGTATAGGCTATAGCCTACATAGCAGAGGATTGTGAAAGAGGAGGAGATAGGTTAAATTCAGAGGTGAAATGTGGGGATGAGAAAACTTTAAACTGATAGAGTTCTTTTAGGAGTCTGTTCCAAAGAGTTGGTGCAGCGCAAAGATATAGGAGCGCGGCTGCAAAATTTCAGAGACGATGAGACTGTCAGACTGGAGATCGAGAACTCAAGATAGAAAAAGATATTTGAAGGAAATCAATGTTGTGAAAAACAGAATTGCAGTTAACTGCAGTTGTCGAGTTTTGAATGATCAATTGACAATTGGGAACAAAGATGATTAATGTATATTGCAGGCCAAAGTGAATCAGCGGCGTTCTCAACGGGCGTTAAGAATTAACTGAAGTTTGAGATAATTGGATTAGCGTCGCCCTCTTTGTGCTCCCGGCTTTAGCTAGGAGTGGCTCTATCACCGTGCAAGCAGCGCCTTCTACTGGTCCATGTTATAGAACGCTGATAGCCTGTGATAGGTCATTATCTGTGTCTATACGTATTGGCTGGATGTAAGGGTCAGAATCTGAGTTGAAGATAATTTACTGGCTGACCTGATTAAGCCAAACGCTCATTGGATGCTGTTACAGCATGACGTCTGTGATTGGATGATCTCATTCTGATATATTTCATTTTGGGACTGCAGCTTAGTAGTTGGTCTTTAAAGTAAAAATGTCGCTGAGAGAAATCGATTTGGAAGAGCTTAAAAAGCACAAGGATATCAGGTCTCCGTGGATTGCAATCCATGATGAAGTCTTCGATATAACGCAGTTTATCGACGAGGTGCGCATGTGCTAGATTTATTAGCTTTAACCTGTTTAATCGCCTAATTACATTTCATTTGCAAATCACGTTCGTTGCACGAGATTTGCTCGTTTATGGCCGCCGTTAAGATGAAAAGGTGGGAAGAGGTGCCAATTATTGTCATTTAATGGATACCAGGGTTAAAAAAGTTTAAGACAGAAGCTGATCTTTTTTACGTATCAGAGGCCAACTTTTTCCGAAGAAATTCTGGAGAAACGTCCAATATGGCAACCACAGATTGCGTGAGAAACAGAGCACTGTGCGCGACAGAAAGAACTGTCGCTAATAAATGAAATATCTTATCAAGGCGACTGAGGGAAAAATATAATATGTCCCTCTTTATCGCGTCCCTGAAATGACATGTCACACCCTCTCTGAGGTTGGGAATCTGCGCTACTCCTCCTTTGGGACGTTGTGATATTTAAAAAGTATGGGTTTGTGTGAATACTATATTGGCAAATGTTTTAATGTATTACATCTCTTGATTTTCTTAGCATCCTGGTGGAGTTGAAGTACTAAAAGAGCAAGCAGGTATGTGGAGAATATAACAAGATTTTTGAATGTTTTATGTGTATACACTTCAGTGTGTATGCTAACTAAATTTATATATTAAACAAATTAATTTCAGGTAAATACTGTCATTTATTGTGATGAGGAATTTCCTACAAGTTGTTGGTAAATTAAAAAAATTCAATTTTCATTTTACATTTGAGCTGCTAAAATTTTTTGTTCCATCTAGAAGATTTTTTGGTGGATGAGTGAGTTGCACCTTGGAGAAATTTCCTCGTTGAAGAGCTAATGAATTTAATTTGTGTCTAACGTGATCACAGTGATGTGCTGTGCATTTTGTAATTGCTTGGGAGCATTCATTTGAGTTGGTTATTGGTCTGCTTTGCTTTCATTAGTTACTGATTTATATTACAAATCCTGAGTGTGATTAATTTTCCTCACCAGGTGGCTATGCAACTCATGCGTTTGAAGATGTTGGTCACTCGAACGATGCAAGAGAATTGATGAAGAAGTATCTAATTGGAACTCTGACAGAGGTTGTCATCACTATTGCATATTGTTTATAATAATATTATATGTTTTGTTGAGAATTAATCAATTTTCAGTGTGGTTATGTGATTCACTGTGGAAATAGAAAGCTAAATGTGTGCTGGAAAATTAATTTTATGTTTTGTGCCATTGTGATGGATCAAAGTGCATGAAGTTCAGAACCAGTGCTTTGCAAAACTTTTACACCTGGATGTGCCACTTACTGTCTCAGACCCTCCCGTTTTGGGATTTTTTTCCCTAGTGTTCGAACTTACGCTTGTTGACTCCACCGCTGACGACCATGAATGGTTCTACGAGTGTAAATCATTGAGAGCTAACTTCTAGGACTATTCTGTGCAGGTTTATGTCTGGCATCAAAGGGAATTTTGTACCCATCGGTCATCACTTACAAATACACAATACTTATCTGAGATTTTCTGTAGGATACTCTGTTGAAAATTATGTCATTCCATACTACTCTGCTTGGTACTTGTTCATAACTGAAATGTTGCTATGATATTTCCAAGATAGACTGATCATAGAATTTATTTTATTTTCCTGTAAAATAGTTGACAGACTTTGTAATCCGATTTGCCTGTTCTATCTAGGGCTCGAGGGAGAAGAACAAGCCAGGGCGTCGTGTAAGTATGTCGTTCTTTTAAAGAAAGTTGTGCAAGCTTCTGCTACTGTAGACAATTCTTGCAATTTTGTGGTTGACTGTCTGACGTAAGCTTCCTGTGATGCAGTAACCAAATGGTTTGAGCACTTACCTTGTGACTGAATGTGTACAGGTTTGAGCCGCCTCAAGTCAGTTACTACAAGGTACCTCGAACAATTCCTCTTGCACAATCGCTCGGCATCATTGACTGATTTGCTCGTGTTTGATGAGTTTTTAAATACTGATGATTATGTCTGGTTCACTGGTCTGCTCCTGTGAACAGTTTATTGGTTTCCTCCTTTCATAAGCCCTCTAGTGAGGTACGTCTGGCAGGTCATTTTACACAGTTACTGTGTCGGAATAATTTGAATAGATCTAGTGCTTATGTTTCTGAGACACTAGGAATAAATTTGAGCTGCTGTGGCTCCCAAAAGCAAATTGAATTTCGAAAATGTTGGCAGCTGCACAGAGATTTTGGGTCTTGACGTACGCAAGCCAATATTTGATGTCAAATAGACCAGTATGGGCATATCTGTTTACCAACATGGAAGTTAACACTGGCTGAACAGTTTGTTCTTATGTAGGGATCTGTTGGTTCATGTTTGCAATTGATGATATAACATGTGCTTTTGATTATGAAGCAATAACCTATATTCTTCTAGCTATAAGATCTTAGGCCGCTTTTGACAGTATCAAAGTCATTACTAGATCTGATTGGAAGATTCCTTAGCTACAGCCAGCCCTTTTGAAACTTGTCTTTAAAACTTTAACAACAAGAGGTTACTAAAAATGACTGGGAAACCAATGTACCTCATCCTTTAAATGTCAAGTGATATGTGTGGGTGTTCAGTGAACACAAATATGAAATTACACAAATGAAGTAATAACCAATTATTAGGAAATCTTAACATTATGCAGATAACAAGTTCATGCTTATTTATATGTATCTAAAATGTTTTCAGTTTCAGCATGTTTGGTTTTGTGTCTTTATGTGAATTCATTGATATTTTGACGTTCTGTTTTATTTTTAGGGAGCACCATACTCGACAACTGAAGAAAGGTATTTGAATTGACGATATAAAATTATATTTGAAATTAGCGTGTAGTAAAACGTAAGACATAATCAATAACGCTGGTCATTAAAGGCTTAAATGTGTATTAACAGATTATCTATAAAAGACGTCTGCAGATAATGACTAAGATAATGACCGCGTGTATATTTTTTAAAAGTAAATGTAGGGAATTGCGCATTTTTACGGAATGTCAGGCACCCGAGAATCAATTTCATTACCCAGGCTGTCAGCCAATATGACCAACAGAATATTACTGGCATATGTTCAGGTAAAATCACGAATTTTCACAGGATTTCGGGTACCCGAAAACCGATTTCATTACCCAGATAGTCAGCCTCGTGCGGGTACCCGGGTACCCGTTGACAGCCTTAATAATGACCCACTTTGGGCGCCTTAGATTCTGTTCTGCCTATCCTCAAGGCACTATGTTGTCTGATCACTACACCTTATGGTAGTAAATGAAGGAGCATTTTATGAAAATCTTAGAAGGTTGAAAAACGAAACGTTTATTTAGCTGTTCTTTAATGCGACAATTAGTGCAACACAGAGCAGACTAGCTTAGTACCATCTGACTGAAATTGGCAGTTGGTGCTTCGTAGGACACCTGTTTAGATATAAATTCACAGTTAGACATATTTTCATCAACTTCATATACCTCATATACTTCATATACTTTCATATACCATATTTTAACTACCGTATTTACCAAGACTACATCCACCATCCCCATGTATTATGCTCGTACATTCATCATTCCAGAGCGCTAGAATATGTGATGTTTTCCCAGTTCTGTGTATGATTGTTATATTAGTAAATCTACAAAAGTGCTGAAGGGTTGTTTTCCCACACTGGTTTGGATGCCAGTATTTCTGCAACTTCAATATACCCTTGCGAGATTCTTAAAAGACACCATAGACGATTGTACACACATATATATTTTCTCTGTATGAATGCATTTATATGTGCATAGCATACATTGACTCAATGACTGTTTTTGTGTTGGTCTAATTAGTCGTGTGATGAAGAGAATTTGTGTCTTGCAGTTCGCCAGCGTCCTGGGCCATTCCCGTTGGTGTTGCAGTCTTAATCATTGGAGGACTTGCTGTCTATCTGAACTCTGGACGTATACCATTTTTGTGATCAATTCGAAGGAATCAAATTTTGCTATCGTGAATCTGAATGCCAAGACTTCAATTACATTCCACTCTTATTCAGCAAAGCTCTGTTTTCTAATTATGTAAACTCTATTCCAATGTGGTATGTAGCTTGCTGAGTTCATTAATTACTTTGTAAGTATTGTTCTTCTTTAAAATGAAATTTATGGAATCCATGATATAAGGTCACTATGAGATTTGCTGCTGAATTCTGACACTGATCCTGGACAAATGTTTTAACAGGTGCACTTGTTATTGCTTAAAATTGTGCTGTTTAAATTAATTTTTGTTGTAAAAATAGTGTCAGAAGTTTATTCAGATTTATGAGCTTATTAAAATTGGGTGTTTTTTTGGTAACAAACAAATTGGTACATGTGCGTGAATTTTTATCTGCACTTTGCTTTTGAGTAGTCATTTAGTAGTTTGGAGATTATGATTAGGACCTACTACCTCAATTTAGAACAAGACTTAATGAAGAACAATATGAATTAATATGCACTCAGCCAACAATACATTACAATTGGATAACGGTTACTATGTGGGAAGGGCTTCATTGTTGTTTTATGTGACTTTCATAACAAAGATGATTATCGTTGCCCTCCTCTTAACTTCTGACTTGGGACTGACACTGCCAGAGTACGAGCAGTGGCGTTATTCGTGGGGATGGGCAAGATGCGCGGTTGCTTTTATGGCTGGTGCATTATATCAGTTTTTGTCAGTGATGTGTGGTCTCGAGACTGTCTCGAGACAGTTTTTTAGTGTCTCGGTCTCAGAAGCCTGCGGTCTTGGTCTCGAGGTTAGTGTCTCGAATTTTTAGAAACTGTCTTGAAGGGATAGTCTTGTTCTGTCTGGAATAAGCAGTCTCGATGAGTTTCGCGTCAACTGTCTTAAAATCTTGCGCTAGAAACTGAAACCGCAATCTACGAGAAACGGTAATTCTGGTTAGCACGCGAGTCACATGATACTGAAATCTATTCAGTTATCTTAAAGTGGAAAAATGTCTGAGAGAGAACCTGAAGTTGTGATGTTTCCTTTTACGCAATTTGAAGTTATTAACAAACAATAGCTATGCCGTGCCGTTGGTTATTGATGCAAAACCAACATAACTGAAACGATGGGAACAACTTCGAGTTTCTCAGGATGAGTATAAGGATATGTGCAACTTTTTTATTTCATTTGGTATTAGGTATCGAATTTACTTGTTTATAATCGTCTATATGATTTTAGACGTGTCTAAAAAGGCTTTATTTATGTTATTCAGAAGATATGCCTGCGAAAAGATATCGAAAAAGATAAAACGCGGCATTATAAAAACTGTTCTCGGGAATTGGTACTATATACATTATAAGTTTCAAATTGAAATCGCACAGGAACATTATCCCCCAAAACGGATACCTTCGTATTTTAAAGCATTTTATATAAGATCACTTGAATTTTACTGTCTCGTTCTGTCTTGAGCCAAGTGTCTCGGTCTTGGTACCCCTCTGTCTCGGCACCTCACTGTCTCGTCTTGGTCTTGAAGTTTGAAGTCTTGCATACATCACTGGTTTTTGTGCAGTTAAGAACGTCTGCCAGGTCCTAAAGTCTCACTTTCATTTAACTAATTAATATTACATTATCATTTGTTATTCATTTTCTAAATGATGAAGGGTCGAGGCCATGAGGTTTCTATAGAAACACGTAGGTTTATATCAGTCGGCAGACGATAGGCCGTCCCTCAAAGTGGTCCGAGTGGCATCCAGTTGTAATGAAGTGTCCGCGATTTATCGTTGCCGCGACATACGAGGACAGATGGTTGTAGCTAGGGCTGCGCGGGTACCCGCGAGTACCCGACTCCAAAGATTACTCGAGTAATTTTTTTACTACTCGAGTACCCGTTTAGTTCAACTTCAGTCGTTTAATTCCACTTCCGATCGGAAAATTGCAATTTCCGGTTCCAGCTTTTCCAAATTATGGTTGGTTAATTCATTACAAATTGGCAATTGCAGGCTTGCAGGAAAGCTGCAGGGTAACCAACCAGGTTCAGGTTATAGACTTGTATAGTTTCTTTGCTTACTATTACTGACTGGTATGTCTACTTAGTCTGTCTTAAGGTAGAAGCCACGAGGCTTGTATTATCAGCCTATATTATGCACTTCCGGTATTAGCGGGTATTCGAGTACCCGCTATACTACTCGACCGGGTACTCGACTCAAAAATTACTCGATAGCGGCAGCCTTTGTTATAGCCCTTTGCCTCGTAGTAATGTACGGTCAGCGTACTCCTAATCGTTGCAGTGGCGGATCCATAGGGGGGGCGATGGGGGCGATCGCCCCCCTTATATTATTTGGAAAGAAATTTCTTTAGCGATTTTTACTTGGCTTTTGCAGCCCTTTATAAAGAAAGTATGCAATGTCAACAAAAATGTTCAAATTTTAATGTAGATATACACTGTTGTAAATTATATTTTGAAATAATTTATAATTATTGAAATTTGAAATACAATCATTTGATGAAGACTAGAGTTTTAGATTTTAGAGTTTTAGTTGTAGAGTTTTAGTGGCAACCTGCGGTTGCCACTAAAACCTAAAAATCGCCCCCCCGCCCTTACTAGATGGTCTGGATCCGCCGCTGGTTGTCTACGTTAAATGGGAAGCGTCTGTATGCCTGTATGCCAATACAAATGCAGGAATTCGATCTTGTGGGCTTGTTCAAAACCGTGGTGCCACCTATCGAATCAAGTGAAATGTTTTCAGCTGTGTCTACTGAAAATGTTTCACTTTTGATTCGCGATCAGTATCTCGAAAATGTTTCTTGTACAGCCGAACACATATAAAATTTCGGCGAGTTGCGACCGTTTAGGGTCAGGGTTGGTGCCGTTTTTGGACATCTGCAAAGAACTTTCCGCCGTAGAAGTTCTTTTTCCGTGCGTAATTGTTACGCCGCATAAGCAAAGGGTCAGGTTAAGCATCGTGAGGGTCCAGTTAGGCGTCGTTTATGGTCAGGGTTAGTGCCGTCTTTAGACAACTGCAAAGAACTTTCGGCCGCAAAACTAATTTTTCGGTGCGTTGAGGTCGAAGTTTCGGCCGCGAAGCTAAAACGCTTTGTGATTAACGCTTAATTTTTGCGCCGCATAAATGTGTTGTCTACATTAAATGGGAAGCGTCTGAGTGTTACATTGAGTTCTGTTGGTTAATCTGTGATTGATCGCTTATATGGCGCCAATCGACATGCTGACAATTCGCAACGCTAACGGCTGGATTCTGAGGCGTTCGGCCTGTATGCCAATACAAGGCTATAACAGGACAACGTTTCCACAAATGCAGTAATTCGATCTTGTGGGCTTTTTCAAAAGCGTGCTGCCACCTATCGAATCAAAGTGAAATATTTCAGTATCTGCTGAAATGGGTTCACTTTTGATGCCCCATGATTTTCTCGAAAATGTTATTTCTACGGCCGAACAGATACAACTTTCCGCGAGTCATGACCTCTACGCACGCGCAACCTTTGGCGCATGCGCACAGTTGAAAACACCTAAAAATTTAATGTGCGTTGTGAGAGTCGGAAAGGGTCAGGTTAAGCATCGTGACGGTACAATTAGGCGTTGTGTGGGTCGTTTAGTGTCACTGTTGGTGCCGCTTGTAGGCATCTGCAAAGAACTTTCGGCCGCAGAAGTACCGTCTAATTGCCTAATTATAACGCATCTGTTCGGCCGTAGAAGTAAAATTTTCGAGAAAATCATGGGGCATCAAAAGTGAACCAATTTCAATAGATACTGAAATATTTCACTTTGATTCGATAGGTGGCAGCACGGTTTTGAAAAAGCCCACAAGATCGAATTACTGCATTTGAGGAAACGTTGTCCTTTTATAGCCTTGTATTGGCATATGTAGATATGTAGTTATTTTCCGTGCGTAATTGTTACGCCGCAGATGGAAAGGGTCAGGTTAAGCATCGTGAGGGTCAAGGTAGACGTCGTTTATGGTCAGGGTTGGTGCCTTCTTTAGACATCTGCAAAGAACTGTCGGCCGCAGAAGTAATTTTTCCGTGCGTTGAGAGGCCGAAGTTTCGGCCGCGAAGCTAAAACGCGTTGTAATTTTTGAGCCGCATAAATGTTTTGTCTACTGTGGCGGATCCATAGGGGGGGCGATCGCCCCCCCCTTATATTATTTGGAAAGAAATTTCTTTAGCGATTTTTACTTGGCTTTTGCAGCCCTTTGTAAAGAAAGTATGCATTGTCAACAAAAATGTTCAAATTTTAATGTAGATATACACTGTTGTAAATTATATTTTGAAGTAATTTCTAATTTTTGAAATTTGAAATACAATCATTTGATGAAGACTAGAGTTTTAGATTTAGATTTAGATTTTAGATTTTAGAGTTATAGCTTTAGAGTTTTAGTGGCAACCGTAGGTTGCCACTAAAACCTAAAAATCGCCACCCTTACTAGATGGTCTGGATCCGCCGCTGAATCGTTGTGACTAAGATGGATAGGGGGATAGTGTGTTGTCGATTACTTTGACAACATCGTTCCATATCGAAGATGATTTGGTGTCTCCCTCCTTTCTCCAGGCTTGGGACTGGCGCTGTCAAAGTCAAAGTCCACACAGTGGCGGAGTTAGGGGCGCAATAGCAGCATGAATTTATATACCCTGCCCGGGATTTTAACCCTGACCACTATTTGGAAAGTCCAGCACGTCAACCACTAGACCAATAAGACCATCATATATGCATCCCGGAAAGAGGTGGGCAATGGCACTGGCCAGCAGTGAAGAAAAAAAACGACAAAAGAACAGCATAGAATAAGAATGTTATATATATATATATATATATATATATAAGACTGAGCATAGGGCAACAACAGTTGGATGGAAGATCTTAAACTAGATCTGGAGATAACGTATAGGACCATAGGCCCAGTTGAAAGCTTAAACTTCCTGTGGCCTAGAGCCCATAATCTGAAATAGGTTAAAAGAAAGCTCTGCGCAGAAAGGAGACAATGAATCAAAACGAAAGATGGACACACCCAGGGTAGGGTGCTGGACCGAATTATTGAAATTTTGTCTAGAAAGTTGGGTTTATACAGCAATCGTGATCTCAACATTTCTATAGCTCCCACAAAAGAGAAAGTCGCGGTAATAAGCTTATGCACATGTCGGCGCTTAATCAAAACAGAATCGCTACGCAGGGCTCCTTCTCACGCTCCATAGCCTACGCTTTCACTCTGGAATTGTAATTACGCTCGAAAGTAATTGAGAATGCCAAGCTTATGCTACCTTGAATCCTTGATAGACAATGTCTTCCGCCCTATGATTCCAGAAAATAGTGGCGTAGGCCTATAGGCACGGGGTACACTGTGGCCTCAGAAAATTGCATGACTTACAAGGCGAGAACTCTTCATTCGTTCGCTCTAATTACACTAGTATGTATACATAGTGCTCAATGCGTGACCCGACAAAAGAGCGCCGACATACGAGCGCCGACATAAGAGCGCCGACAAAAGAGCGCCGACATAAGAGCGCTGAATATGTATCTAACGCGTTTGGTCGGCGCTATTGCGGGTTCCACAACAATTCGTTTACAGACATTTTGGTCTACCACACTTCGTCTAAGCAGGAAAAGAACTGATGAAAAGAATTCTGTTAAAATAGAAACCGGATCGATGAAAAGGGTACTTGTTAACTAGAAGCTGGATCGATTAAAATTAATAATGTAGGCCTAAGACTTGATCTGGATTGATGAAAATAATGCCTTTTAAGAAAACCGGAATGCATCAATCTAGCTTCAAGTGAGACCGAATTCTATTCACCAATCCAGCCTCTAGTTAAACATAGGCCTACAGCTTTTCATCAATCTACCCGGCCTCTAGTTAATATATTGCAAAGTCTTGATCCTGTCTTCCATTTAGGCAGAAACATATCACCACTCCCACTCTAACTGCATCCTTTTCATCAATCCCGCTTCTAGTTATACAAAATTGCTTTCATCAATCCAACTTCTTATTTCAATAGAAATCTTTCAATCATTCTCGCTTCTATTTAGGCGGAAGCCTTTTTATTATTCCCGTTTGTATATTAAGATCAGTGCGCCCAATGCATAGGCCTACATGCAAGTTTCACGTATGAATCAATGACTGAAGGAATGAATGAATGAATGTATGAACGAACGAATGAATAAATTTATACACTGTGTCCGGAAATGAAGGAATCCTGTAATAATAATATGATAATAAATAGCAAGCATTCATCGATTTTTTAAATTCCAAAATCATTTTAATCCTGACAAATTTATCCAGCAGTGCATAAAATATAATAGCTCCTGTCGTCATATGATTACGTCATAGTGACGTCTTTCCTTCAAAATTTAAGTATTAATAACTGCCCATAATATATCTGCGGAATTTTCAACTTTGTCAGAATGTTGTCGTTAAACCGCCAAGGATGAATTTATACTCTATGCTCTCCTCGGTTCGGTCACTTATTAAGCTGTTAAACATTTAGACACCTTTTTAATTGAATTAAATTAAATTAATTTTTATATTTGAATAATATTGGACTGTATACACGTGTCCGACTTTGGCCTCAACACAAGCTTCGAGACGCGTGCGTCATTGAGCAATAGAAGCATCAATGACCAGCTGATCAAATTCCTCCCATGCATTAACTTTGTAATTTAATGACGTCACTGTGACGTACTTTTTTAACCAGGACGTTCGTAAATTAAACATATTTGAATAAATATGTGAGGATTAAAACGGTCTTGGAATTTTTAAAATTGAGGATCATTAACTATTTATTTTTATATTATCATTAAGGGGTCCCTTTATATCCGGACACAGTGTATATCTATTTTCTAATCTGCCTTTTTTTGTTTGCTTGTAAAATATGTATGCGTGAGTGTATATATGTGCGGCACGGTGTTTGGTCGATTAGAGCGGTCGGCCCGTAACAATCAGTGTGAGCGGATTCGACTCTCGTCCGAGGAGTCACTGTGTAGGGACCTTGAGCAAGTCCTTCGCGCACAATTGCTCTGCAGCACAATTGCAATTGCGTCGTCGAGGCGTGTGTATGCACTTCTGAGCAAAAGATGTTGGAAGAAGGGCGGTATCAAATTTCAAGAATTTCGATATGTGTGAATGTGCATAGTTATACGTAGGCCTAGACCTACGTTTACATACATAGCCCATGTTACGGTATATAATAAGCCTACAAGCTTATGTATAGGATATATGCACGTAAGTAGGACTATAATAAGAATATGGAGGCCTATCAGAGCACTTAAAACAGGCTATAGCACATCTTAAAATCTCCACAAAGCGTTGCTGGCATGAGTCGCATGACCGGTCCGTCCACTGTAAGTGATCTATAAAATAAGAGTGATCTCTGATTCGTCATTCGTCCGCCATTTCGACCCTAGACTGCGTGACCAAGTTTCTGAACATCTTGAGATGACGCGTCAGAATAATGTTGTATGTCGCAGGGTCGTCTGAATGGTCCGCTTCTAACCCACTCATTCGATCGCTTGTCGCAAGAGGCGTGTGTGTAATAAGGTTTATCTAACGACGTTCTCATATCTCAGATGATTGACGTCGGGCGCAGAACACATGATACAAATACGTCTATGTCTTGGTTAAGAGGCATAATGGATTCATTTATATTGTTTGGTCTATTTCAGATTTCGGTTCTATAGATCATGACAGCTGACACTAACCAGATAGCATAGGAAGGACATCAAGATGGGCGGAATTGTTCCTCAACGTTAAATTTTTTTGCTGCTTGCACTTAGCCGATGGCATTTCTATTTCTGGTCCATCTCGTACGCATCATTAGGCCGATATACATGTATATATCGCTGATGCTGTCAGAAACAAGGGATCCACTGACGGTCATTCCAAAGTCCATGTGCCCATTATCGTGATATTTGGTCTTTCCAACATAATGGCATCCGTCTTCTGTTTTCCATTTTCCTGGAATCAATCTTTGATCCTTCCAGTGTTACTGCTAAAATTCTGCTTATGAAGCACACGTCGTTGTTTATCTTTGAAATTTCACTAAATTCTTCAAATTTTAAGAACATAAAATTTTCAAAAATGTTTATTGATTTTGTTGGATTTCAATAGGTATTTATATGTCAATCATACACAGACTGTGATGATACATATTTAGAGAAAATAACTTATTCGAACAACATCTGTACTATCAGTAACTATACTAGTTACGTCCTATACAAAAATTATTTGTTCCACTGGTTCTCCTTGCATTAGGCCTAGGACTACATGGTTACTCTTAAAACTACTACAGGTTAGGCCTAGAGAACGTACTTTACAAATTAATTATGCCAATTGTGATTGTTACACAAAGAACGTTTCAAATGTGTTTCAAACTAAAATTAATAATAATAATAATAATAATAATAACAATACTAACAATAATAATAATAATAATAATAATAATAATAAAAATAATAAAGACGATTTATATGGCGCCGTAACACGGCCATACCGTTACATGGGCGCCTCACATACAACTAACAAACGGGAAACGCCTTCGAAAAGAGATACGTCTTGAGCTTGGACTTGAAAGAGTCCACTAAGTCGGCTGATCTGAAGGCGAGCGGAAGACCATTCCAGAATCTGGAACCCGCGGCTGAGAAAGCGCGGTCACCGAAGCACGTCTTCGTCCTCCGTACGCGTAGGTCGGTCTTCTGAAGCGATCTGATCCGCAGCCCGTTATTAATCACACGCTTCGTAATCAATCAGTCCATAATATTGTAACCCGACGATCGATGCTGGTGAAACATTTCCAGAGGTGGCTTTTGTGTTGGGATTAGGGACCGACTATGAGCAATGAGTTCTAGCACGGTTGATCAACGCCATCTATGCCCTATCGCTTGGTTGACTTTTGAGTTTTCCTCGGTCCACTGGAGGCTCAATGGCCCGCATGCTCCTGCGCTCACGAAACGGTCTCTGTCTCTCTGCTTGTCTCTGTGTCTCTCACTGTGTCCGTCTTTCTGTCTCTCTCGCTCTCAGGATGACAATATATCGAGGACAAAATCAAGTGCAGTTAGATTTGCATCTCTGTATTTAATTAATTATAGTTTATAAATCACTCATGACGACTCACACTGTATTCCTACACGTAGCTTGGTTGACTTTTCAAGGATATGAGATCGGCGCTGAGCGTTTCTCTCTCTTCACTTCTGCTCATCCGAAATGGGTCAAAACGACGTCATGTTTGGTTACCCATTGTACTCAAACACCTGTCTGTCTGTCCGTCTGTATGTCACAAGCACTGTCCGCCGCCGTCTGCCGATTGCCTGTCTCTGTATGTCTGTCTCTCGGCGTAAGGCTTGCATATCGACATGACTTTTCAAAGATCTTAGACTTGATTAATGCAATCCTTACACGTGGACCAGTAATGACGTGTCTAACCCTGTGCATGTATATTCAAACAGCGTATTAAAGCATCATTGTGGCAGACTGGCAGTACTATAAATTGCCATTTGCCGGATATAGGCCTTTTCATGTAAAAAATCTATTAGCAATATAGGCCTATATTTTTCGAGAGACGATTCATACTCATACTCATATAAAACCACTATTATAAACAGATTCAATTTACCGCCCTACATCTAAAACGATGAGGTATTATTATTCATAGAATTCTTTTATCTTATGCTAAACAGGGCTGATGTCTCACAAGTTGGCTTCAGCACGCCATCACGCCATGCTGTCCTTGCCTTGCACGCAGCCAAGCCGGCCGGGGGCGAGTGCACTGTCCGCCGCCGTCTGCCGATTGTCAAGCCCTCTTCGCATATAGCTCTGACGCGATAGCATGCACCACAGATGTTGGCTGCTTTCACGAGTGATCTAGGCTCAAAGGCCTGAGTAGTATCTAGGCCTGAATGACCGATATAAAGCCTTCTATTTGTTCATGTGTCGTTATAAAATTGAGGCGGATTTTTTGACCGTCTGTGTCGAACTCGAATCGTCTGATCCGATGAGCGCACGCTCCGACACACGACGTGGCTTTTTGAACGGAGCAGTTTAATCGAGCGACTGGAGATTAATAAGTTAGTTACCGAAAGAAGAGAAGAGTTCCAGCATATGTTTCCGATGGTACAACACCTGTGGTGAATGCAACCACGCGGAAAACCGAACAACAGGCGAAGTCGAAGCTTTTCTAGGACACGACTGGCCATTCAGGGCATCTGAGAAAGTCTCTTAATTGCTCAGAGGTTAATTAAAGTTCTCGATTTCGCCAACTCGCCTTATTATATTACTTTGTCTCGCCGACGCCTGCATTGGAAAACATGGCTCTGAACGGACATTACAACGGAAATGACGTCATCAACCGACAGACGACAGCGGAAGTAACATACGTGGACAACGCAGACGACCAAGATGAAGGTTGCTATCATGTTTACAACTAATGAGGTCAATTGCAGCAGTTAGCATAGAGATTGATTGGCTGTTGTCATTGACCTAATTCGCGCTTATGTTGTCGTTGCACGTTGTTCAAATTGTTGTAGTTGTTTGCCAATGCAGGTTCACATGTTCTGTATAAACGTTGGCGACAACGAATATAGTGATATCTCGTTTAGGCCTATAGCCGGCATCATTACAATCTTATGGAAACGCACCTTTGCCCTATACCATAGCCCTATATCCTCACCTTACATCATCACAACGTACATTGGCCCTCTCACAAAATTTCCACTAACGTTTGGTTGTTTGTCAGTAGGCCTATCAAAAACAAATTAACGTGGACGGGAGTGCAAATTTTCCACAGAAATTTTCCATTCAACCGTTTGAATGCGTGACTGCAAGTCTCAGGCCTACACTTGTTACCCATTGGAACAGTCTTCTGGCCAAAATGTGGTCACCGTGTAGTCAGATGCCTTGTAGAAGTTGACGGGTGTGCTACCAAATTCAGTTGCATAGATTTAAGTATATAGACGTCTAGAAGTATGACAGCGGGCTATCTGTCGGACAGCATGAATTGGGCACCCAATTCTGCAATTCATGCTGTCCGACAATGATTAACACCATTGTGCTCAATTCTGCAATTCATGCTGTCCGACAGATAGTCCGCTGTCATCCTCCTAGACGTCTACTTAAAACCTTGCAATTGAATTTGGCAAACTTCTACAAGGTATCTAATTACACGGTGAATCATAATAAATGTGACACATCATATGTTATTTTAATTTCGTCAGATATCAGACTATCAAAGAAATTTTAAGTAAAGTTGGAAGACTTAGCATTCGATCAGCACCGAAGTTAAAGTTTATGCTTAAATTGCCCTCCTAGCTTGGACATCTATGCTTGCGCGAAGCCGCGTAGGGCCTACGCTTATAGCCGTATTACTTGACGGTCCATCGTTTGACGGCCCAGCGTAGTGGCCCCATCGTCGTCTCTAGATGATTCAGATGGCAGATGATCCTGTCTACTGCTGACCCCTTCGTCTTGCTACCAAACATCTGGCGCAACATTCAGATGGCTTTGCGTATCGCTGCCATCAATAAAGGTCGAAAGAATCTGAGCCAAATTTTTTCAATATCGAAACGATCGCCAAGGCTTTCATTAATCAGTAAACGCAGTGCGACAGAGGTAGAAACTACATTTCTGATAGTTTCATCGCTACAGGTTAAGATTTAACTACTTAGTGGAATCCTTCACCCGTGTCTCGGGTCTTGACGAAGGCGCTGGCATCAAATTGGCGGCCTTTGAGGCTGAAATGAGTGACCTTTAAGGCCGAAAGGTGTGCCCTTCGCAGTTAGGCAAAAATCGACGACGCTATCTATTTCGGTTTTGCACGTTGACGCCGGGGCCGAACTCGAGCTCTTAGAGATCCTGATTCTGGTCAGATTATGGCCTAAATAAAGGCATCATGGGTACGTGCTTATTTCATATTCAAAGAGCCATTCGTGTCAAAGATGAGACCTGACGTTTCTTACAATCTCACAGCGCTAGTACTGTTTGACCTGGTTATTTTACATTTGCGTTTGTTTGTTTATATCGTTCCTCAAATTAGGTATTGTATATATTGTCAGAGTCAGTGCATATACATGTAGTTCATGCAGCACCCAGGGTAGAAGAGTGGTCTTGACCCCTTCCCACATCCCCGATGCAGCTGCCAGAGCTAGACTAGTCAGTCATCTGTTAGTTTTCAATACATGACACCTGTCGAAATGGGTTTAGTTGTTGTCTTTTATTCATGACATGACATCAATATTTATCTGCCATGAATGTCGACATGAAACTGCAGGTATATATATATATATATATATATAGTAATAATAATAATAATGATAACAGGTGTGCCTTTTGATTGTATAGTGCGCGGTCGTGAGGAGATGGAGAGCTTCTGGTTGGAGCATTCGAAGAAGGCGACAGAAGAGGAGATGATGTTGGATTCACATGCGGAGGAGTTGGGAAAGGAGGAGATACCTGAAGTACTCTCTCTTCTGCCCAACGTAGACCAACTCGACGTACTCGAACTTGGAGCTGGAATCGGGTATACTACAAGAATTTGAATGTCTACCTGTCTTTCTGTTTATTACCTTTATGTCTGTCTGTCTATTATCTATATCTGTGTGTTTGTCTATCCATCTATCTATCTGTCTGTCTGTCTGTCTGTCTGTCCATCTGTCTGTCTGTTTGTATGTTTTTCCATCTGTTCGTCTGAATTTCCCCATTTGAAATCCAACCCTTAATCGAGCATTTATCTGTTCCTTCTGATATGTTAATCTGTTGTGTGTGGCTTTCAGTCGTTTCACAGGCCGTCTGGCGGCTAAAGCGAGAAGTGTTACGGCCATTGACTTCATGGAAGCATTCATCGAGAAAAACCGAGAGCTTAACAGTCACCATGGCAACGTCGTCTTCAAGCAGGCTGACGTCACGAAACTCGAATTACCTGCAGAGAGGTAAGTCGCCTCTCAGTGCTTTGAGTGGCAAAGTTCTGTCAGTCTTCTACATGTGGCAACATGACCTGTTTTAATGAAGGATGCCAGAATGTTAAATAATTATTGTCATCAATCATTGGTCTAATGAAAATAACATAATGTATTAAAATATAATATAATATATGAGATAAACTGACGGATTAATTTATTTCATATTTCATGAACTCATCGATTCATTCGGTAATCAGTTAATTTATTGATCAATTAATTTATTAGTTAGTTAATTCATTCAGTCGTTGGTTTGCTAATTCACATGCGTGTTCGTTCATTCATTCTTTCATTCATTCATCCATTCATCCATTAATTCATTCATTCCTTCATTCTTCCTTCGTGACTTTCGCTCATTCGCTTCTTCCTTCAGTCATTAAATTATTCATTTGCTTATTCAGTCTTTGACTACTCATTCACTCATGAAATCTTTCGTTCGTTCGTCCATTCCTTCATTTACTCACACTCAGTTGTTTTTCTTAACGTGTAGTTTTGACGTCGTCTTCTCCAATTGGTTATTGATGTACCTGGAAGAGAAGGAAGTTGCTCAGCTGTTTGCTAACATCCTGAAGTGGCTGAGACCAGGAGGATACTTCTTCTTTCGAGAGTCTTGCTTTCATCAGTCAGGTGACCAACCATAAAAAATAGCACTCTCCCATACCGGTTGCAACGTAACAGTATGCGTAATGTATTTGCATATGTTGTAATGTAGTCTAATGTGATGTGGACTGATGCTATAAAATTATGCTAATGTAAGTTGACCTGATGGAAATGAAAGCTAATTGAATGCTTCGAATTTGAATTCATTTAAATTAACCAAATTTGATATTGTAATTTAACCAAACTCTCAAAGTAAGGGACCCGGTCGTGCCTGAACGATGAAACAGTCTATTGGAGTATATCAAAAAGAAGTTTGAGCAGTTAACAAATTTGTGCGATTAGCGAAAGAACCTAACGAAGTAACTGAGAAACAAAGCATTAGCAAATACATTAGTAAAAATTAATTAATTAACGAATGAACGAACGAATGAAATGGCTTCTCAAAGGATACGGATATTTTGATAGAACACACACACACACACACACACACACACACACACACACACACACACACACACACACACACACACACACACACACACACCACAATACAGCTCGGTATTTATAACGCGCTTTATCACGACAAGTCGAAATAATTTTTGTGTGCGAAGGACTTGCTCAAGGTCCCTACACAGTGACGCCTCGGACGAGTGTCGAACCCGCTCACTGTCTTAATATAATGGTCATAAACGAAAGAGGCAGTTGATCAATTCAAGTTCAACTTTAGTTCACAGTTCTGGAAAATTGGAAATTACTTGACTCGTCAATTATTCAAAGCCAAAGTTGATGTAACTTGGAACTATTTATATCAACTCATCAATTATTCAAAGTTAAGGTTCATTTAAGAGCTCATATGACTTGGTTACTAATTAATTGCTTAATGAATTCGCCTATGAATTAACTTTAGGCGACGCTAAACGCGAATACAATCCGACCAAGTACCGCGACCCAGCGACCTACAACGGTCATCTTCAGTCGGCTACCATCGGTCATATCGAAGAGATCGAGGGATCGAAGACAGCGAAGGGCACATATGCATTCGAAATGATCATGTCCAAATCAATTGAAACCTACATCAAGGTCAGCATTGGTTAGCAGCGTTGGTTAGAGCAGAGTTTCCAAATCATTTTGGGCTGTGGAATCCTTTTGACCTTAAATTATTGGATTCATGGAACCCCATAAAAAAGTAAACACATTCTGTCGTGGGTAAAGACGCATGAGAATGCAGACAAATAGGTTAAAGCCTAGATTAATCAATCAAAAAATACTTGATATAGCGCCCCTTCCAGTTATCTACTCAGAGGCGCTCCCAGCCTAATCCTCGGCTGAAAAGGACTGTTTTAAGAGAGGCTTAAAATGAAGATGAGGTGTTCTTAGGTAGGAGACGGAGTTCTATGGGAAGTCCATTCCAGATTGTAGGTCCCACGACCGAGAAAGCCGATTCTGATGAATTAGATTAGACTACTAACAACCCAAATATCGATGACAATGACATATTAATTCTGTGTGCCAGCTGAAACATAATATTTATATAGGACGCTGCTTAGATTTTACAAAGTGATCGCTACAGAAGATTATAAAATTTGTTCACACTGAAAGTTTTCCGCGAACTCTTGTCATCATCTCACGGAACCTTATAGAGTTCCGCAGAACACAGTTTGGGAAACGCTGGGTCAGAGCAATCGAGAACAGAGCAGAGACCGTGGACGACTTAGACCAGGTTCTTCACTCTCAGTTGATGCTCACTGTCATTCACTGACGCTTCGTCATTATATATATAGTGGCGCTCAATAAATGCCTAATACACACAGTGATTGTAAATTGTAAATATCTAGTGTCCCAAAATACTTCTTGGAAATGATCTTCACGATAAAGGACAATTTGTCCGATCTGATATCTAAGTTAGGGCTGATTGATCAATCAGCCAGCCAGTTAGTCAGTCAGTCAGTTGGCAAACCAGCCACCCAGCCAGTCAGTCGGTCACCAAAACACCAGCCAGTCAGTCGGTCACCCAAACACCAGCCTATTCATCATGTCATCCACTCACAGAAATCTTGAGAAGTCTTTCTTCCTTGGCTGGGAATTGAAACCCCAACCTCTGGATAGTGAGCCAAGCGCGCTAGCCGCTAGTCTTGCGCGCACCCATCTAACTGTACTCATGGATTAGATACACATGCGCGGAATTCTCAGACTAATGAATCATTGGGCGATGCATTGTTATTAATGTTCAGCTGAAGAACAACTGTAACCAGATCTGTTGGCTAGTCCACAAATCCGTTCGACAGGAGGGCAACAACCAGGGCTTTGGGACTCGCCAGGAGTTCCTCGATAAGCAGCTCTACTCGCTGAAGAACATCCGATCGTACGAATGGGTCTTCGGAGAGGGATTCATCAGCCCCGGCGGCCTCGAAACAACCATCGTATGTTGGCCTATCATAATCATAATCATCACCATCGTAGTAATCATCATCAGCAACAGCATCAGCATTTGATCAGATTGCTCTTTAATAAGTAGATAATAATAAAAAATACAATGATAAAGATGTTGTTGACGACGATGATGATAATAACAATAATAATATTTAAAATGATGATGACGATAATGATGACGATGACGATGACAATGACGATGATGTTAGCAGGCCTAATAATAATTATAAGAATAATAATAATTATGATAATCAGAACGATTATTTATATTGCGCTGTAACAGATCCGCTGTCAAATGGCAACTAGACAAACACCATGAGTCCTTTCCGAATCATTACAGTTTCCACGTGAGTCGTTTCCCACCGTGTGCCAGGGCACTTTGTGACCACAGATCAGTCTGACGGGGACCCTCCTCCACAAAGTCCCTGTCATGGGTCATACGTTTAGTCGACGCATACTTGAACCGAATGCATAATTTATTCCGAATTTTGTCCTGTTGTATTATTTCAGGAGTTTGCTAAGATGCTAACTCTGCTTCCAGGCGAACAAGTCTTGGATGTTGGTTCCAGCATCGGAGGCAGTGCTTTCCACATGGCACAGGTTATTCCACTTCATTGTTTTGCAGAATCTGTCGGCCGATCAATGGGGTAGTCAGTCGGTCAGTAAGTTGGTTGATAAGTCAGCCAGTTCGTCGGAAATAGATAGGTCAGTCAGTCGAACGGTATGACTTAGGTCGGTCGGTCGGTCGGTCAGTTTGTCGTTACTTAGGTGATTCGTTCAGTCCGAAAGTGGATTTAGCTTTAGTCTAAAAAAACTATGCAGGATAATATATCAAGCGTACATCAAACAATATCAATATCAAACAATATCAATATCAAACAATAATATGCATGGGTGCTTCGTTAGCTGATTTTACTTTACAAAGAATAATCTCATTCGCTAATTTCCTAGTTGAATTGTTTGTTTTATTTTATTGATTGATTGAATTATTGATTGATTGGGTTGATGTGAACTTCATGACTGTAGAAATACGATGTTCATATAACGGGGATTGATCTGTCTGCGAACATGGTCGCTCTGGCATTGGAAAAGGCGTATAAAGTGAAAGATAGACGGGTAAGAATATCAAATATCATAGCATTGCATTATACACCCGTAGATCGCTTCAGGTCACTCGCTATTGGTGCTGGAAAATTCAATGTATACCGTGCATTCGTTACGCTAAACGGAATGATATCACATGTTGATGGATAACATAACCTTCAAGATAGCATCACAATTTCCTGCTGAAGTTCATTTTTATTGTTTTTGAGGTCAGATATGCGCTATATGAGTGCTCTTAATTGTAAGCTCCAATAATGTCTACAGCTATACTTCCAGGCTCGCATACGATCTGAAATCCTTATTCTGATCTTCAAGGCTAGACCGCGAAATAACTTCGACCTCATTAGGCTTCTTCCCACCGTCCATTTCGATCCTCCAATGGATTTAACATTTTGGTTCCCATCTCTATAGAGGCGCTATATAAACGTTTAAAAATAATACTGTTTTACAGCATGATTCAAGGTTGCCGGAATTAATATTCAATGTATTAAATCACATTTATAGCGCATTATACATTGGCAAAAAGACACGACAAGAGTGTTAGATGGTAAGCCGAGAACGTCTACCGGTGTGTCTGTGCCTCAAAGCGGTAGAATTACACCTTGAAAGTGCGCCATTTGAATGTGTAAGGATACACGTTACATTACATTACATACACGGAAGTAGTGAGCTAACTGAGAGGTCAAGCACAATGACGCTATAACCTGGTTTTCTTAGTTAGTTTACTACTCACGAATGACGTTCTATTACATTGCGTTCAAAATTCTAGGTTCAGTTTGAGATGGGTGATGTAACGAAGCGTCACTTCCGCCCGAACTCCTTTGACGCGATATACAGCCGAGAGACTCTGCTACACATCAAAGACAAGAGGACGATGCTGGCATCGTTCTTTGTAAGTCTTGGAATCTCATGATCCATCGGACAGAAACATTTTACAATTTATACAGAAAGAGACATAGATAAATCAAAAAACTAAGAATTTCCTATACAAGCAAGGTTTCATAATTTTAAAATTAATCAATCAACCAAAAATACTTGATATAGCGCATCTTCAAGATATCTACTCAGAGGCGCTCCCGACCCAACTGCGGCTATAAAGGACAGTTTTGAGAGAGGTGTATAATGAAGATGTGGAGTTCTTCGACCTTTAGGAGACTGAGCTCTAGGGGAGTCTACTTCAGACGCTAGGTCCCATCTAACCTGTCTTACCTGGACGCATCGTAACTCAAATGCGCCTACCTTAACTTTACTAGTCATAGGGCCTACCTTAAGGATGTTAATGTATATCTGCACGGTTACCTCAATTTGTCTGCTTTATACTGACTGGCTGGCAAACGGCATTTGAGAAGTGACGTATAGTAATCGTGATCATAAGCTCAAAATGCATAGAGGGCTACTCTAAGGCTAAGCTCAAAGCACCAGGCTTATATGGGAGCGCACGTCATGTCAGAGGGGTTGTCCAGAGATCGATGTCTAGTGGAAGACCTAGTTTAGTAGCTAGAGAGACAAGGCGGAGGAGGCAGAGCTGAGTTTGGTTGTGGACGAGAAACCTTCGAAGGCAGAGGATCGACTGGACTATGGTAGGAATTCTTTAAGAGTTAAGACTACTTCAGTCTGAAATGGAAAGGCTGTTGGGGTAATAAGCAGATGAGCCTGAGACAGAAGACGGTAGGTGATTGTTGACTGTTAGTGTGGAGGAACCGAGAATAGATGCAGTGTTCAGATATGATATCTTCAATCAATTTCAAAGTGACAGGCGCAGTATGACTACAAGTTTAGACTGAAAAGAAAGTGATGACACGTTATTGCAGGAGTCGAATTTAATCGTTGACAGCCATGCAAGATGCCCATTGTGTGGCACGGTTGCCCGATTGGTTAGAGCGGTCGTCCCGTAACACTCAGTGTGCGCTGAATGAGCGGGTTCGATCCTCGTCCGAGGAGTCACTGTGTAGGGACCTTGAGCAAGTATTTCGCGCACAATTGCTCTGCAGTATAACTGCAATCGCGCCATCGAGGCGTGTGTATGCATTTCTGAGCAAAAAATGTCGGAAGAAGGGCAATATAAACTTTCAGTCGTATTAAGCTATGCATAAGAGTCAACCGACGTTGCTGCCTTGCGAAAGAGAAATAGTCAACCGTAAGAAATGTTTTCACAGGAGGCGAACTCCCTTCCTCGGTTCTGCATGCCAGTTTGTTATCCATATTACTCTTAAGCCCCCACGAATTTAACCAGAGGTAAGTTCATTCCAGATTCGTTGTGCAGTCTTGTGTATGCTTTAATTAACTTTCATTTAATTAACTTACCTGCCATTGCCTGAAATAATAATCGTACCTATGCATATCTGAAATGCACAGAAATGGTTGAAGCCTGGAGGTCGATTGGTGATAACAGACTACTGTTGTCGAGAGGGTGAGGACGTGAATGGGTGGTCGAACCAGTTCCAGAACTACGTCCAGCAACGAGGCTACCACCTGCTGTCGGTTGACCAGTATGCAGAGGTAGGCAGCTACGACACCTACTTTATCCAGATAGATAGATAGATAGATAGATAGATTGATTGATAAATGGTTGGATGGATGGATGGATGGATGGATGGATGGATGGGAAGGGTGGGTGGGTGAATGGATAGATATATAGATTGATAGACAGATAGATAGACAGATAGATAGATAGATAGATAGATAGATAGATAGATAGATAGATAGATAGATAGATAGATAGATAGATAGATAGATAGATAGATAGATAGATAGATAGATAGATAGATAGATAGATAGATAGATAGATAGATAGATAGATAGATAGATAGATAGATAGATGGATAGATAGTTTGATAGATAGATAGATAGATAGATAGACAGAGAGACAGACAGAAAGACAGAAAGACAGACAGATAGACAGATAGACAGACAGAAAGACAGAAAGACAGACAGATAGACAGATAGATAGATAGATAGATAGATGGATGGATGGATGGATGGATGGATGGATGGATGGATGGATGGATGGATGGATGGATGGATGGATGGATGGATGGATGGATGGATGGATGGATGGATGGATGGATGGATGGATGGATGGATGGATGGATGGATGGATGGATGGATGGATGGATGGATGGATGGATGGATGGATGGATGGATGGATGGATGGATGGATGGATGGATGGATGGATGGATGGATGGATGGATGGATGGATGGATAGATAGATAGACAGACAGACAGACAGACAGACAGACAGATAGATAGATAGAGAGACAGAGAGACAGAGAGACAGACAGACAGATAGATAGATAGAGAGACAGACAGACAGACAGACAGACAGATAGATAGATAGAGAGACAGACAGACAGACAGGTAGATAGATAGAGAGACAGACAGACAGACAGACAGGTAGATAGATAGAGAGACAGACAGACAGACAGACAGATAGATAGATAGATAGATAGTCCGATTGTGCGCTTATTGTTGTGCTCTACTCTGAACTGAACATAGCCAATCTGTCTAGTCTTGTTTAATATAATACGATCAATTCAAATCTAATTCTATCCCATCATATGTAATCACGTATGTTCAACTCAATCTATTGAACTCTAAAATCA
Organism: Bimastos eiseni; assembly: GCA_959347315.1. Lineage (NCBI taxonomy): Eukaryota > Metazoa > Annelida > Clitellata > Crassiclitellata > Lumbricidae > Bimastos > Bimastos eiseni. The sequence goes on along the minus strand of OY365821.1, from coordinate 12,683,815 downwards.
ATTCTTAAATCTTATCCAAACTCTAATCTTAAATTTAATCAGGAACCTGATGTATTAGCTCAAATCTAATCTGAAATCTAATCTTAAATATAAAATCCAATATAACATTTAAACTAGAATCTAAAAAATAACCCAGAATTTAATTTAAAACTCTAATCTAATTCATAAACTAAAATCTGCTATAACCCATGATCCAAATCTGAATTGGTCACTCCTATTAACCACCTCAGCATTTCCCAAACTGTAATCCGCGGAACCCTCAGGTTCCGTGATATGAATACAAGGGTTCCAAGGGAAATTTTCCGTGTGAACAAATGGAGGCTTTTTGCTTGCCACCTGTGTATAACTTTAAATTAAAGAGAAGTCAAATGTCATTGTCATCAATATTTGTGTTATTACTAAGCTAATCTAGGCCTAAACCTATAATTGTAGGTATTTTCAAGTGTTTGTAGGCCTACCTACAACAGACTAAGCTTAGTTTTGGACAGGGATTCCGCCAAAAATGTAAGATCAAAGGGGTTCCACAGCCAAAAAAGATTGAGAAGCGCTTCAAACAAAACCTGTGCAACAAATCGCCATCCACTAGAAACGCTTTCTATTGACCAACACGATTCAACAGCTGTTATTTCCCCCTCCCCCCAATGACGTATTCGATTCGCATCCCAAAAGCAGAGGTGATTGAGACTTGCGTCTTGGCAGTCAATCACCATGCCACATCGAATAATTCATGATTGGATGCATTGATTGACATGTGCAGTTGTTGGAGCGAGTTGGGTTTCGACGAGTTCACGTCGATGATAGAACATCGCAATTCATCGGAATACTCAACAAGGAACTGAATCGTCTTGAAGACGTACGACAAGAATTCATCGAGGTCAGTTGAAACAACAATCAACCACATAGACATTGTTAGGCTGATAAATCGATTGATTGATTAATAAATCGATTGATTAATTGATTGATTCAATGACTGGAAGATTCCATGGTTAGTGCTGCAGATCTTCGGTCAGGGACTTAGTCACTAGACTGATTGATTGACATATTGATTGTATGGTTCTGAATGTCGTGGTGGTGCTTTAAAAAGAAGAAGATGTGATGTAAGGTGTGAGCGAGCGAATGAAAGAATGAGAGAACGAACGACCGAACAAACGAACGAATGAATGTTGATGCTATAGTAAGTGAGTCAGTCTGAATGACAGCAGCTTTGGTCATGCATGCATGCACACATTTATTTATATAGCGCTGCATCCGTATATAGATAAAATAGAGAAGTGGAATGAATCTATTATAATGGTGAATAAGTGGTGTCCGCTCGATAATCCGAAGGTTCGATGGTCCGAAGATCCTGTACTCCGACATTAATTTAACTAGAAGCTGGATTAACTGATGAAAAGAATGTGTAAAACTGGGGGCTGGATTGATATGAAAAGAATCATGTCTAAGTGGAAACTTGATGAATTAAAAGAATGATGCAAGCCAGCTTCTAGCCAAACACAATTCTTTTCATCGATCCAGATACCATTAAAATCGCAATCTTATCAGATAATAACATAACATAACAACTGGTTTTTATTGGTCCCAACAAGTACTACAAGTACAATTCAAATCTAGCTTTTAAAGGAAGAGGAGCCAATAAGGAAGAAAACCCAAAAAGGACACAAGTCCCGTAGTCGGGTCACCCTAATACAATTAGTAATTATGGCAACTGATATGACATTGAAACATGAAAAAAACAATTCTTAACTAGTTAACTACGTGCATAATGACAAAAAGTTTAAATATATCTATAAGTGCACACATAACCTGAATTGATCAAATATTCAAATATTCGCGCATTCTTTCTTAAAAAGTACCGAGATTTTTCAAGGAACGTATCTCTCTGGTAGGTTGTTCCAAGCCTTTGGTCCAAAGTAGCCTATCTAATTGAAAACATTCGTGTATTAGTTCTGGAAAACATATATCGACCGGACACCATGCAATCTTCGGACTATGAAACCTACGGACTATCGAATCTTCGGACTGTAGACACAGAACCGAATAAATAAACATCACTGGATGCATTTGTTAATGCATTCGTTTTCTTTCGTTGTGTAGGATCTGTCTGAGCCGGAGTACAACACCCTCGTCAACAACTGGAAGGATAAACTGATCCAGTGTGCTGCCGGAGATCACAAGTACGGACTCATCTACGCGGAAAAGGACCAGTAGCTGCTGAGACCAGATTCAGTCACCCGTTCACATATCAGTTGATAGTCTTAGCTTTCGTAATACACACACCTCCACGCACACACCTCCACGCACACACCTCAACGAGCCTGCAAACACATTTCTGATTAGATGCATTTGTTGACCTGTTCAGTTGTTGGGTTTCGACGCACATATCTATATACACTTACACTAACACACGTGTACATACGCACGCATAATGCACACACACACAGGCGCGCTCTGAACACTATTTACCTACTGCGTGAAAAACAACGTAATGTTTAAAAGTGTTAGTTCGAGTTAAGTTTATCAAGTTTCAATTAGTTTAAATTGTAACATCATATTGAGCGCTTCTAAGTAGATGTCTTGAAGAGACGTTATATAAATCCTCCAAATAAATAAATAAATATTCGCAAATCCGCGACGTTACTCCAAATCGGTACGTTGTCGTTTGTTGGAACCAAGGCTAGCAGAAATCGGATAAGTTTGATGTAAGCCTACTTTGATTTCGGTGCCTCTGGCTGCCTAAATCGATCGATAACATTCTGTTACATCTCAACGTGATCCTGCTTCTTGCGAAAATGATCAACAATCTTTGACGTCTCCTCGCTTGATGCACACTAATTTAGACTATTAGTTTCTTTCTACTATTTTTTTCGCATCTAAACGGTTGTACTATCATGTTGACGTCAACATATTGCACATTATCATTTGTCAGCGCGCTTTTATCGTGCGTGCTATAAGGACGTGGTGCAGGACGTGGTGCCTTATAAAACAATTTTGAATTTTAAATTACAATAAGTGATTTCTTTCCGTACTGAGTTGCTGAGTATTTTTTATTGCGTATCACCTGAACATTTGACATGAAGTCATGTTATTCCGGAATCCTATTGTAGACCTGTTGGGGCAAGTTGGCGGATGCCTTTAATGGAAACGATTTTGATTCAAGCATAACGCATTCGCTTTCCGGTGTTACAAATCAGAATTATTTGTTGCGATTGCCTCCATCTTACCCCAAGCAGGCAATCAACTTTCCCAAGAGCAGGGCAAGTTGGTTGACTTTCAGAATATTTTTGCACTCTTTTTTTTTACAAAACTTACAAAGTAGTGTGATGCCTGAATTTGTGCTACAGTGTAGCCGTTATTAATAGCTGCGTTGTGAGACACAAGATAATCATGATGTTAGCATTATCGATGACGGTCATTCATTCATTCCGATTCACGTTGATCTTGCATAACAGCGTGCAAGAGGACCATGTATGGGGCCATGAATTTCTGTGCTCAGGGACCCTGAATTTCTTTCGGCTGGCCTGACATCAGTATACGTTCGTTATTCCGTGAGAATTATAACTACCTGAGAAATCTTTGATTGCTTAAACTGACAATGTTATGTGTTGCAAAGGTGACAGGGTATTTTAATTCAAAATTGTGACATTGTATTTAACCCTTTAATGACCAGCGCGTAGTAAAGCTTAAGGCATAAACAATAACGCTGGTCGTTATAGGGTTAACGTTGAAACTCGCGATTCAGTTTCTATTATGTCGATATAAATGCAATTTCTTTACGACAATTTCAAATCTTAGTGACATTAATCGCAAATTAATTGACCGTAAATAATTCTTTGGTGGCCATTAAAGAGATTTGAGATGAATTGAGTTGTGTCAAATAATAGGCCTATTATCTATTTAGGAAGAATTTCGCATAGCAATCCTATTTCTATTCAAGCATCGTCATTGTCATCAATCCAACTTCTAGTTTACCGAATAGGACACGAGCTTAGAATGCGCTCGTGCAGTCATTATTATCACGAGCAATTATCATATGCACTATATACACGCATAAATACATGCACACAAATAAATTCATTCATTCACTCATGACGTGAAGTTACTTGTATAGCGCCTATTCCAAGGTCTACTTGGTGGCGCTCTCTACTCATGCAGGGTTGTTAAAAAAACTAGGTTTTTTGCAGAAAGTTGTCAGTTTTTTAGGTTGAGGTTTAAGTATTTGTTTTAGGTTTTAAGGTCTTTTACGTATACGCGCAGTTACACACGGGACATACGATTACCACCAAGTACAATGTAATGAAGAACCAATTGAATCTCTTTCTTCAGAACTCCATGGCTGGATGTCCTCTAATCGCCTCTTTATCAATACTACAAAAACTCGGCAGATCTGGCTTGATACCGTAAGCGGCTCATGAAACTTGACTATGACCTATTTTATGAACGGTTCCCATTGTTCACTTTCTGTATTAGTGTTCGTGACCTGGTTGTTACCATTGACAGCATCTTTCGTTTGCTGAACACATCTCTAATCTCTCTGTCTCTCCATCTCCTTGTCTGTCTTTCTGTCTGTCTGTCTCTCTCTATACGATCTGTTCCCTCATCCAAATGCGCCTCTATGGCACACGCCTTGGTCTGCTCACGCATTGATTACTATAACTCACTTCTTATTGGTCTTCCGAATCGTGCCTTGTCACCTCTTCAATTGATGCTAAATGCAGCCGACTGCCTGACTTGCTTCTCTCATATACCTGCCTTCATGACTGAGCATTTAAACTGGCTTCCTCTCTAGCCCGCATTCGATTTAAAATTCTTTGCCTTACACCCAGAGTGTTTTTGGCCCTGACTTCACGCTCTCTTTCTGATCTTATCCACCGTACTATTTCCTCTGCCTCTCGTCGTCCTCTTTGTTCTTTAGATCGACATGATCTCTTGGAAATTCTAATTCGGATGGCTCTCGCTCAATATTGCGCTTATTGGTCTGTTGGTCATTTGACTTGGAATGACATTCCCTCTCTGACTTGCTTTTTGATTTCAACTTGAAGTGCTTCTGTTTAAATACCCGTATTCTTAAGAGTTTTCATTTCCAAAGGGAATTTTCGCATTAGATTATATTTGGAAAAAAGGCTCTATAGAAATAAGTAAACACAATACAATGCAATACCTACACTCATACTCACGTATTATGTAGCCATGACACTCATACCTGAATGTTGTATATTCCGCAGAGGGACCTCCTTCATGCAACCTATTAATATCTCTTATCCCTACTACTGCATACCTATAAGCAGTGGATGTATGAGACACATGAAGAACTGATGGTAAGAGCAAGCAGAGAGCACTAATTGTTCTAATAAGAAAACTATGAAAGTCGGAGAATACGAGACAGGAGTTCATTCTTCTGAACTTGATCACTGTTGAAGGTGGGCTTCTTATTCTCAACGACAGATGGATTTTTTAGAGCGCACTTGATACTCAGGCATCCAATGGAAAGCTTTCGGTAGCAAGTCAACGAAATTCTTCAGTCTCTTAACGGCGCATGTCCGTCCTTGACATACTCAGCCAACCAGTCGATCGGTCAGTCAGTCAGTCAGTCAGTCAGTCAGTCAGTCAGTCAGTCAGTCAGTCAGTCAGTCAGTCAGTCAGTCAGTCAGTCAGTCAGTCAGTCAGTCAGTCAGTCAGTCAGTCAGTCAGTCAGACAATCAGTAAGTCAGTCATTCATTCATTCATTCAGTCAGTTAATTATTCAGCCAGTCAATCAATAATTCGGTCACTCAATCATTCAGTCAATCATTCAGTCAGTCAGTCAGTCAGTCAATTATTCAGCCTGTCAGTCAGTCAATCAATCAATCAATCAATCATTCAGTCATTCATTCAGTCATTCATTCATTCAGTCAGTCAGTCAGTCAGTCATTCAGTCAGTCAGTCAACCAGGCAGTCAGTCAGTCATTCATTCTGTCACTCGTCAGTCAGTCAATTATTCAGCCAGTCAGTCAGTCAGTCAATTATTCAGCCAGTCAGTCAGTCAGTCAGTCAATCAATCATTCTGTCAATCATTCAGTCAGTCAGTCCGTCCGTCAGTCAGTCAGTCTAGCCAGCCAGCCAGCTAGCCAGCCAAGTTGCCAGCCAGCCAGCTAGCCAGCCAGCCAGTCAGTCAGTCAGTCAGTCAGTCAATAAGCATTCAATCAGTCAGTATATATATATGCATGCATGTACTTGCATATACATGTATGTGGCCTATGCATATTATTCATGTTTTTTCGCAGTATGTATGTATGCAGGAACGTATACGTGTGCATGCATAATACATGATGTATGTGTGTATTTATGCGTATGTATGTATGTATGTTTGTATGCGTGCATACATGTGCGTAAGCATGTATACTTCCACGTACGATATACACACTGCAGCCTTTGTTTTATTGCAGACTTTTCATACATAATAAAAAAATGTAAAGTGATATTATAAGATTATGTGATAGTTAAAATTATAATCTTGTAATAATAAGAATATTAAAATATAAACGTCTGAGGAGGGCTTAAACATACAAAAGCTGCTTACAATTCGATTATTAAGGCTGTCAACGGGTACCCGAGTACCTGGTTATAAATCCGCCCGAGGCTGACTGCCCGGGCAATGAAATCGGTTCTCGGTTGCCCGACATTCCGTAAAAATGCACAGTTTTACCTGAACATACACCAGGAAATGTTCCGTGGATCATATTAGCTGACTGCCCGGGCAATGTGATCGGTTCTCTGGTGCCCAACATTTGGCAATCATAAACATACGCAATTACCTACATTTCCTAAAAAAAGCTGTCCTCGTGGTCGGTTACCCGGGTATTCAATCTACGAGCCGACGGGTATCTGGGTCATGATTTCTAAATTTTTGCCTTAATAATTATAATAAAGTCTTCTCTACCTATGCTGAATCTGTGAGCGTTAAAGTGGCGTCGTGTATGCCAATTAATCTTGAAGGCTTAATTAATCGACGGCTGATGCCAAAAAGGCGGAAGTAGCCAGCATAATTATAGCATAGTATACGAACGCACCGACCTACGTTGTTTACAGATGCCTGGATCTTCTGATCGTTTACACAGGACGTAGATATTAAGGGAGTATATATATATAGTCTGGCACCGTGACATCCTCCGTAGAAATATAAGGCCTAGAAGTCTATCATATAAGAATTAGGCTGGTGTTCCTTATATTATATTACATAACATACATATATTATATATATATATCTCATAGGAAAATGTGTGATGCATCGTATCTTATAGTCCGCTGCTAAATCAGTCATTAGAACATTCCTGCTTCCTTGAGGTTCTCCTGCAGAACGATCGACATGGACGTATCGAAGACGAAGTTAATGTTCTGTGTGTCGGTGGCATTTGTGAAGTGGCTGTAGATCTCTTTCTCCTGACGATTCACCCTCGTTATCTTCTTACGCAGATACTCCGAAGCCTCACCATACGTTGATGCCCCTACACACAACGCAGCATCAATCAATCACTCAATCGGTTGATCAATCAATTAAAAAAACAAAAAATAAATTAATTAATTAATTAATCAATCAAGTAATCAATCAATCAATTAATAAATCAATCGGTCGATCAATCAATCAGTCAGTCAGTCAGTCAGTTGACTGACTGACTGATTGATCAATCAATCAGTCAATTAGCAGACACAGACACACACACACACCTACATACACAGCAGAAGTAACTAAGCAAGCAATCAGGTTAGTATGTAAGTCAGTAGATAAGTTAGTAAATGATACAGTCAGCATGCAACTGGATAAATCACCATACGTCAGTAAGTATGTAAGTCAGCGTATCCAAATGAGGATGCACATCTGTAATGACGCCGAGCAACTGAAAGCTATGTTTGCTTTCCTAAGATCTCAGCACTTCTCCTTTCATCGCCTGTGTTCGCCTCGCCTCTCCTATCTTATCTTTCCCCCTCTCCTTCCCTAAATCACAAAATCTTGTAGTCTAACTCCCCACACAGACCAGGTGAGATTTCATCTCGTGTGCTCGGCCTCGACGAAGGGTTAGTCGCGATGTGGTGTGGAGTAAAGCCTGTATAATTAGCTTCTGTTATTTTTACGTTGCAATTACTGCAAGCAAAAGGTAGGATAACCCGGATTTGAGGTGCACAACAATTGCAAGCCAAGGACTTCTTCAATATTCATACAAAATGCTAAACCGTAGCAGAGAGGTCTCAGGTCTGTACTCTCCACGTTACAAGCAGAGCGCTCTAGCCATCCATTGACTACCGTGCCTGTTTTGACTAAGCGCCTATGAATAAATTAGATCTGGATTAGTGCTTAGCCAGTTGAAATATCACATAATACTGTCAAAACTTTACATGCGCCTCTGAGTAGGTTTCTGGAAAGGGCGCCACACAAATGTTAGGATTGAGAGAACGAATGAATAAATGATTGCGAATACATTATTACAAAAGCATTAGATAATATGCGATACACTGACAATGTTATATCGCCATAAAGAGTATCCACCGAAAATCCTGACAAACAGGTACGTCTTAAATACAGCAAAAGAATATTAAACAGATGAGAAGGGCGAATAAGGAAAATGCTAACACAGCGAGCATGAACAACAGCGAAACAATGAAAACAGAAACCGCAATGCATACATTGCACAGGCACCAAGAACAATGCACTGACGCCAAACAATACAATGCTCTGGGATGGCCACAGGCACCAAGAACAATACACTGACGCCAAACAATACAATGCTATAAGATGGGCACAGGCACAAAAGACAATGCACTGACGCCAAACAATACAATGCTAAGGCATGGGCACAGGCACCAAGAACAATGCACTAACGCCAAACAATACAATGCTCTGGGATGGACACAGGCACCAAGAACAATGCACTTACGCCAAACAATACAATGCTCTGGGATGGGCACAGGCACCAAGAGCAATGCACTGACGCCAAACAATACGATGCTCTGGGATGGGCACAGGCACCAAGAACAATGCACTGACGCCAAACAATACAATGCTCTGGGATGGGCGCCGTATGTGAGTCTGCCGCTCGTTGGTGACTTGTATTTAGGTTTAACTAATATCCGTCTAAAACAGAAACATTTTAAGTTTGTCTATTTTATTTATTTTGAACTTTTTGTGTTATCGCTTGTATTTCAGTTTTATGTACGTACTGGGCGTTTGCAGGCATTCTTAATAAAGAATATACTTACTTACTTACATTCTAAGATTACGATTATTCAGAATATTGAGTTTTGAG
>OY365821.1:12654540-12669540 GCA_959347315.1 Bimastos eiseni | reverse complement strand
GCCGTGGCTCCGGGCGCAAATACGGAAAGTTCGCAAATTTCAGGATAGAATAACTTATTATTAAATAAAATGCACTATTTTCAATATGTGGGGCGCCAGATTGATGCTAGACACAGGGCACAATTTAACTCGGTACGGCCACGCGGAGGCGCCGGAATCCTTAACGCCTAGATCCATCTAGGCATCTACTTGTGTGCGGCCGAGTGGGATCGATATTTCACCGTGTGCTTGTAACATGATCTGAAGCTGCTTGAAGAAAACGAAGCTAATACTTAAGACTGCAATTCTTTGGATGTGACTCAAATCACACACCGAGTCAAGGTAGATTGACAATGACGTTGGAAAATACCAGCTATATCAATGGCTGGGGTGAAAATGCGAGTGCAGATAATTAGACCCATCTTCAGTGGGGCACATCTCGGCATTCTCTTCCTAACAAAACACGATCTTATTGAAGCGAAGTATACGTGACAAATAGACAGAAAAATTCCTTCAGGTCAGGAACAGGTGCGCGGTTAAAATAAATGCCTTGAGAAAGCAGATAGTAATCTATCGAGAAGACCTTTGAGCAGCATTTAATCTCACTATCTATTGAAGAGAACAGTCGTCTCTGTGGCCTATAGTCAGATACCAAGGTGCTAGTCATATAGTAGTTGAAGACTAGTAGTATGATGGTAGATACATTAGTAGGCCTCTGCTGGGGTCATTCAAAGAAATAAGACAAATTACCCCTCGGTATGCGACAACAAAGGTAGTAAATGCCAAGAAGTGGCTTAAAACCCCTCTTGCCATCTAGAGCCTTAATAGAAATCCTCAGCAATCCACCCAATATTGCGTTCACCCTACTCGCTATTCCCACTCAGGAAAAACAGTATCAATGTGCCTGTTGGCAGGTATCTCGGACGGCGCAATAAAAATTCGTCGAATGAATGCTGGTTGACAACGTACTACTATTTAACCTTTGAATATCCACTTGCCCTCTCCTCTCACGCTATATTAATTTCAAGGCAAGATCATTATAGAAGTCTCTCTGTGACTCGTACAATGACCGCTGGATTCTCTCCGTGTCTGCTTTGGAAGCAGATATCCAGCTCAATCAGGGTCATGTCAGATGTTTCAGGCTATTCGTTCGTCTTCTCCGACTTGCTTAGTCAACTTAGCATAAGTTCTGGATTCTCTGACATAGTACAGCTCGATCAGACTTCGCCGTCAGATGATTATGTTCAATTGATCTGAAATGAGTGTGGCGAAAGTGCATGCCTCAGTTCAAATATAAACAGAATGGTCTTCGTTACCGTTGTATACACACGTGTATATTATTGTATTTTCCCCCGTTGAATATGTAATAATAATATTATATATATATATTATATATATGACAGAGACAATATATATATATATCTATTATTTTAACATAAATAACGTAATTATTGTTGTATTTGTGCCAATTGACCCTTGTTATTCCTCGTACCCTTTCCATCTTCTCAACTCCATCCTTCCTTTGTTTTTCGTCTATCTGCTTGTTCATCTGTCAAACTGGTATTTTAAATTATGTACTCTCTATGCGCGTACATTTGTATGTTTGTCTGTGCGTCCGTCTTTCCGTCTGCGTCTGTCTGTTTACACAGTCTGCTCATACAGACTGTCTTTCAATCTGCCTTATTTTGTATTACCGAGAAAACCTACTGCAGCGGAAAGTTGTTGTAAGCAGTTGTAAGCAGATCCGTTTACGTTCACCTTTGTCGTTAGCTATTAAGCGCAAAAAAATTCTTTTCGTACCAGGAAATGCTGACGAACGGAACGCTCTCGCGATATGAACATTTTTACAATGCGGATTTACACGCCAACGTGGCTATTTTCAGCACACTATTCGCCTTTAATTTCGATATTTGGACACTCTTAGTATCGAATTCTGACATTTGATATAATAAAAACAGCGATTTGCATTCGCACAATCTGAAGCATTGAGATGTAGGCTATTGATGAAGGCTGTCTGTACTAATTTTTATATGCAAATCTAGTTCTGTAACCGCGGTCTCACTCTGAGCGCCCGCCACCGGAGCGGTGACTTACACTTTTTCGCCATCAATTCATCGCCATAAATTTATTGCCAGTGCACGTTTTCCCACGACAGTTTCTCGCCAGTAGGCCTACGTTTTTCCTCGCCATTTCATCGATCCAGCTTTCATTTATGCCAGATGATTTTCATCAATCCAGCTTCCATTTAAGAAGATCTGTTTTAATCGATCCAGTTTAGTTAGAAGCTGAATGGATTAAAATTATCAGGTTTAAATAGAAGCTGGGTCGATTAAAATCATCAGGCTTAATTAGAAGCTGAATTGATGAAAATCATCAAGCTTAAATAGAAGCTGGATCGATGATAAAGAATTACGTTTAAATGAAAGGTGGATGAGATGGAAAACTCGTGTTTAAGTCGAAGCTGGATTTATGAAAGTCATCAGGTTTAAGTGGAAGCTAGATCGATGAAATGGTGAAAAAAATTACGAGGAAAAAATGTAAATTGGCAAAAAATTGCTGGTGAAAACTTGATTGCGAAAAAGTTACCTAGAACCACGAAGACGACTACGACGACGACAATGACTATGACAAATTGTAAGAAGAAGAAAAGCAAGAACTTAAAATGGAATACGAAAAGAATGTAAACGGTAAGAGACGAGAAGAAAGGCAGAAGATAGTTATGATGATGACGACGCTGCTGCTGCTGATAATGATGACTAAGACGATGAAAGATGACTCAATGTGGTCTTACTATTCAGCAGCGTCGCTGATGAGGCAACCCTTTGTTGAGCTGATGAAATCCCTCGTCGCTACGATGTCTTTCCAGACGAGGGTGATGGCCTGCGCCACTTCCGGTGTCAGGTCCATCTCTCCTCTTTCAATCAGACGGCTGTACTTCCAGATCATGTTCTCGTCCATCTGCCGAAGGAAACAAAATTCCTCTGTCAGCAATGAATCCAGGATTCCGTGACATACGTATACGGAGAATTTTCCAGGATGGAACAGCACTGCAAAAAGCTCGTAGGAATGAATCAATGAGTCAAATATAACTTGTTATAGCTCCTCTTCAAGAAATCTACTTAGAGGCGCTCTCTACGCTATACCCTACATGATGTTAGATATTATTGCAGCGATAGGAGTAACAGAGGATAAAGATTGGAGGAAATTCCAGAACCAAACAGCTCGTCTATTCTGTTCTGATTAAGCCTCTGTGAATATGCTGGTTTCAAGGACTTGGCTTCTGTGAGCGCTATGGATATGTCGAATTTACGACTACGATTCAAATGAGCTGACACGACGAAGCTTGTATTATTATATAGACCATGGTCACAAGGCCAATGAAGTCTGCGCACATGAAGTTCAACGAATTACGGCGACGATGTGAAATCATACAATGAGAATGTGCAAAATATTGTCACATAAGAGACCAGTCTATGATCAGGTGCCAGAGTAAATCACATGGCATGTATGCATATATGTCTAGATCATATATGCTTGTATATGCTTCATATATACAATCAGTTTCCCAATGGAACATTGACGACACTCTGGAGGGAAGAGCAAAGGAACAGCACGGACCCTGGGATCGATTTATGCTACCATCCCAAGCGTTTGCTCGGCCTTCATTCGCGAATTTGCGGTAAAGTATGAGATGCAGGACATTGAAATTGAAATTTTTGACATTTCATGTCGCCCTTCTTCCAACATCTTTTGCTCAAAAGTGCACACACCTCGACGGTGCAATTGCAGTTGTGCTGCAGAACAATTGTGCGCTAAGGACTTGCTCAAGGTACTTACACAGTGACGGACGCTTCGGACGAGGATCGAACCCGCTCACTCAACGCAAACTGAGTGTTACGGGCTGACTGCTCTAACCGATCAGCCACCGTGCCACACATGATGGCATCATAGTCAAATTCAACGCCTGTAATAACTCGTGATGATCCGTTTACAACTGTGATTTGTAATCATACTTCTGTGTGTCCATTTCAATTAAGTGAAAGACGATTATAAAAAAGAGGCAGGTTTTTATATAAGTTTCGTTGCCAGGTCTGAACGGGGAGGAGCCGGATTTAGGCCTCTGTTAAACTGTAAAGTTATTATGCATCGGAGATCGTGGACAGGAGCTGATGCGTTATTTCAGGAGTTGAGGTGTTCAGTTTACAGTCACGGCGAATCGAGTTATGCAGGTTTGGGCGGAGGTAGTCCAAGGCGAGATTTAGGCGGGATAGGGTAGGATTTTCGTCTACCTGCGTCGGTTGGATTTGGTCTAATTGAACAAGAATCACTGACAGTAGTGAAGGCCATAAAATCTGTCACAGGGATTGCCTTTGTCGGAAACTGTGTGCTAGTCAGAGACCCTGAGACACATTTATCCACGAGTACTTCATTTTGGAATAACCGTCCTTACAAGTTATGACAGAGATTCTAGTTGGTTCCGGTAGCCAATCCGCCTCTGCTCGCCGCCTACAGTCGTTCTCGTCTCCATGGGGGTGCTGACACTGGGAGCGCCGATGAATATTCACAACTGTCGGGAATCAGAAGCTGAGCCAGAATTTGTGGGGGCCTTGTAATAAGTTTACAAATGCGATAGGCTACAATACAGTGTCTGCCTCTCTGAACCCTGGATATTGACCTGACTATGGCTTGATTTTGTTGCATCATCGGTTATGCAATGCATTGTGTATTTGTTCATTTTGTTAAGTTTGGGGTGAGAGGGATGAAGAATAAGCTGGATTCTATGTGCGCTACATAAATCTATAGATTACGATTACGATCGCCAATGCTTACAATTTGTTTAATGGCCTCATGTCTCTTCACCAGATAGCACAAATAGATTGGACTCGGCCAATATGATATCTCTGACTAAATATAGGGTTTTCTCGATTTGTTGCTTCAAGGTCTATCATGTCTATGGTCGTTTAGGCCTGTGTCAGATGTAAGGACCTTTGACGCAAGATCTATGACAGGCGGCGCCGCTTGCCGTCCTCTTCTATGACGGCTTCCGGTTTCATAATCTAGAACGAATCAAGGACGACATCGCTGCGAGGCACGCCGAATGGGACAAGTGCAACAAGTAGGAACAGATCTTGCGCAAGACAGTTTATCGCGGGAACTGGTTCACCGTTTGCCAATCAACCCAATATTTACTCAATGCGATTCAACGATAACAAACATTTCTAAAATAAGACGATACACTACAGCATACCTAACGCATTGCACCAATATAATCATATAAACAAATAATTAAATGCATATATATAATTATATATATATATATATGCATTAATACAATGACGCATATGAGCAAATACATAGGCCCTATTTCCCCTACAAGCGAAGGCCCCTACTCATCACCGACTAGGCCTACTACCGTAGCATCATGCTGTCTCCTCGGCTTGACTCCCCGGAATTCGACCTGGCACCGAGGCTTTCTGTGAAATTATACCTATATAAACGAGAGGTTTGGCTATTGTGAACTTGATTTGGTATTGAGCCTATAAATAATCTGGCCTCTCTGACGCGGCCTTCGTGGGCGCTGAGAAATTTTTTGGAGAATTACATTACATTACATGCACTTGCATGGACGTGCATAGGCCTACTGCGGTTAGTCCTAATGCCAACAGTCAAGTTTCTATTGCATTGAAACCACTAGACCAGTTTCAACTCTCGTTTCGGTTGCGGTTACTGTTGAAACGGTTGCAATCGATCGGTTTCAAGTAGTTGCCTGTTCATATCAGCGGCTTCTTACCGTGCCTGGTGCGACTAAATAGTTACATAGAGAGGACGGCGAGAGTTCCGATAAAATGTTTTGGATCTCGTTATATTTACACGACCCGACAGTTTTATTGAATCTGAGTCGAGATTTGAAGGGGACTCCGTCGATTCTAAATCTCTCTGAGTGCTTTTTGATTACCAGAACACTTAGAAAAGGGCAGCATTGTTTTCGCACAATATTGAGGACATTATTTTGTTCATATTTTAGATACGGCGCTCGTTTCACCAGATCCGGACCCAGCGGATAAACTTGGGCAGAACCAGGTGAACGTTAGGGATTTGATTAAGGGTTAAAACTCACTTAGGGTATCAGCTGCTTCCGGTTGAATAAGTTTCCGGTAATATATGGTAGGTCTATAGTTTGTTGTCGTGGATGCGACCACGTGATCGTCCATCATTGAAAGGGATGTAGTGCCCCGTGTTAATTTTATGTTGAATTGGCATCACTTTGTCGGGTTATCCAGAATATACAGGGCAACTAAACGTGTGGGTGTGTCTGTGTGGGTGCTGGTTTAGAACTCTTCTTCCGAGATTTAAACCCTGTTGCGTCATGGGACAGTGACGTCACAATACAATACAACTGAAATTTTATATCGCCCTTCTTCCAACATTGTTTGCTCAGAAGTGCACACGCATCAGCGGCGCAATTGCAGTTGTACTACAGAGCAATAATATGCGCGAAAGACTTCATCAAGGTCCCGACACAGTGACTGACGCCTCATCTGAGGGTCGAACCCGCTCTCTCAGCGCACACTGAGTGTTACAGGCCGACCGCTCTAACCAATCGGCCACCGTGCCACACAACGTCACGTTAGAACCTCAACGGAGTTGGTAATTGTGGCTGGCCATCAATTACCACCAGCAGAGGCCCAACGAGGACCGACATTGGACTGAATTGGGGAAACTATGTGAGCAGATGGGCGAGATACGGGTTACTTGAAAACTGTTATCTTTCCTGGACTGCGACTGGAAGCGCCTCTATGTGAATATATTGAATGGGCGCACTATGTGATCTGAATTCAATGAATTAAAAACATTGCATTAAAAACATACAGAAATTAAGAAGGAGAGTTGGATCAAAAGAAAAAAGGTAAGAAGAAATGAAGGGATGAAAAATGGAATGAATCATGGAAGAGAGAAGGAAGGCAAACTAAAAAGGCGGCAAGGATGGAAGGATGAAAAGAAATGAAGGTGGTAAGAACGAGTTACCTTGAGGTCAGTGGTGGAAAGATCAAGGCCTTCTGTCTTCATCGCTGTCAATACCTCCGTTATACACTGGATCGTATTACTGTAAATCAATTGACGATACGTCATTCGCTCTTCCTCTGTAAATCCACTTCTGTGAATTATTCTGCAATAGATCGTATTAACACTCTAATAATAATAATATTATACGTTAACATGTGTATACACGCATGCTTAAGTGTGTATGCATGCGTAATTGCATGATGATGTATATATGATTTGTGGATGTTATCGGTACCCATTGCCAGTTTATAAATTCTACACAAGGGCCTCTGGTTAGCGGGGTCCATGATCCCTTTAGGTTCCCCTGTGTAGCCAGAATAAATATTGATTTATGAAAACTTGTTGTTTGTCATTTTATCTTGTTTTTTTAAATTACCAAATAGAATTGAAATGAAAAGGGATGTATATACATGTATGTATGCACCCCTAGCTATCTATATGTACGCATGCGTGATTGTACTAGCTAGGCTAAATCGCTTCTGCCGAAAATCCCGGTTATATGTGCTATGCTGAATATTCGGTTCAGAAAGTACTAATCACATTGTCCTACACAGTTGCAAAAAAGAAATGTTATGATTTAGATTTAAACAATCTTTTTCTCATTTATAATCCGTTAGAAAATCACAATTTCGCAGATAGCCATTGAGACATCAGTCCTACTCCCTCAGTCCCAGTAGCCTACATCTAGTCTTTACCTCCAATCACCGCCAACTCCATAAAAACTTCCACAACGTAGCTTTGGTTGCCTGCATGCAACATCAAATAAGGGTCTTTTAGCAGTCACGATGCTCAATGTTAATGGACTCTGTTCCTATGGAATGGAATCGACTGCAAATCTCGCTGCACAGCTCAAATTCTCTTCTTTCCATGAAAAAAGCGACTGAGTGTGTTGACAATTTCTCCCTTGCTTACAAGCACGTGGATGTCTAAGTGCCACTTTACCTGGGACTAACTCTCCGTGTCTCTTATTCGCATTTCGGTGTGACCTTCCGCGCGTTGAAGAGTCAACGGATAAAATCAAGAGAACATTTGGAGCTTTTGACGGGTCCTTCAATTCAAGAGCAAAATCTCGTTCCAAATTAATTTCGCTATGTCTAATTAATCAGTTAATATAATGCACAAGCTAGGCTTCTGCTCATTTTCATTTCTCCTCGATGGTATTTAGAATAATTATTTGTCGCTGGAGTCATACTGTGAACCAACATTTATATAGCGACTCGACTCACTTCATCTGTTTGGCGAACGTACTTTTCCCGGATTCGGCGGCACCTGTAAAAACGCGCATACATTAGCACTGAGTATTATATTTGTTCAAGCCGTAGGGACTTCCAGTCCTGCATGGTCTGTCGTTAGTTGTCCGGGTTTGTTCTGACCTCACCTTAGTTGTTCAGTTCTGTCCTTAGTTGCTCTGGCCAACCCTTAGTTGTTTAGTATTATCCTGGTATGGCCTTAGTTGTCCTGCACAGTCCTTAGTTGTCCTGCTCAATCATGTATACACCGTCCGCTTACCTTAGCCTCTACCGTCCTATTCTTTAATGACCATTCTACCCTTGGCCTAGTCTCTTTAGGAGTGCCCTAATCACCCTTTTTCCTATAATAATAAATTTATTAATAGGGAATTCTATAGCGCCGGTATTTAATAATGCAGAATGTATCAACCAATGGCAAGCACGGAACCCAAGCGGTAATTGTGTCATCATCTGAAAGATCAATTTTAAGTTGAGAACGAAATGCAGCGTTCTTCTGAACGGAACCAACATACAGGATAGAGAGCGAGATTAACAGAGTAGCCTATAGTTACTGCTGTGCGCTAGTCTACGCTGCTTTGCGCTCCTGTTCTATCTTGCCCAAGTCTATCTGAAATAGGTCGATGGACGGAACGATAGAGGGATAGATAGATGGATGGATGGATGGATGGATGGATGGGTGGCTGGATGGATGGATGGATGGATGGATGGATGGATGGATGGATGGATGGATGGATGGATGGATGGATGGATGGATGGATGGATGGATGGATGGATGGATGGATGGATGGATGGATGGATGGATGGATGGATGGATGGATGGATGGATGGATGGATGGATGGATGGATGGATGGATGGATGGATGGATGGATGGATGGATGGATGGACGGACAGATGGATAGATAGATAGACCGACAAACATCCATGCACACGGACAAACAGGTCGCTCGATCGATCGATAGCCAGTATAGAAAGATTGATCTGAACTGGTTAATTTGTTTGACGGGAGCAATGACATTTGTGGTCAT
Organism: Bimastos eiseni; assembly: GCA_959347315.1. Classification (NCBI taxonomy): domain Eukaryota; kingdom Metazoa; phylum Annelida; class Clitellata; order Crassiclitellata; family Lumbricidae; genus Bimastos; species Bimastos eiseni. The sequence goes on along the minus strand of OY365821.1, from coordinate 12,660,220 downwards.
GGTTGTGGTTATGGGTTAATAAAAAGAACGACTAATGTAAAGAAGGAGGAGAGAGTATCACACAGGACATGATTATCAGCCATCGTGTTCGTTGTGCCTACAGAGACGATTTATATAGGCTTACCGAGCAGCAGTAGTTTTATGGTCCGTATTTCGGCCACTTTTTCCTGTTCGATGAGTTCTTCGATCTGCTTGCTTCTCTTCTCAGCCAGTTTGTCAGCTGCTGAACCCGTCTGCATACTGGCACCGAGACCCATCCTCCTCATCAGACACCACCACGCTGCACTGAACACCACCACCTGTTCAAAATACATGGAAAAAAAATCTGCATTTTGAAATCCTCAATCATAACATTAACCCTTACCCCTCCAATTATACTTGTATCTTGCAACTTGTATCAAATGCATTAAAATTGGTCTGCTCACAGCGGCCTCATGAGTGGTAAGGATTAAGTATCAGTAGCACCAGTTTCGACTTTATTCTAATACTGTATTTGACCGGTTAAGAGGGAGAAATGTTTTGTGAGCTTAGAGATACAGCATGTGAACAGACGAAGTTTTATAAATCTGAGGTTCTAGAAAGGACATGTTCCTATAACCGGATGCAAAAGGGGAAAAGTCACCTCAATCACCAACCCCGCATTTCTTCAGCGCTCAATATTTCATTGATGAAATCAATAAAGTCAATATTTCGCCCCAAAGTTCCAATATAAAAGTCATCAAAGCCAAATATGCGACGTCAGCACCTACTGAGTAAGAAATTAATACATAGACCTATTATGAACAACTTCAGAAACGCTTTTCGGAAACCTTAAACATGACATCACATTATAGTCACTGCGGGGAATTTGAACGGAAAGATTGGAAGAGAGGGGTAATTGGAGAGGCACAGTTCAGATGAGGAGTGAACGAACGCGAGGAGGAACTCCTCCAGTTCTGTACTACAATGGATTTGAAGACAATGAATACTTTCTTTTAAAAAGGAAACCACAAAGGAATTAGATATGGACTTCATTGAACGACTCATGACCTGATCGACATTATGTTGGTTACCCCTTGTCTATGGGCTGATGACTATTTCAGCAAACTGTAGGCCTACATTGTTCTGCTAACTGATATAATACAAATGTATTCGTTCGTATTTACATTTCACATTATAACATAGGCCAACGCAAAGAGCGCCTCTGAGAAGCTATTTTGTAAGGGAGCGATTTGTTAGCAGCTATGATCAATATTTACATTTATATAGGTGCATGGTCCTATGTTTGTATCGATGTGTGTGTGTGTGTGTGCATGTGGGTTTGTAGGCGATGCATTATGAAAACACATGATATATAGCGTACTGTAGTATCATACAAAGCCCTTCTCTGCTCAATCATGATGTGAGCGGTCGTTTTCAACTAGACGATTACATCAGGTAGCAAACCAATGCACAGAAGGCCTAAAACGACTAGAGAAAGATCGACCAATGGCGGAACACGCACACACTGTAGCCAACAAACTGTCGACAGTTAAAAATTGGCATGGAGTCTTTGGACCAACGTCGATATTTTGAAGCTTATACATCAAGGCATTGAATATGCGCATAAACAGTCTTGCAGACAGCTGACCAATGTATAGCCATTACTTAATCAGCTTAACAGCGTCCATGCAACTGGGCAGCACAGTCATAATGATTGTTTATGCAGGAACATTTTGGTTGGCATAGACCCTAAGCACGCTGCGAATAACCGTAAGCCTAGGCTATCGTAAAATACTTGCTATTTTAACTAACGCTTATATAGGGCGAGAATAGTCTACACCCTACAGGTTAATAATTATGACCACCATTTCAAAGATAATATTTGCAAATCTTCGCCGTTAAATTTACTAGTCATTCTTTCGCTAGGCGGCAGCGTTGATCAAACTAGTTGTATATGGTAGTCTTGCATGGCTGCCGACAATTAATGTCAACTCACGTTATAACTGCTCGCCCATTTGAAATTAAACGAAAATTAATATTATTATTATTATAAATTATTATTATAATAAACTATTATAAATTATTACAAATTATTATTATTATTATCATTATTATTATTATTATTATTATTATTATTATTATTATTATTATTATTATTATTATTATTATTATTAATTTGTCGTTGCAGCTAAGCTGAAGAGTCGACAGTCGGCACATGACTACACGTGCGTCGTTTTCAAGCATCGAGTGTACCCACCTGTGTGTGTGTCTTCCTGTTGCTGTAGCCGGCTTCGACTGATGAGCCGTACGCTACTTCCACGCTTCAGAGTCTGCGATGATGATGAGCGACAGACAGACGCACGACCAGCAGCAGCAGCAGCAGCAGCAGAACTGCATCAGCCTCTCATCATCCAGATTCAGTTCCGCTGCATCAACTGCACACACGCAGAGGCATACGCACATGCACAATGACATGGTCACACAACATCACGCACACATACACACTTACACACACATAATTATACACCTACACCTACACACACTCACACACTTATATACACACACCTATATATATACACCCACACACACACATTTCTTGTCTGTCTGCGTCTGTCTGTATCTGTCTGCGTTTGTCTTTGTCTGTCGCTCATGCGATGTTTCATTTTATATAATACAAATATCCGACAGACAGCTAGACATGCAGATAAACATATAGAAGGACGGACTATAGCAATATGCGCAATGAGTCGGTTGATTATTAGATGCTGGGTTGCTCGCGTATTGGCCCACGTTCTTCTTTTTTAGAGAGAAAGTATAAAACCGTAAAGATGATTGATTAATTAAGACGATGCGCAAATAATAGACAGAACAAAAAAGTATTCGTTTGTTTCTGCTTTTATTCATTGGCGTCCTGTACCCTCCCCTAAGTCCTCGTCCCTGGTTCTATTGTCCCTTCGCTTATGCACAAAAGCCCCATTATTGTTAATTATTTTTAAACTGTCATTTATAACGCGCCAAGACAAAATTAATCTTGTACCGTGGGTAGATCGAGGTCCGTCAGAATTACCCACGATGGCACCCAGATTTTCCGTAGTAGGAATGATCCTTTAGGCATGCTTTGAATTGTCGAATTTGAACGGGGAGGGGTGGTTGAAAAATTGTCAAATGTCGAGATGTCCAGGCTAAAGTTTCATGAGCCTGAAACCGGTATATAGGCTAAATTGCAAAGTGTTACTATGGGTGTGGAGGCTACTGAAACCGATCTGGGTATTTGTTTGATCCCCAAGGTGATTTTTCAGAATAAACGGGCGAGGTTGAAAAACGAACTGGGAGTTGAACCTTTCCAACCTCAACCCCGACAATTTAATCACTGCCTTAAGGTTCTAAGAACTGCTTATTTCATAGATTGGTATCTCGGGTTAGCACGGTTCGTGGGCGTAATCGAGGTCCTAAACGTGCAGTGATCGTGATAAGATCTCGTTGGAGATAATAATGGCAGTCGATCTAGGTCGATTCTAGGTCGGTATAATTTAGACGTTTCTAATTGCGTTTACTTTTTATGTTTTATCCGGCTAAAGTCTTTCTAAAGTCTATTTATTGTCAATAAATAATGGCGAAATAGCGCGTACCATAGGACCCTGGTAGCCTATAGGCCTATCTGTGAGAGATTCCAGACAGTATTATCCATAGCCAAGGCCTTCACGATAGCACGACGCATACGTCATACGACTGGTGTGCCTATTCATGCGTACATACAATGGTCAAAGCTAATTTAAAAGAGGCACAGCTCGATGTTTACAAAATGAGTAAGCCTAGGCGCATTCATTGGTGCGTATAGAAGGTGTGCGTTCATCCTTGACCACCGATCGAATAATTTATAAATGGTCTTTTGTAGTATACTCACAGGACTCTTGTGAAAGTCGATGCTAAATACAATTATGAAATGTATAGTGAGTTGACGCAAACATTAGGACGTTTAGAAGCTCAACGTTCTTGCTCGACCACTGGTCGTGTAAGCTTAATACAACAAGACAACTTAAACAAGTCTTTCATACCGCTGACAGGACTTTTATAAAAGCCTCACAAAAACCGCCCATTCTGTTAATCCATTATCAGAGTACCCTTATAACACTGACTTATCGCTAGCATATAATTATAGGCCTACTGATTCCCTCCATGCGTTGTATGAATCGTAATGATATATGAAAGGGAAGCACATCGAACAAAGGCTATCAGCCGAATGTCCTAATCTATCTGCCAGCGCCTAATGGACTTACTAAATTCGTAAGTATTCTGGGTGACGACGCGCTAAGCTTCTTAGAATACAAGCGCTGCATAAGCAGGCTATCAAACCTTCTCTGTCTGAAGTACAATGCGCAAAAAAGAGTATCGCCAATCAGCTACACCTTTTTACAAATTTGAAATTCTTGAAATTGATACCGCCCTTCTTCCAACATCTTTTGCTCAGAAGAGCACACGCCTCAACGGCGCAATTGCAGTTGTACTGCAGAGCAATTGTGTGCGAAGGACTTGCTCAAGGTCCCTACACAGTGACTCCTCGGACGAGGCTCGAACCCGCGCGCTCAGCACACATTGAACATTACGGGCTGACCGCTCTAACCGATCAGCCACCGTGCTGCACAAGGAATGATTTACTTTTAAATCCTTCAAAACAAATAAATCTACTTAAATGTTGAAAGACTGGGAGGAGGCTTGAACCCGTATAGGCTACGTTTATTGGTCAATGGCTCTCTAATCAATATGATCCACGACTAACTCATTTTTAATAAATAACTGCTGAAAACGATGCTTAGTTGAGCCAGAGATAAGCCTAGTGAAAAGAATTAACCGGCTGGTGAGTCTAAGAAACCTGGCACTAATAACTAATAAGAAGGCAAACGGGAAGATTGTCGTTTCCAGTGGCTGTACGTATACCCTATGATTAAAATTAATGGTCGAGTCGATAGAAGATTTTGTAAGTCTTCAATGAAGTGTTATAGGGTTGACTCCCGGAGAAGCTGAGCGTCGGAAATTGGTAGAATAGTTTTGGTCAGTGGAGTTGGAGGACTGTAGGCCTAGGCCTAGGCCTAATGTTCTCATTTATGTTTTCTATCCATCGTAGTAAGCCAAATTCTTTGGCTACCTTTGTTATTTTCCTGTGAATATTCCTTTAGGATTTTAAACACAGTTATAGGCCTACAGGACAAGAAGTAGAAAAGGAGGATAAGTGCTCCTTTTGCTGAACGTCTGTACCATGTCAACCTTATTGAGAATTTCTCACAGTTCTCTGCTCAGAAAATCCGTAGCCTACGTGAGTATATTGATGTTCCCTGCGTTAAAACCGTTTTGCGGCCAGGGTTGTGGATAGACCTGCCATGGTTACCCGGGTACTCGCGAGTACCCGACTCCAAAATTACTCGAGTAATTTCTTTGTACTCGAGTACCCGCATGCTTCCACTTCCTGTCGGAAAATTGCAATATTTAGTTCCTGGCGCTTTCCGTAGCCTATAGTACATCTCTTTGTGTAACAGAAAAATAAACATTTTCTGTTTCTTTTGCTGTTCAGTAGCTTTTTAGTTGATACATTGGAGATTTCACTTTATTGGTGTGCCAGAACTTTAGTTAGAACCTATTCCATGGTCAGGACCGCCGAGAGAAATGCCGGGCCCCTATAGGCAGAACAATCACGGGCCTCTAAACAACATGTATCATTGCATGG
>OY365821.1:12568237-12654340 GCA_959347315.1 Bimastos eiseni | reverse complement strand
ATGCATCCCCATGCACACAAAATTTGAATTACACAATGAAATTTACAAATTATAACAGGCGCTATCGTAGGAAGAAACGCCAGCACTACCAGTTTGTTTCCATTACAAAACTGAAAATAAATTAATAGCATTAACTTAATTAGTGCATTAATTTAAACTCTAATAACAACATAAAAAAAGTACACAATGCACGATTATACATTTCTTCATTAATCCACTGGCTTGCTGACGTTTACTTTTCAAATTAAATATATATATATATACTCATACTCGGTATAAATATATATATATATATATACCGAGTTTTGCCTTTTCAAATGAGATACATTTCCCCTAGCTTATTAGCTCCAGATTTTGGATTATGGTCCACAGTAACAAACGAAATAACATTTTATTTACTTTTTAGTTAATGAGCGCGCAACGCAAATATTTGCAGAAGAGCACTTTATAGACCTAAGTCGGCGTTGCCACTTTAAAAAAGAGATGGGCCTAAGTAAGGCAATATTTAGATGACTGGAGTGTGAAATGAGTGTAGTTCAGTAATATAGCATTTGAAAAGGAATAAATCATAAAATCGTATTAAGAAATGGAGTATTTTATTTCATGAGTTGATTGTGGGCCCGGTCCAAGCCCCCCAAACATCGTCGGGTCCCTGGGCAATTCTCTCTGCACCATATCTCGGCGGCCCTGGTCGACCATGGTCTACTTAGTCTATCTACATTGTATAGTCTATGGTCTCTAGCATGGTGTATAGTTCAAGCCATGCAGCTTGTATTAAGCACTTACGGTATTAACGGGTATCTGGGTAGGTCTACTCGTTAAGCTACTCGACCGGGTACTCGACTATAAAAATCTACTTGTTGGCGGCAGCCCTCGTTGTAGAATCTAAAATCTGAAAACTTAGGTTTAATGAAATAACTCAGGCCTAATACAATTTGCAGAAGTCAAAATTATTGATTTCTTAGGATATTACGTCTTCAGCTAGATTAATTCATTGTTCCAGAATTTTCCACGAAGACTCTTTATCACCTCATTACAAAGATAGGTGGTTGTTAATTCGCGACCACAAAACCTACGCACAGTCGAAATCATAAAAAATTTCTACCAAGCTAGAAAATCCCATATACCAAAATATCCCATAAGAAAACATCACTGCTGGAATCTGCAACATTAAATAGACCATAGCATAGGCCTACAGGAAATTAATTAGAAAGACACAATTGATCAAACTAAAAATTAGACACATAAAAGCAACCCATTTAAAAAAACTAGGAATTTAAAATAAAATTCTACAGCACCGACTATAGCCTAAGCCTAGCTAGTGCATTCAAGAAATGCGCTGTTCAACTAGGCCTACTTGAGGCCCAAAGAGAAATAGGGGAAGGTTGGGCAAAACGCCCACCTAAGGAAAATTGTGTTCAGAGAGCAAAACACAATGACAGCTTATAAAAATTTTTGATCATCAACAACATCTTTTCTGAGGCCAAAAATCACTAAATTTAAGTGATTAAACTAAAATTTGGGCTCGCTAATATATATTAGATGACTGGAAAAATGCTCAAGGGCAACATACCTTCCATTGGCGTTTTGCCCCACTTTCCCCTACTGAGTTTTGGGCCAGTTTAGAAGGAAAGAAATGAAATTTAGCTACAAAGCCGAAGCAATAATTTTCCTATCCGTTTCGTAACAATTGACACAGATTATTATATACTGTCTCCACGAGACAGCAAGCAGCTATCCTGCTCTACTTAATGCTTCTATATGCTTCTCAAATAATTAATTAGACATGCATGTACGTAGGCCCTAATTTTATCTGGGCCGTGTGATTTCGTATCTGGCTTTATTAAGAGATCTCTGACTCCCGAGTGAGACATTCAATATGTCCTCTTGAAAAGTATGATTTTATTAATGATATATCCTTTACCAAAGCGGCAACCTCCTAATATATATAGCCGCTCTGCCTCCGCTGACCTTCTGCAAACCGGACTCTAACCTCCCACGGACTACCCTTTGGACAACTTTCTCTGATTCGTTGCAATGCTCGTGTATATGCTGGTGCCCTGCGTTTGGCTTTCGAGTGTCGCTTAGAAGCTTGGAGATTACGATTACAATTACGATGAAACTAATGTTGAAGACTGTTGGATGTCCAGTAGACTGCGAATTTTTTCATCAATGCCTTTCACGTGTAAACCATGTTGTCAGATTTAGCATGTTTCTCTCAAGCCAAAAGTGACCGGGGTCTCATTCTTTTTATTTTGTCGTTTCATAATTGTGTTTGTAGCCACTGTTTGGCAAATAAAGGATTGACATTTAAAAAAATGAGCTATAGCATGCGTGGGCTATAAATAGATGTTATGTTTATGTTATTCGCTGCCCGATGAAGGCAATTAATTTAGCTTATAAATCGAACTAAGTAGAATAAGATTCCTGAAATTAGAACGGTGGTGAGATATATGCGTGACCAAGTATCATCTGTGTGTCTAGGCATTACCTGATAAGAGCTAATTTTAATAACTATTGCTTAGTCAAATCCTAGAAATCGCTTGGCCAAAAATAACATTGATTTGATCGCCCACGATAATCTTATTATACCTGGTGCATTTCGTTTGTTCCCAGGAAGTGGGGCATGGCGGACGGAGGTTCGGAGGGTGATGGAGGAGTCTAAAGAAGCATATGAGGCGGTTTTGGCCTTTTGCGGTCCTTAATTTAACGCCAGAAATTTGCTAAAAGATTTGTCACTCCTCAGAGGATTGTTTATTAGCGTGGCAGCAATGTTCGCGAATAAGTTGCCTCTGATTTTTGGAGAAACTACCAGGTGTGTATTGACCTTACTGCTTCCTCATGTCATGCAACGTATCATGGTTGCAATAGGCCTGTTCGAATTTAAATCCATGGCACTCGCTTTCATGCCGTACTAATCTAAATTTAGACTCATATTCCGTACATTTAGATCGTACATTCCTATAATTCCATTCAAAATCAGAACAGTTATGTTTCACTGTATGACAATGGATTTTCACTCTAACGATATTAAAAGCAAACCTTGATTCCATCAATTTCGTTTTTAGATTCTGATCAACCAAAGATAAATTTCTGTTTATTCATTCATTTATTCGTTGATTTATATAGCGCTCTTCAATAAACTGCTCAGAGGTACTTTCCACTCAAACATACTCAGAAAGAACAGTTTGAAGTTTAATGAGGTAATGTTATGGTAGCATCTTAAGATATAGCTACAGCTCCAGGGGAAAACCATTCCAGATGACTGGACCTCAGTCATCTGGAATGGTCTTCCCCTAGAGTTGTGTCTATATCTTTGGACACTACCGTAAACTTTATGAAAGCACTATTAATAAGTACTTACACTTGAAGTGGAAAAAGCTGTAGAAATAGCTTGATTCCACATAGTTGCGGTACAAGCGAAAGAAACGGTACAAGCGAAAGGAACTAGAACTCCTTTTTTTGTGGAGCATGGAGGGGATGCCTGGAATACCTGACGTCAGTCAGCAGATTAGAATTGGAAGAACTGAGTTTGCAAATGGCATTGTTACAGTTTAAATCTTTACTGCTGTACCATTCGTTTTTCCGATTCAAATGCAAGTACTTATAATGCTTTTATCACTGCATGCTATCAGCTGAATTTGAATGCGAGGACAATTGGGGAAGGTATGGAGTTTATGAAATGAATTGCCTGCTTTGACATGAATGTGAAACTGCTATGTTATGGGAGCTAATGTCTTTTTCAGAAAATTGCTATGATTGTTACAAATGCTGTATAGGGCAGGATGAGGTGAAAAGTTGTGCCACTTGTGAACTTGTGACATAGCTTCAATTCTCTGGTCTTTCTACAGATTGCCCAAATGCAACCTCTGGGGCACATTTATACCTAATCAGGCCTTAAAGTGTGCCTCCTCTTTTCAGATCTAAAAACCCTTACTTCTGAACAGCTGCAGACCCATCATTATATATTGCTGCCTGTGACATTTAGCCGCACATTGTTGTCGCTTGGTTGATCAGAAGTGTATGATTTCGAGATACAATTGTCTTCCCATTCGCCACATTATCTGTTTTGGTTGACCATGTAATGTGCCGTTCCACATGTTTACAAAAAACCTATGCTTTTTGGATGCTTTGTATTAGCAATACAATACAACTGTAATTGATTATTGATTATGCCTTTTTTACAAAGTGCTCGATAGTTTAGTGATTAACTTACTGGACTGTCAGTCAAGGGGTCAGAAGTTCAACTGCCTCCTATGGTAGAAATTGGTTTGTGATTTGTACTCCACCTGCATCCTCTAGCCAGCTCAGCTATATATATACTGTGGGTGGGAAGATGAGATGACGAGGGAGACGACTGGCCACCTGCCCCAATATGCCAAGGCTAAGAAAAAATGAAGTCGCTGACACTTTTATCAGGGCTAGCTTAAGGGACTTCATTTTGTTGTTACATAATTGAGATGTGCACCTGTTTCCATATGTTTACTAAAAATGTAAGGTTTTTAGATACTGTGTATCAGCAATACTGTGCAAGTTAGAGTTGTTCGTTTCTGCTGTCATCAGACATAGGGTGATCATGGTTGCTGGAGTTCATGGCCTGTGTAAGCCATTAGATGAGATTTGTTTTTTGGATGTACTCATTAGATCATTCACTGATTCAGGACTTGGCCACATGTGTTCTGTGCCTCATATTTTTAACAGAGGCATGACTCCTCCAAGGTTTGCCAGTGACTGCAGATAGCGTCATGCGATTACCTGATTGGAGGTTCAATGCCACTGCTTGCTAAGTGTGAATCAGGCTAAACTCCAAAAACCGAGTCAGATGATTGCGGACTTTTATACTTGTGTTGCTACTCTGGTCCCGACCTTGCCATGCACGTATAGTCTCTGACTTTAACAACTGCATCTTTAACCTCATAACTTTTACAGTAAATTTACCAGTTAATTGTAAACTCGTAACTGGTGTGGTTCAAGCATAACACTAGTTACTGTGGTGAAATGTACCTGTGAGCCAAGCATTTGTGGTTAGAGTCAAGGAATGCTGCCCTGCCTTGTGTAAAACTCATATTAGGGCCTATGTGAAATTACCAAAGCCTTGTCTTAAATTGGTATGTCATTGAGTACAGCATACAGTTATACCCTCTATAATCTATAATTAATCATCTAATTACATCATTTTCACTATTCATCAAATTGAAGGTCTGCACAACAATCATTCCTTCATCATCATCCTGAACATTACTGCAGTTGAGCGGGATCTTATGGGAGTTAGTGGCTGGAATTTATGTGGATACGGGCCTGGAACCCTAAATTGACGGCCAGGGTATACGGGTGACTGACGCGACGTTTGTTTTTGGCAGGTCCCAACCGCTGCTGTCATATCAGACAACCTGGATCCGGTCCATTCTAAATCTTCTTGAGATTTTTAACAGCGGCATCTGCTTAGAAATCGCCTGACTGACTAACCGATTGATGTCTAATGTTGTTCCCCCTCACGAACGTTTAGTGCTTCTTATTTCTCAGTGCAGTACGCATTTGCATTTGCATGACTGGTAAAGTAATTGCCCCTGCCTGGTTGAATAAATGGTCAGCCCTGGGGCTCATGAGGGCCAGCTTAAACTTTGATGAGGCTTAGTAATGGTTGTAGTCGGTGATCAAATGCATTAATGCATCTAGGGAAAGCATAGGCTTTCTTATTACTGGTCATATTGCTTGGTCATGCCCATGGGTCAGACCGTGTTTGGTCATGCTTTATAGTCGAGCCTCAAGTCGTCTAAGATTATCGATCTTGGCACAACAAGAAGGTATTTGTTGCTGGTTCAGGTTAGTACCACAGATCGAGGATTGCATTTCGATTAAGGCCAATCTATATATATATATATATATATATACCAATCTAGCGGTGCATACAACTTAACTGCTGTCATGAGGCTCTCTAGAGAGAGCTTAAATAAACACATGGAATTATGCCAATGTGCTGCATATGTCTATGCGATAATGCATGTTTCTTGCATGGATCTTCTTTTGGTCTTTGATCATCTGGATAGGCGAAATTCCCTTGTAAGAGATCCTTCCACTTGTCTCCCAAGTGCAGTCAGAAGGTTTAAAATCAACAACTCAATTGATGTGTGTGTATTGCATAAATTTAAAGTACATACACTCACACAAGTGTGTGTATGTATGTGTATATATATATATATGTAATGAGGACATCACTTGGACTAAAACTGAGGTGATCAGTGAATTTGATAAATTACGGGGGACAGTAGAGATCATCTATTCGTACCCATCCCAACAGATGGCTGTGTCAGGAGATGGGATTGACGAAATATAATTTTTCAGAGACTTACAGGAGTGTAAGCCATGCTATATCTAGTACTTAATGCTGAATACACATGCCAGACTTTGCCTCCGTCGAGCATCTTTTTGAAACTACATTTCCGGATGTATGAAGTGTGCATGATGAAGCATTAGCATGCTGTTTCTTTTGATCATTATGGTTGCATGATTAGTCCTGATGAACATGCAAACAAAATCTTTGCAGATGGCACTAACTATATAGCAGTGTGCTAAGCTGTGAGCAATGAGCTTCAATGGTGTGAACATATGCCATTCAGTTGAGACCTTCATCAGAGGAGATTAAGTTGGGATGGCAGAACTGGATCAATCATAAGTTATCTGCTGCTGAGAATAGATCTAATCCTTTGTATAGTCAGGTCATGATTAATCGATTAGCCTAGTGATTAAGTTGCTGAGCTGTTCACTGCTAGGTCATTGGATCAAATTCCAGCCGAGACTTCAAAGCTGTTTACCTATTTTCCACTTATCTCCATTGGAAATTGTTTCTCAGTTAATGCTCCCTGGGTTGTATTGCCAGGGTGTGGGCTGGATACCAGCCTTTGATGGAAGCAGTAAAGCTGTGGGCAGAGTTTGTGAGCGGGGTTCTTGGATAGAGTTGGTTCAGTGGGGATTATCTTTTGGGTAGCTTCCATTTCACTGAAGAGTAAAACAGAGGTGTTCCTGTGAGGAAGGATGAAGATGAAGCAGCAGCGGGATTCAGAGGCTGAGTTCGGATACGGAGGTTGAGTCCGGATCCAAACAAACGGATGGGGTTTCAGACATAGGAGGCGTTTGGTGTCATTAGTACAGTATGCCTCATGATGCCTTCCTTGTTCCCAGAAGTATTATCACATGGCTGATATATATATATATATGTGTATATATATATGTATGAGGAAAGGTCAACATAGGTTTGGTTGTGGCTGACGTAGGTTCAGTTGTAATATACCTTCAGAACAGTCTATTTGGAACAGAGTCTTTATAGAGATGGTGCAATAAATGAGGAATTATTTACCTTTCCTTATGGTACCTGATATATGCACATGAAAGTGGATAATTAAGATTGCTATGGTCAATCCTACAACCAATACTCATGAACATGGAAAAGCAGCAGTGTGAGTGGCTCTATTTACTTACAATTTGTTTAATGATATGTATGGTCAGTCCTTTCTATGACAGGATAGTCACATTGTAGTTAAGAGAAATATGTGTATTATTAATATTGCTAATTAGTTTGTTTAACATTGAGTAAGCAAGAGTGTAAGTAATTTCCGCTGACCTAAGTCTGTACCTATGTGCTTGACCTTGGTGATGATTAGGCAGAAGTTGCTGGCTGCACTGCACAATGTCCACTGCTAACAAAACTAATTACATTTGTTGTGTCTGTGTTGTGTGTGCCACTAGACACGAGTTCTTTCAGTGTAATGGAGGTGTTGTGAATCAACGAATGACTGGATGGGTGGATGGATAGGTGAGTTGGTGGGTGGATAGGTGAGTGGGTTAATGGATATGTGAGTGGGTTAATGGATGTGAGTGGGTTAATGGATATGTGAGTGGGTAGATGAGTGAGTGGATGGAAGAGGTGGGGGAGTAACTGAATGATGGATCAACGGATGAATCGGTGGATCTATGATTGAATGAATTAATTAATTTGATGAATGGATGAAGAGGCTGGGAATAATTGAAGGAGGTTTTGGGCAAATGATGGAATGGAGAATAAAACTGGAATAATTTTCTGTGACCGTTTGATGTTTCATCTTGCCCGTCTTCTTTCATTCATTGTGCTCTAGTGAATTTCTTGACATGCTTCTTACAGCCAAATTCTAGAGCTTGTATATTCATGATTTTATATATGATGTCTTAGGATTTAAGTTTGGTCTATAATTGTCGTTGTTGCTGTTGTTAATGTTATGAATGACAGATTGTAAAGGGACAGGTGAGTTGAAGGAAAGCAATGATGTAATGGTCTTTTGCTTTCCAGGTGTCTCTGGGACATTTTCCAGAAGCACGTTGGTAGCCGGGGAGTCCTCCTCCATCCACAGATCCGTCCTCTACTCAACGGCGTCGGTCTCTTTCCCACTCAGTCTCAGAGTGAGTAGTTTTCTCTGGTTGTTTTGCTGTGGGGATGCCTGTCTCTGGTTGGATTGGAGCCACCTCAAAAGTTGTTCAATATGACAGTCAATTGGCCCTGCTTTTTGTTGTTGTTCGTGTTGTTGGTAATTTTTATATTTTTTACATAGAGTGCATGTGATACCCTGTGATTTAGAGGTATTATTATTATGACTACTGTTACATTGCTACTATTGATAATGATTAATTTATAATGATAATAAATGATTTTTTTTTGTTATTTGTGTTCCATTATATATTATTGCTATTTTTACTTATAAATTTATATTGCTATTGTCGTATTATTATTGTTGTTATTGTTATTATTGTATGTATTATTAATTATTACTGATATTTTCACTATTTTTTGCTATTGTCATTTTACCAAAATATTATTGCTATTAGTATTGTTGCTGTTAATTATCCTAATTTCTCTTCTATTGTTCTTATTATGAACATTTACTGCTATTATTATTATTGTTCCCCTTGTTGTTGTTATTATTATTATTATTATTATTACTTGTTTTATTTCTACTAATTTTTAATTATTATTTTGCTATGAGGGCTTTTCGCTTAATGATGATCTTTTAGATGCAGACACTGATGACTTAGTTGTGATTTAGTTCAACCCACTTGATAGAACATTAATCTGAATGATCCATCTGAAATAATTTAGAGCACCATTTTGCAATTCACTGCTACAACTAGCACTATTATTACTAATTGTTAGTTAAACAACAGAGGCTAATTGAGTTACTCAAACGTTTGCTTATCAACTCAGCTCCAAGATTGTTTTGGCAGGATATGATGGTCCGGCCAACTGACTCATATGAGACCTGCCTGCCACTTGATTGAGCCGCCATAGATTAGGACACTTGAGGAGGTTACCCAGTGTATGCCGACAAAGCTGCTCTATTTGTTCTTACTTACTAGCCTCATGTTATCTTCAGCACTCAAAACTGACCAGCTGTGCATTTGTTTATATGCATATTCATCGAAGTAATGACTGCTCGATGCAGATACTGCTGTGGTCAAAATATAGGTGTCTGATGATAAGTTAACGACACAGAAGTCATTTGTGGGGTCTATTGTATTTGGGGACGAGGTACTGCAACCATGGCACACAGACGATCTTTACAATTGGTAGAGATATATAGCTGCTGAATACAGTGATTTTATATGCCTGTATGTATGTATGTATATGTATGATGTAATGTATGGAATTATGTATGAAGCATATATATGTGTACATGTTTGTGTGGATGCATGTGTTTGTATGAGTCAAGGTGCTGAGTGTGTCATTTGGTTGCATATCTGCCTTTATTCAGGAAGTTCTGCGCTGGCCCCCTGTGCCCCAACATATTCAGTCTAAATTGGAGCACTTATGGAAAAGTCTCTGATCAGGCTAGCTCCAGAAATCATACATTCAGACCTTTTGTACGTCGGTCTTTTCAATCCTCTGCCACTCTACTCAACGCTCGGCGGCCAGTCTGTTTCCTGCTTACGAGATGCCACTTCCCAATCGAGGAGCTTCGCCTCTATCGGCCCCTCTAGTTGTAACCATCTCCTGCAGGAAATACGGCTTGAGCTCTTCAGCCTTTCTCTTCCCCTGTTTGGAAACGCCTGAAGACTATCTTCTTTGTTTTTGACAGCATTGACTTTGGTTGGGAGTGGCTCTGAATCTCTGAGTGATGCTATCTAAATGTTCTATTACAATAAGATCCTCACTTAGGTTGTTAAAAAAATGAGCTATTAACAAGGGTGCATTGTTTCTTGGGAAATTTCTGACTCTTTCTATCTCTTAATGTGAACAGTTTTTCTAACTCAAGTGGTCCGGATATAAGTAATCCTCTATACAAGTTCTTGACCTGCACTGATTAGAAGATTATTTAAATAGTCAAGGTAATCTCAAGATTATGATTATCAGCCTCATACTATGGTAATTTGCGGCATGCGCGTAGCTGGCATATATACCTGCCATTCTAATTAGCATATTTTAAACAAATAGCCAGATTATAATTGAAGCATTTTTGTGTATTTAAGCCTGATGGACTGTTTTGGTGTCCTGGATTTTTGCCTGTTTCACGACAGGTAACCATAGAAAATTCCATTCTGTTGACAGAGAGAGAACCAGCTTTGAACAGCCGCTGTACAGATTCTTTCCCCTCTCATCACCACTGTTTGTCCTTTGGGCCAAATGGCATTTCATTATTAGTGCATGTCACATGTCACTTCAACCATGAACTATTAGGCTTATGATTGTATGTAGGAGAGCGTCTCTCCCACCTTTACACATATTGCTGACCATCTGTCAGTTTCACAAAGTTTATCATTAACTGTCAGTTTGATAATGGTGTAATGGAATTTTCGATACAATATTAGTACACATTCTAGTTAATGTGCTTAGAATATTCGATAAATTCTAAAAGTGAGTGAATTGTTTAGGTGATATTATGCATAGTAGTAAGTAAGTAGCTTCTTTAATAAGAGTGCGTGCAATCCAATTAACAGTCCATTGGGTATTGTAGTGTCAAATGACAGCAGACAGTTATAGCGATGGCCTGCTGTTAAAAATTCTTGGTCTGACTACCATTAAGCTTAGCAATGGATGTCACATTGTCAATTGCTGATGGTGTTACACGTACAACAGAGTACCACTAGACAATTTGTTTATAAGAGAAGCAGCAGAAGCTGTTTTTGTTAGTTTTCTAGGATCAGGTGTCTGCACTGTACTTGCCAATATTGGTCATGATTTGAGCCATCCTGATATCTCTTCCACATGTTCTTAGTCCAGATTGCAATACTTTTATTAGTTGAAACAGCATCCAGTTATCCAGTTATCTGGTTCAGAGGTCAAATGTCAGTGTCCCTCGTTGCTATGGGTGGGTATTGAGGCCCCAGATGTGTTTTCCATTAGAACAGATGTTCCGTTGTAGTACAGAGGCATCTTTCAAGCAAACACTTGATGGTAGGTGGATGAGGGCAGAAGGATCAACAGTTCTGAAACATTGTTTGAAACATTGTCAACATGGATTGGCTATGACCTTGAGCTGCTTTCCTGGCTTGACTGTTGGTACTGTCATAATCCATCATTTTCTATGTTTATGTATTATATATGTCTCTCTCTCTGTGTCTGTCTGTCGCTCTGTCTGTCTGTCTCTCTCTGTCCTCCTCCGTCTTTCTGTCTGTGTGTGTGTGTGTTTGGTCTGTCGGTGTGGATAAGTATGTAAGTAAGTATGTACTTTATTGAACCGCCTGCAAGCACACTGCGGGACAATCAACAATCTGATGTGAGCAATCAAAGAATGTACTATCACATAATAATCATAATAAGCAATTACAATAAAAGCGTCCTCCTCAGAGAAATGTCTTGTTGTGTTTCTGTGAATGTATGGGTGTGTCTGGTTGAGATTTACACATCAGAAGGTAAAGACATTACATCCGTCATTGTCGCCTGGGAAGCCCGATAAGGGTCAAACTAGTTTTGTTATGGTGATATGAAATGATCTGTATGAATGGCAGTCCATTTTCCAGTTGGTAGAGCAATCAAATGTCATCGGAATTGACCTTTTCCATCTGTTTATTTAGTCAGATATGGCGGATTACTGACGGTCTGTTTACTTCCACATTGCAATCCGATTATAATTGGTTTCTAAACATGGACATTGATTTTAGCTGCATAGTTCTGCAGCATTGTTTGGAGCAATTGGAATTTATTGATTAACATAAAGGAATTTTAATTTTTTTCCCTTTATCCTGTATTTCTGCAAAGGATTATAATGTATGCCTTGCATATTATAATAACGGCGAGCACTATATCAGTCATTGGATTTGATTGGCTATAGAAGTCATTTGATGAGATTATTGTTTTATTTTGGCGCTACTATTCATTGTTATTATAAACTAGCTGGGGAACTCGGCGTTGCCTGGGTGGAGACAGGTTTTTGGCCATGGAGAGCAGCAAGACGGCGGCCGTGGGGTTCACCAACCCCTCTACTGGGTGTCCCAGGTGTTCCCTGAGCGAAGGGTGAAGGTTTCGAGTGAATAGCTATAAAAGTGTGGAAATGCATAGACGGAATTGTGTATAAACACTGATGTGTACAATACATGCCCACCTGACTGACTGTGCAAACGATGGCCAAATGTACATCTGGTACCTGTACGATAAAAGAGGTGTGGCAGACAGATGCAGTGTTTCATCTACAAGCTCCTGGCGACTGAAAAGGAAACTTTCCTTGGGGGTCCTTAGACAGGTTTTTGGCCCTGGAGACCAGGAAGAGGGCGGCCGCAGGTGCACCAACCCCTTGACTGCGTGTTCCAGGTGTTCCCCGGGCCAACGGCGAAGGTTTCGAGTCAATAGCTCTAAAGCTGTGCAAATGCATCGCCGGACAGAGAGACACACACATAGAATCTTCTCTTTATTTATATAGATGTCCTTTTATGTGTTGAATGAATTATTATTTAGCCTTTGCGTGAAACGTTTTTTGTAAAATGTGACTGTGTGGGTCCTGACTATTCTGCTTAGTGTTATTATAATTTTCATTGATATTTTCGTAAATTTATTATTTTAATTATTATTATTTTTATTTATTTATTGGTAAACCATCGAACAAAAATACAGTCTCATTAGTTTTTAGTTGACAGTTTTGAATATTTTATTATTATTATTATCGTGCATTCATTAGGTGCCACTATTTATTGACCAGCGAATGGCACTGAGTAATTGAGCATGGCGGAATTGTGAGCTCAAAGGTAATCTCATGGGAGGCTCAGGCCATTATTATTTGCATTACAAAGTTAGCACTCTGAGTCGACCAAAGGATGAGCACTCTGATTAGACCAAAGGATGAGCACTCTGAGTACAACAAAGGAGCAAGATGAGTGTTGCAGGTCATTGGAAGGTCAACGTATTAGGCTTCTACTTAATTTATGGTACCCAGTGTTGAGGAAAGGGGTGCACAGAACCGAATGGTTGCTGGTCTTCAGATTGGAATTTTACAACTGTCAGGGGTATTCTTTGATCTCATCATTGACCTCTGTGGAACAGGGTTGATGGATGAACTGTTGTTGGCTTGGATGTTCCATGGAAAGACAGCAACAGAAGCATTTTTTTAACGTGCCAGGTGTTTATTGGCTAAACGAGTAAGCAAGTAAGCAAGTGAAGGAACAGGGAAGTGAGCATTAAGTTAGTAAGTAGCAACAATATCAAACATGACAACTGAGTTTTCATCTATGGTATACATCTGGTAACTATAAGATTAGTGCTTTGTTGAATGAAAGCTGATATTGCGAGTTAGTTTGCTTGAACAATTGTAGCCACCCCTCCTCACGGCGGACGATAGTCTAGTGGTTAGTTAGCTGGAGTGTTAACTTTGAGCTAGTGGTTCAAATTCCTGCCAGAGGATAAAATAGTCTGCGGCTGCATGCTAGCCAACTGAGCCACAATGACTTCACTGATGGTAGGAAGGTGGGTGGCCAGTCAACTTCAGTCTCACCTTCCTACCATCAGTGAAGTCATTGGAAGGTGAGACGGCAGTGGACTGGCCACCCACCTTCATATATGCAGAGGCTTAGAAAAAGAAGCAGGCTGGCTTAAGGGACTGCTCTAGACTTTCTTCTGACTGAATATGTGACATGTGAAGGGCTTTCTTTTGCTTCTGGCTTCTTATCATCGGCGTCGCTTTCCTCTCTCCTACATCTTCTCTTTAGTCTGTCCCATTATATAGTCTTCCGTTTCTTTAGTACAGCTTGGGGGGGGGGGATGCGCTGCAGCCATATTGAACCATTCGCAAGACGTTTTAAATAGTAGCAGCCGACGGCAGCAGCTTCCTTTGACTGCTCTGCTGCTGCTGCTGTTGCTGCTGCTGCTGAGATGCTATTTCGGTTTTCCTGGCGTTTTTTGCAAAATGAGATGCTGGAAAACACATTCCTATTGCGTGACTGATGGTCTTTTTAAAATATGGGACGACTTTTTAGTACTGTTTGTACGCAGTGCGATGGCCTTGACCCTTTAGAAAACCAGGATAAATCGGGTGGACGTGTTTACATCATATAATTGGCAGGCAGCAGTCGAAAACAGTATGGAGCTTGTATTCTCCTCAGCTGGGCTATAATCAGTTCTACTCCTAAAGCTCCCTTCTATGTCTTTAATTGAGTCTAACCTCATCCCTTTCCTGTCATGTAGGGGTGTGAAATTGGCTCCTATATTATAATTATCCCTTATTATACAGAGGTGCTTGCATTCTGCCGTTACACTTTCTCTGGTAGTGCCAGTCCCAAGCCTCAAGAAAGGAGGAAGGCGACCCTTGTGGTCTTTGTTATACTGATATTATTATTATTATTGGGTGGGATGAGACTACAGTGGTTTGTTATATATATAGTTGCAGCTGCTTTCTCCGTGGGGAAGATACTATTGCCATGATGCCAGTCAGGAAGGCTCAATGTGAATGATCCGAGCACTTGGGAAAAGGGTGGATTCTGTGGAAGAGAGATTTCCCTTGCCTCACGCAATGGTATTGGGACCATTGCAAATGTCCTTCCTCACCTCTGGACGGATCATCGATGATTACCTGTAGGGTTCATGGAACTGACTGGCGCCCTCTTTGCCCCTCCCCTGTTGAGACTGTCAAGACGATATATGACCCACTGTACTCTCTTTGGTGCTGTGTTCCTCAGTGATGAGTGTATACTATTGAAATTAAAGATGGACTGACCAACTGAGCTGCTCATTGGCTGACATAGACACACAGTCTCACACGCACGCAAGCACGCACACACACGTAAACATAAACACACACGGAAACACACATACAGGCACACATAGAATGTGATATGTACACACACTTGAACATGCAGACACACATATATACAAACGCAGTTAGAGACGAAGGCTTCATTGACAGTCTTCAGAATCAGTACTAGGACCTGTTTCATAAGAACAGGATTGGAATCCATGCCATTAATTCAGATGTTTAGAGCGGAGTAAGAATCCTGCTCAGTCTCATGACTACTGCTCCACTGCATTCGTGGAATAAGACTGGAGTGCTATTGTAAGAACATAGATTCACGTCACTGTTTAATCTATGCTGTGATGAATGCAGACCTAACGATGCAATTATAGTGATATATAAATGATATAATTAACATGTTTTACCAGTGTTGTCGTCTTCTTCTCATCAAAATTATGCTGTAGATCTAAACTGGCTTGTTAATGGCTTGTTTTTCTTGCATTACTGTTTGTTTGGAATGGGTTCATATTCTTCATCTTTTTTCAGCACTTCAAGGTCACTGGAAGGTCACTGGGGCACCTCAAGGTCGTGTGCTAAATCGTTAAATTGTCTACCACTGTTAAAAATAGAAGTGAACCAGAAAAGCTGTTTTCCATCATCATTTATGAACCCTTGTGAGGTGTTAAAAATGTTTGATACGAGGATTTACAAGAGGCCTGATTCAATTTTGTTTGTATACGACTGTACGTACTGTCAGCCAGTGTCAGGATAATGTATATGATAATTGAGCAGAGGCCAGCTATTGCAATTGCATTACACAAGGGTTCTCATTCATATCATTTATTTCATTGCAGTTCATTTCGTTGCATTTTAAAAACGACACTAACCCTGACCCTAAAGGACGCTCACCACGCATAGCCTGACCCTAATCGACCCTCAAGACGCATAACCTGCCCCTAACCGGCTCTCAGGATGCTCATAACCTGACTAAATGAATGTGACAAAATAATGCGAAGAAATGAATGAGACGAAATGAGCGGTCTCCCTACACACTGAATACTAGCGCTGATTGTAAAGTTAAGTGTTGGTTTTCTGTGGGATTTTACACACAGGAGGATCTTATAGGCCACTGATGCAAACGGGGGTTGATAGAGTCGATGACGATGTTGATAGATGACGATGTTCTTCTGATGAAATAGATCAACTGAACAGGACAGGTTCAATGACGGAAGAGATGTTCGGTCTATATAGTTCCGAATTTCATCAATGGGGATGGGTCAGTTACAGTGGGTCAGTCGATGGGTGATTATAGGACAGACTGGGCAGAACCGATTCAGTGACTGTGTGTGTATAATTTATTATGGGAGTGAAGAATCAGCTTTGCATTGGAATGGGTCTGTTGGAATGTGGGGGTCTATGGATAAAAACATTTGCTTGGTTGGACATTCATGGTAATAATTATAATAATAATCTTCCTTTAATTTCAAACTGTGAAATCACAGTATGATTACAAGAACAATATGAACGAATGATCACGAGTTATTACAGGAGTCGAATTTAACCGTAGGCAGCCACGCAGGGCGCCCGATACACTATACATCTTCATTTTTGACAAACCCCGCCGCCTATTGCGAAACAGGAAAGAAGTCAACCTTAGGGGGATACGGGTCTCGATCTCATTACCTCAAGCGCTGTGTCCCAGTGTATTCATCACTACTCTACGAAATACTTCTGGGAATACTTCTTGTGGATGTGGTAAGACTATAAGCTACGTCAAATACGGGAATGCACGTGGTTTATATTAAGAGCGAGAAAACACACATGACGAGGTAACCACTGAACATGTGAGATTGGTGCTGCAGTTTACAAGGGAGAACAAATCAATTGGTCCCACTCGTAGAATGCTTGGCCGATTGTTTAGAGCGATCGGTCTGTAACGTGAGGAGCACGGGTTCGATCCTCGTCCAAGGAGTTACCGTGTAGGGACCTTGAGCAAGTAGTCCTTCGTGCACAATATAGCTGCAATTGTGGTTTTAAAGTGTGTGTAAACTTCTGATCTAATTGTACATAGGGCTATATGAAATTACAATGGTATTGTATAAATTTTTGACATGAAGAACTGCTGCTGCTGATGATTATGACAATGTTGATGATGACGATGACAACGACAATGATGATGATGATAATGATGACATATGCATTATCTCAACATTATTAATACAATTGTATGTGTATATGTATGTATGTATGTATGCAGACCTATATGTAAGTAATTATTTAGCTATTTTAAAGTCGCTATCAAAGGTCCTGCAATGCACACAGGTATAATCATTATTTACATATCCATATTCAACTAGGCATATATATATACAAACATACAGGTATATAATTATATGAACATGTGCATAGGTATATATATATGTATATATATATATTATATATATATATATGGATCAGTTTGATGTGATGAATTTGATGTTAATGTGATGATGTGATGAATGATTGATGTGATGAATGATTGATGTGATATATATATATATATATATATATATATATATATATATATATGGATCAGTTTGATGTGATGAATTTAGAGCAATATATAGAGAATGATTGACAGATGTGGTTGAGCTGCTGAATCCGAGGATAAAAGGCAGGTGATGTATGGTAGACTGACAAGTGACAGGACAATGTTGCGGCTGCTGAGCTGGGTATATCCGACTTTGTGTCGCCCATGCCCCAGGGCTTGAACTCAGTGAACTGCTTGTCCTACGCCCACCAACAAGGGCGGGCCAAGGATGAAGGACCCGGATAGGGGTATCTTGATAGAAAAGCCCCAAATATTTTTAAAGGCTGGTGGTGCCAGTTTGTGGATCAATGCCGCGACCCCAGAGGTCATCAGAGGTCATGTCTGAGCTGGAGTTGATGCTAGTAGGGGCTGAATCATTGACATTGAATGACCCCACCCCTTAACCCCCTTTAGTCTAATTGATAAAAGGTAAATTGATGATGAAATCTTGTAGGGTGATACTAGTCAATTAGTCATTTGTTTATTTGGTTTTGATTAATTTGGTTAATGGATTTGTGAACTGAAAAGTCTTAAAATGAGAACATGACTTACCAAGGCATAACTGAACATTACATAGCGTAACAGTAACAAAATAACGTTGTGTAACTTAACATATCATAGCATTAGGGTACCAGTGTTATAAGATACAATAGAACAGATTAACACAGCATGGCATTGATTAGGCAGCAGAACGTACCATGACATTCACCTTACATGACATTACTTTACATTAATAATATAAGAATAGACTCATTGCAGTTCAGTAGGGGGTGCTGCTGTTATGAAGGTCATTATTAAACTGTCTCATTTTATATCAGTAGGTGGCACTACAAGATCGGGCAGTTTAAGATTGTTTATTTAAATGTGTGTTAAATTAATAACACAAAGAATATCCAAGCAGATAGAGTTGCATTTGCCATGCTCTCCAGCATGTAACCTGTATGCATGTGGCCAGCAGGATGATTTGAAGTGGAAAATCCATTTTAAAATTGTCAGACGTGGTTGAACTTAACCGTATTATAACAAGCAAGCATCTAGTAGCTTAACAATAGCAGTTAAACATGCAAGTGCTTATATTATTGTCTCCACTGTTTTTTTTGTGTCTGAAATTTAATTGACATGTGGGGTGGGGAGAGAATGCTCTGTTCTCTGATTATCCAGATCTTAATTAGGAAGTTAGACAAGTGGTAAGACAGAGACTGTTTCTGTTAAACACAACCTCTGGAAATAATTAAAAGTTTAGTTCAGTTGCAACAGTTTTTTGTCTGCCTTAACTTCGTGGAACCTGTCTTGAGATATGAATCTTTGCAGAGCAGAAATATGCAGCCTGCTTATCTCTTTAGTTATCATGTATTTTTTGTGTCTGTGTTTGCTTTTATATTAATGATCTTTTGGTTTAATGCACATGGCTGAATATTGATGTGGTATACGCATAGAGGCATGTGCATATCAGATGTGCTTGTTTCTAGCAACTCTGTGCAGCAAATGTTGCTGAAACAGGCTGTCTGAAAACATACTTGTTTAGACTGGATCAATAGACCTAGGTACAGAGCCTAAATGTGCTATATTAGGTGTCCTGATATGCATATACATACCATATTTATTTCTGATTATTATTGTGATGCATATGTATGAATTAAAGGTATTCGATTATTTACGTAGTCATGCATGTTCGTGAATTACCGTGCACATATTTTTATGTTTGTGGACGGGTGCTCGATTATGCTATAGCACTACTACTACAACTGATGATCCTTTGTTGTACGAATGTATTCTCATATGCAGAGGCTGAGAAAATGAAGTCGCTAACATTTCATGTCTCAGGACTAGCTTAAGGGACTGCTCTTCCTTTTCTAACCATCTGAGCACGATCTTTTTTTATTTCTTGAAATTAATTAGTATCCAAACTTGCTTTTATTTATAATTCAAAACCAGTATTATATCGTTCGATTGTTCATTGACCAACTGCAATTGATGAATGTTTCAGTCTATGAGCTGGTTCACTGTGCGTGTGAGTTTTCGGGTCGGGCGCCAGTCGATCACATAACCTTCGGGGAGTTCTGCCTTCTTATCACCGAACTCCAGCGGCAATACCGAATAAAGTAAGACTATCTGCTTTTTTGTCATTCCATTGCTATAAATATCTGCTTGGCTCCATACCCACACGTCTTGTGGTTGTCGTCATGTGAAACAGTTAACATGTGACGGTTGTGATGTGCAGGGTTGATGGGAACCGTGATGACCTCACCGAATTGCAGTCAAATGGGTCGAAAAGCATTTGCCCGCATTTTTCTGTCGGTGGTCACCCAAAAGGTTTCTGTGGAGCAATGCGTGTTAGCGTTGAGACAAATATTCTGACAAGATTGAATTGTTCCTGGTGTCTGTGCGAAGGAGGAAAGTCGTAACTTTCCTCTATCGGTCGGATGGTGTCTCGAAAAGGCCAACGCGATTGAGGCAGTGGCGATGACGTCCTGTTCATTTCCGAACATTGTTTATGTCTAAAAGATAAGGAAGGTGCAGTTGCATCGTAGGTATGTTGCTCTTTGGCGTAGAATTAGGATCTATGACTTTTTGGACTATTAACCTACTTTACAAGGTTTTGGTATATGGCTTTTCAAGCTGAGATTGATTGGTCACAAATGAGATTGTCCTTAGCTGAGTAACAGAAGAATACATGCGCACACGAATAAGCCGTCGTGTAGAGGAAGTAGACTGCATTTTCTCTCCTGATGTAACGATTCAACATAGGCAAATTATCAATTTTGTGCGCTTCTGAGCAAAAGATGTTGGAAGACGGGTGATATCAAATTTCAAGAATTTCAATTTCATTTAAATCAACAACTTCTAATCTCTTCATCATTTTCCAAGGAACCTTTGAAACTGCTTACAGGTTATACTAAAGGCAGCGATTTGGACGTCCTAATTAATGTTTGTATCTAGAGCGCATTTGGCATTCTTGAAGTGACTGCACACAAAAGACAAAGGAAGAGAATGGGTTTCAAGACACAGAACGTGATACCATCAGTATCTCAACTATGGGTGGGGCTCGGCTCCACCTGTGTGCATGGACGTGCCATTGTTAAAATCTTTTAGTTTTCTCTGCATTGTTTTCTTAATCGACAAAATATCTATTCTTAAACGACATTTAACGCAGGTGCACTTTTGTGAGGTACACTAAAGGTGCTATAGCAATTATCCATTTACATTATAATTACTTTGGGATAGGCCAAGGTGCTCATGTTGTAGGTTAATAGATTACCTGTTCCAAATGAACGAACTAAGGTTATGTGCCGCCATCCAGCTTGTCTGTCTCGGATGGTCAGTGTTTTTGTTATTGCTATGGCTGGGTTCATCAGATTGATCTTTGACCTCTACAGGACAGTGCATCCCAGGAATCTCTGCTGAGATGAATTAATGTAAATTAATACGCCACCTTGCCCTTTGTTGACCTTCATGACCCTGATTTTCATTTGCTGAGTCTGTTTGCATAACGATTGTTTTAAATAAATTGTATGAATTGGTGATGAGTTTAACAAATCCTTTTTTAGCTCGTTAGGTCCTCATCCGCGCTCACAAATGAAGAGTAAAAGCGCTCAGACGCTAGAGTGCCATCGACTGAAGAGGCGCTTCTCAGGTAATTGCACTTTAGCACTACATTTTAAAACTTATTCTGAAATAATTGTTTTTAAATGGTAAAAAAAACTAACTTAATGTGTTAGTGTGTGTTGAGTTATCACTGATTCCTGTTGAACCTACATTATTATTTTGATCATTATAATTATTGTTATGGTTATTATTGTTATTTAATTATTGAATTATACGTACTTTCAACCAACTACTTTCTGCTGCTACTATGATTCAGTGTAACCCAACGTAGTCAATGTATTGCTGGTGTCTGTGCGATCTCTTGACTATGTTCGATGCAATTGTACCAACGGCTGTTCATAAGACATTACTGGGGAGGGTGATCATTAAGACTTTTTTTATATGGGGAATATTTAGCACATCATCAAATTTAGCCTTACGATACAACAAGCAAGTGCATTTGTATGGACAATGGCAATTAAAATGAAGCTATACACAAACACAGCGACCCTACGAACTTGTAAACACGTGACTAACATCTGGCGGACGTAATAGGGCATCCGTCATGCCCAAATAGGATCCTTGTTTAGGAACATGAAACCTGAGATGCCCTGATATTATCTCTTACTGTTTCCTGTTGCGTTTAGCATTGTTTATGTCCCACCCAAAGGCTCGCCAGTCGTAAACTTGCATCAGACCATGTTAGGCGATTTTCTATGGTCAGGAGACTGCATGGACGTAAACTTTATGCTCGTTGTTGGGCGAGAATGCTGTTGTGATCGTTATTGTATTTATGGAATAGTTTAGAGAAACAGAGTTACTGAGATTGATCTCTTTGTTGGGTGATGCTTAATGACGCACCAGAACATATTGATTTGCGTAAGTATATTTATGTGCCAGTATACCATCATGGAGTGTAATTGAACATTTATATAGCACCGCCTCACGATATCTACTTGAAGATGCTCTCTGCAACAGCCAGTATTATGTTAGATGTCATCACGATTGACTATGTTGCAGCAGTTGGCAAAACGATGCACAATAAGTTCAAAGAGTCGCAAGTGGCAGACCCAGGAATATATGTGGGCTCACATCGTATACATTTGGATAAGGACGCAAAATGTAGGAGTATCAGAGCAATTGGTCATACTTGTTCTTGTAAGAGATATAGTGGATCATTGTAAGGTGCAATAGGAGTACTTAGATAAATAACAGTATAACTAGGATATTTCCTATCCCCTTGCCTAGTTAGCCTGATGTTAGAAACAGTGATGTCACTCAACCTTATCAGCACGGTGGCAGGAGTCAAATTAAATAGAGGGATGGTGGATAATCTTAGACTTACTGATGAATTGAACTAAAAGCTATGACACAGATTGAGGAAGTAAGTAGAAAATTTAGCCTAATGATAGGATCAAATGAATCCAGAACAATGGTGATTGAAAAGACTAAAGAGAGCCAATAACTATTGCAATGAAAGGAGAAGTTATTGATCAATTGCAAGAATTCATCATCATAGAAGGGTTAATAGACACAGATGGCAGCAGCGAAAAATGAGACAAACTTCACAAGCAATTCTGGAATGATGAATATAATAACTATGGGAGCAGAGAGTTAACGAAGATAACCAAGACAAAAATATCTGAGGAAATGATACAACTGATTTACTATATGGATCGTATTGCTGGAAAATGTGAACGAAAAACAAGGAAGGATTTCTTACAGCAGAAATGAGTTGACTGTAGAAGATTGCAGGCATTTCACGACTACAGACAATAACAAATGATGACCAATCAATCAATCAATCAATCAAAAATACTTGATATATATCGCCCCTTCGAGATATCTACTCAGAGGCGCTCTGACATAAGATGTTCATTAAGTTTGGGAACAATGGATTTGACAAATGGCCAAGGACACCGTAGTTAACTTTTTCGTAATCGTCGATACCAAATGACTGGCGCCATGAGCGGACGATGATGGTTAATATTATATGTACAATAATATCACTTCATCTTTATGCATTCCTTCCATGTATTTAAATACATGTGTGCATATATTTAAATATTTTTTATTTACTTGGCTGATATTAGGAAACATGTACTATGTCATGATAAGATAATTTTGTAATGAGTTCTTATCTTTATCTTAGAAATTTGCCAGTAAATCGTGTAGTATGATATAATTCAGTTTATATTTATGCACTAATTTCGTGTATGCCTGTACAGGGACAAAAGCCAAGTGCTGTACTGCATTGCAAGAAATTTGCTTTTATAATGAGTTGTACTCTGAGAGTAAAATAATAAAGTTTGTTATTCAGGGTCAACAGACTGTCAACAGACTTATATTATAATTCAATTAAAAACGATAAAGTTTTATTAGCAGTTTCCTGTATGTAAAATTGTATTTAGGCCTATTGGTTTATATAATGTTATGTCTACTGTCTATGACGCATCAGCTTGGCCATTTAATAATTGGGCAATGTCTGCAAGGGAGAAATTGGTTGCCCCAAGGAAAGTTGGGGGGCACTACAGCCATGTTTTAATGACCGGATACCCTTCCTGGCGTCTGCATGATGTATCTCATACAGACGGCGCCACCATCCAGATTCCACTTCCCTTCTTTTGGCATCACCCCTTTTAAATCAGAGGGGCTTCTGGTTATATTTTGATGGGGTAACCGTTTCTACAGACCAAGGAAATGTTTTGATTAATTAAATATTCTCAATTATATATATATATTATATTGAAAAAATATAATTATATATATATGTACTATATGATCAATCCTTTTATTGTTCCCAGAAAATAGATTGCAAGACAGCATACAGAATATTCACCAACTGTGAGACCAGTAGTTTAAAACTATCAGATCACATA
Organism: Bimastos eiseni; assembly: GCA_959347315.1. Taxonomy (NCBI): domain Eukaryota; kingdom Metazoa; phylum Annelida; class Clitellata; order Crassiclitellata; family Lumbricidae; genus Bimastos; species Bimastos eiseni. The sequence continues at coordinate 12,630,131 of OY365821.1, read as the reverse complement.
TTATGGTTATATTTACTACTGAGGGTGACAATTGGATACCCTAAAGGGACAAGAGTCCGCTGAGTTAGGGATTCACCCATATTCCGTGTATGCAGAAGGCTGACAGTTGAGTTTATGTATATACAGATGTCAGAACGAGGAAATAACTAGGTTAATTAAAAATACTTAACTAGCTCACTTAACTAATATAGGAACCTGTAGCTCTGTTAGTAGTATACTCTGAGAAGGATGAACAGAGAATATTATCAATGTGTTTGAGAATATCCTATAAAGTTTCTCAAAGTCAGCAATGTATATAAGTGTCATATTGATGTCCTTTGTCCACACACCACAACATGTATTAAGCTTTTTAAGAGAAGATGCTAGAGGCATTCTTCAAACTTTGAGAGACATTCAGTATAAACAAGCTTATTGTTTATTGTTTCAATGAGGAATAAAACATAGCTGCATATACTGGTATATCATTTTTATATTATTATGTACAAGTTTGTATATATGTATATATATATATATGATATTATGTATATGTGTAAGATTGTATATATGTGTGTATTATATACATGTTTAAGTTTGTATATAGTATTATGTGTATATCATATATTTAGATGGTGCGTGTGTGTCTGACCCACCAAGTAGTGGATCTGGTATTGGGACCAGAACTTTTCATTCTGTCCACCCATTCACGCAAACGTACCATCCGGTTCGTTGGTCATGGGGCTTTGATTGAACTGTTTCTTCATTGGTTGGTTTATGATTGGCATAACTTCCTGGCACCATTCTCACTTAGTTAAATCTTATGACGAAGTAGTCCGAGAAAGATAAAGTTGACTTCAACTCTACTCAATCACTATAGGATCTTAGTCTATGACGAATCGTTGATGGGGTCATATGCTGTGTGGGACTTTATGTTGCAAGCTAATTTGATTCACTGCTCAAACTCTGATAGTGCTAGTCCCAGACCTGGAGAAGAAAGAAAGGGGGACTGGCCACCAACCATCATTGGCTGAGAATGAGCAAATGAAGTCGCTAATGGAGGCAGGCTGATTGCAGACCCCCCCCCCCGTCTGCTGTACAATTATAGTTACCTTAAGAGACTGTGCTTGTTCGAAATGTTCCTTCACTATTCCTTCACTTATTGCTCTAATATTGATAGTTATAACAATAATTCTTAAGCAGTGCAGGTTATATATTCTATATATGTATGTTTTATTTATTTATATACATACATACATATATATATTTATATATTATTATTAAACGGACAAGAGCGCCGTAACGCAGCCATGCTACTACATGGGCGATTGTATATATATATATATATATATATACTATATATATATATAGTATATATATATATAGTATATATATACATATATATATGCATATTATAGCCTGGTGTATTGCCTAATTTTTGTATGACTTGTAGTTGTCTTGCCTTCTGGGGAGCTGGTCCGCATCTGTGGGATTTGCTATCACCCGCTTTGAAATACCTTTCTTTTATTCCGTTTTACAAACAATTGAGAACTTACACGTTTCCAGCTTTGGCATTAATTCCTAAATTAACATGGTATATATATATATATATATATATATATATATATATATATATATATATATGATATATTATTAAAAGTTGTGATCTATATTACATTCATATTACTGATTGCTACCATGGATAATAATTATTGGTCTTGAGGAGTATACTAACTAGGAATGAATGGTCCTGACATTGCAAGGTATTAATAGGTTGATGTGTGAGTAATATCTTTATGTTGTTTGTCATGATTTTTCATCATTTTCATTGTTTCATCTAATGGCTGTCTTGGAACTTTTTGACACTTGCAGGCCGTGCAGCACGTTTTCAAGGTACACAGTTTGTCAATCAGTCAATCAATCAATCAGTTTTCGTTTATTAAGATAGGCTAACGAGCATGCAACTTCCACATTGTCGCACGCCTTGCCTTGTTTGATTGATGTCTAAAGAATTAGATTAGATTAAGGCAATGTTTAGAATAATTTCAATGTGACGTTTGAAACAAGTTGTTTTCATGTTCTGTTAACGTATTATGCATGCTGCTGGCTTGAAGGAATTTTCTGGTTCATTGCTACTGTTCAAGCATGACGTAAATTCTCAGCAAACGTTTGTTTGGCTGAACTTTGGAGCTAATTGTTTTGTTTGTCGTCAGAATAGAGACTAGCTTTTGAGACTATTTTATGGAAGGCTTGGTTCGCTTGTCTCTTTGGCTGTTTGTTGGGCTGTTAAAAAGTATTTCTATTGTTTACCGGATGTTTACGACAAGCAGTGGTTTTATAATTTGTCCTGGTCGGTCTCAGAGCAGAATTTGCATATAATTATATATTTACCTGGATTAGTAGCGATCAATTTTGAAACAAAAATTGGGCTGTGTTATGGTTATTATATTTTCTCAGCAAAATTCTGCTTTATTATTAGTAGTATTTTTATTCTTTGATAAGGAAATTGCAATTCCTCCACAGATAAATATTATTGGCTGATCATTTCAAGTATTGTCGTCTGGGGTGGCTGTGTTTGATCCAGTTATTATTATGTTTGATTAGTGTTATTAAGGAGATGTAAGCTTATGAGTGCCATAGTTGAAAAAAAGTTCATCTTTAAATGTTTAGATTGGTAAAAATCAAATTAGAATGGTCAAGTTGAGGTTAGATGCCATTAAAATAAATTTGCATAGAGATGATTTAGTTTCATAAAAACACCATACGTAGTTGTAAACATTTGGCATGTTTAACCATTTTGGTTAGAAAAAGAAATTTCAGCTGAAAATGTGCATTGGTGGTGTGATATCACTTTTCGGTTTATTGCAATTTCAGTTAACCTATATCATGATCAAAGTAGTTTACACTCGCAAATTACAGTTTGACCTACATTCTATTACATTAATATTCATTTTCATCAGGGTAAATTTCAGGCATAAGCAGATGAGATTGTACTGCATTATATTTAAAATTTATTGGGTTCTCTCATGTAAGCTATTTAGAGGCGCTCTTAGCGTGGGAGGCCTGAAGGTATGGGAACGTCTTTAAGCAGTGAATAGGAATGGAATGGTCCCGGTCAACAGCTTAGCACGGATAGAAGGGGAGGTCATTTAAATGGTTTGGTTAGTGTTGTCTTGATTGCATGGAAAATATTTTTCTCGTCTGATTTTCAACACTGCTAGTTTTTCAGTCTTTCATTCGCACGTGTGCTTGGCATGACTATTGCATTGAATCTTAGAAAATTAAGTTTCTTTAAGAAAACTCATCTGCTAAATGTGTATGTACTGATGTATAAACTTCGTTAAATCAAGAGTATTTACCATATTATTGGATAACGTTTTAGTTTGGTAAGAAGGTTGGTAGAAAGATTGTTACAAAAATTTATATATTAAACTTTTTTCCCTCAATGTCTCATTATTATAGCAAGACAAAAATTACAGAAGTTATCACTCAAAAGATGTTTGTAGCTTTTTATATGTGTGACAGGCAGACAGACAGACAGGCAGGCAGGCAGACAGGCAGGCAGATGCATATGTTGGAATTTATGTAGCTGCTGATTGCTGAGGTATTGGTTGGATTAGATTTGGAAAGATGACTAATGGCACTTTGCATTCCTGAAATGGTGTTACTGGGTGTTCCCTCCTGAGATCCGAAGTCAATGGAGTGCTGAATTGTTTTGAGATTTACAAAGGCTAATCAAGATCATGCAATCAGGACGCACTACTCAGCCATTGACCATCTCTGCTTTCATCATCATATGGGTCTTATCTGTTGGATGAAAGTGCTTTCTAATTGTCTCTCTTCTGTGCCACCATGGAAATTAATGTCTTCTGACAGCAGATACTAGTGTTGCAAAAACAGATTTATTTGGCTACTCTCAGAGCACGTTGTGCCAGACAGTTTTGTTACAAGGCCACATTACTGTCTCTCTATGTCTCTATAAGGCCTTAATGGTTTCCGCAACTGTGGCATTTACTGTAACCTTCTGCTAGCCAATTTTGTCCAGTTACTGTACAAGGCCACATCACTCTCAGTGGCTCTATGTGACTGTGCTTAAAAGCTAGACAATTAGCGCTTGTGAGGGTCTTTGGTGTTAATGAACCCAGTTTTTATGTTTGTAATTGCTTTTCCTTCAAAAGATATCTACTGCTTTGAGGAGAGTTTAAGGGGAGTGTTGAGCTGTTGATCATTTCGTTTAGAAACTGGGAGGTGTGATTCAGATGGAGAAGTGACATGGCACTCACAGGGAAAGAAACGTAGAAGCAAAAGCAATGTCATCATTTAAACAATTAACCAGTGGAAAAGAGAAAATGAGAGTTTTATTGAAAAAGTTATACTTCCTGTGCAGATTATTTTGCTATTTGAAAATCAACATTCTCGCCATTGGGAAGATGGACATATACATTTAAACCTTAACATATAAAATTAAAATTGACCTGAGTCATTGACCTGAACTATATATATGCCATTATATCACCATAAAGTTAGTGGTGTTTGTAGATTGGTCACTCATGGCAATTAGTGGACTAATTTAGAGCATAAGAATGACTGTTTGGAGAAGATTGGCTAAAATTTATAGCAAATGGTAGCTAGATGAGCTGTACAGCTTTTGTACTGGGAGACAGCCAGTCCACAGGGTGCCCAAAATGGCATTGGCATATGACATGCTAAAACAAACATTTCCACTGTGGGGTGGCATATTGCCACCAAAGGCATGTAGGTATTAACAAACTTTGATAATAATGGAAGGAAATGACATCACTTTTCTGGGTGTAGCAATGACCATGATGTTGTCAAGTTGATTTTGTTGCTCAGCGAATCAATAAAGGTGAAAATGATATGTATATACATGTTACTGCATGCAGGCAGGTTACTCTATATGTTGAAAAGTATCTAATGTCTGTAACTTATGGAATATGTCAATTAACGTGAATTAAGATATGTCGACGAGGAAGAATGTAATTAAATGTCAGATATTGTGAAGATATTTTAAGAAACTGTTTTATCCAATGTTTCTAGTCTTGTTACTGAAGAATCCTGTAGCTTCTGGTTCCCTTGAGCCACTGCATTTGACAAAGCTTCTCAAATGAACAGATTAAGATTATTGACTACTGATCTGCGATCGTGACCACCAGTTATTGGATTGTGTTGCTGTAGTGGTGCTATATAAATTTTATTAGATTTTAAGTATTAATTGGTTTTGGTTGTCATTTGTTTAGTTTTTCTCGGCGGTTCTTGTAATCCTACGACGTGGCGACATGACGTAGCCATTCCATTCTTCAAACAGCACGGCATTACCTTCTATAATCCGGTACGTTATCTCGTCATCAAATAATTGTCTTGAGAGGATGCGTTAAGGCTGTCACATAATGTCCTTGATTAGTAAGGTCTAATTCGGGACCAGACAGCCTTAATTTGTGAGGTCTTACCTCGGAACCCAGGGCATCGGAAGTTGTGTTGGTAGGTGAAGTAAATGGCGATTGTTAAGAATTTTTGAACTTCTTAAACTACTATTAAATAACATTTTAAATGAGAATTAAGTTGTATTTTTTCCTGTCTGTATTTGAGAAATTTTGTTTTGTGAGTTCACGACGGATTTACAATATAAACTGTGGCACTTAATGCTAAAGTGAAGTAACAAACCAATTTTGATTATATGGCTACTTCACTTTAGCATTAAGTGCCACGATTTAGAGAGGCATTTTTTTATGCCCTGGTTGCTGATTTTTATAAATTCACTAGATTTTGGAGGATTATATAAATTACCCAGATTATAGCACTTCGGCTATATATGGTGACAACTTCTGGAATTAATTTGCACTCGGATCATTACATTGGTTTCCTTATTTCAGGATAGAATCTGTTTTAATCATTTGATATATTAGATGCCAGAACAATAGATGTTCTTAATTATTATAATGGGGTTTCATTTTATCTACCAGGTAGTATTGCTTCTATATTTCTGACTGCACATGGTATTCCAGAATTGGTGGTAAAATGATGAATCTTTGAGGCTGGTACAATTGTCATATGTTGCCATGGTGTTCTTTCATATTTTTGTTGTTTCAGATTAATATGAAGTTTATGATTATTTATTAATTAAAAATATTCCAATGAATTGTATAAATGTTGCTTGTTTGCAGCAAGTCAATAACTGGAGACCTGAGCTTCTTGAGATCGAAGACCAAGCTAAACAGGTATTTTGAATAACTGGCTAATTGTTTGCACAAGCTGTGTTTGAAAAACTCGTTGCTATGTGCCTTACTCTGTACACAGAGTTTCTTAACATATGCTTTGCATGGACGACAGGTCTGCATTTGATGGACTCGTTGCTATAAAACATGCTCGTCTTGCTGAACAATTTTTTTTGCCCAGCCTGTACATAGTTAATATATGCTGGACATGGAGATGTTTGCAGGTTGATAACTGCAGATTCAACATGGCTGTTACTTAACCGAATATCGCTATAAGTGATTACTGTCATGGTCGGATTGGTCGCTTGACTCTACTCAAATTGAAGATTTTAAATGCTTGAGATATGTGAAGGCCATTTAAGATAATGGTACTTGTCCGAATTCCACGCATGCCGCTCCTGAGATCAAAGGATCTTTAGACAAAAGTTGACTGAAGTGTGGACTTATGTGCTGTAATTCAACGGTCAAATGGCGAATGTTTCTGAATGATAAGTTAATTCAAAACGCAAGAAAAAATTACAATGATGTACTGTTAATATTGACTCATGAACTGCAGAATTATTCGTCTGATGTATAATGTGTCGTTAATTTGTCTCTTCTGTCGCACTGGTGTCTACTGTCCGATGCACCAGGCATGAACCGATGGCGCTCCAAAACCAAGTCAATGTTATTATATCATTATTAATATTTTATTTACATTTATTATACAATACTATCTAATGACAGAGCGTCACTCGATCGTGCTGAGATATCGTAAGTGAATGACAGCTTAAGGCCCCTAAACATCCACTCGCGTCAGGGGAGGATCGACACCATGCTCTGTGAATTGCTTTGCGAGTGCTCTAATCAATTGACTAATGTCCCAATGCATCCAGAGAATCAGTCCAGTTAGACTGAACACCTATTCAAACTCATTCATGCATACGCAGAGCAGGTATTTAGAAACGAGGTATCAGCCTTGCTTGCAGCCTCGGTGTCCAGGGTTCTGTCCGTTGCAATTTACTGTTTTACCATGGATGTCATTTTCCAGTGTAAATGAGCTGCACGAGGAGATGGATAATTTGACTGTTGGATAGAGGTTGTCATGTTAACATATTGACTGTCAGATCGTTCAACGTTGGGCTAGAAGCACATTTGAGTAGATATCTTGGAGGGGAGCTATAAAAATGAATGAATGAATGGCTGTACTGCTTGTGACCAAGTTATTTAATAAATGAACGAGTACAGCACTGTATGTATGTATGGATCAGGCTATTTATATAGTGCCTTTATAAGAACCTCTCGAAGGCACATTGCAGTAGACCTTGCACTAAACTTCTGTGCATAGCCCTCCCTGCTTCACTGTCATGCCTATTTTGAGAAATTAATCTGGTTTAAGCTAGTTTCAAGTTTAGCTCGGGAAGAACAGCCGTGATTTGGTTTAAAGTGTTTTATGCATGAACAAAGTCATTAGAATAATCAATGCAAGTCGTGACTTCTGGTCTTGTTTCATGTTCAACAGACTGCAGAGATTTTGTTCTTCGTGGTTGACAACCAGACACGATCGACTGCCTCCATGGTTGAAGCAGCCTACCTCGCTGGTATTTAGAAACAATCTTACTCTGAGGCATTCTTGTCTCTCATTGCATGCTAAACAATTTGTTACAGAAATACACTGAAACCTGTCTAAGCCGCAGCAAAAATCCCTTATAATGCAGACATGCTTTAAAATATGGTTACTGAAACCACATTTTGCTGCAAATAAGTTAAGTAGACTTGTTTACTGATCAATGGGATGCTCAATGCTTTTGAGCATTGTAGTGGTTTGCATTCTGACGTGTAATCAAGAGATTGTAGTTCAAATCCCTGCTTTTGCAGAAATTTGGCTAGAGGTTTCTGCTTCACATTGACCTCTAGCCATCTTGGCCAGGGACGGCGATCGCGGGGTTCGAGGGGGATAAGTCCTCCGCCTTTTACAGAGAGTGGACATATTATACGTGTGTCCCCCTACATTTCCTACCCCCTCTCATTGGGTGTCCCTCCCACTTGTCAAACGAGATTGCCACCTCTGACCACCACTTGGCTATTATGAATGCACACTTTTTATGGATGCACTGAATTGCATTGTCAGTGGTGAAATAAGATGGCAAGGGAGCGGACTAGCCTTCAAGGCATCGACCCTCGTAGTAGGTAGTAGAGTCTGTTGAAACAGTGTGTGTGATCTGTGTGTAGGTTGTGGAAGACAGTTAATTCTAGTCATTAAAAAATTCGAACCACCTGTCGTCATCTACGGGGAGAAGCTCACCGACAGGTAAGCACTGTGGCTCGTCTGTGGCATCGTTTGAGGAGGCTCTGACTTCAGAGCTTCCATATCTTAATAAATTATTTTAATCAACGATCCATCGATTGTTGTTTCTGTTGGACGACTTGTCTATCTTTTAGGTCCATCAAAGTTGTATTAAGGAAGCATTTTGAAGTTGATGTTTTTAAAGCTGTCTGTAATGCGAGTTAACTGCTGGTGAATGAGACATCTGCTGTCTGGTTCAATAGGCTGTGTAAATATGTTTTTATAATATATGTATATATATATATATGCATGAATATATAAACATGTAGTGTTTATTATGAACCAGTATAAATGTGTTTCGAATGAGCCTCTGAGTCATGGCAACATGAAAACTAGGTTAACAGCTTTGTTTTGTGTCAAAAATCTGACTTACAGGGTATGAAGGAAGTGGGGCAAGGAGTTATAGAAAAGAAAAGTTGCAGGAACTAGATTTTGTTAGATCAAAAAAGTACCAAAGTTGCAGGAACTAGATTTTAATAGATCAAAAAAGTATCAAAGTTGCAGGAACTAGATTACATTTGATTAGATTAAATGAATATTAGAAGATTGAGTTTAGTGCAGAATGATAAATGGAAAAGCAGTCATCATACTCGACCATATGTTGCTTTTAATTAAGTAATTACAGGTAAATGAAGTACAGTGAGGACTGAGGGGTCTGTTGATTGTTCAGTGATGAGTGTAATTGCAGTTATTATCACAAAACATCATTGCAAATGTTGTATTGTTTTCCTAGAGAACTTGATGACCTCGAGCGCAGCCACGCTTACCTGGCTGACTTAGTCGAACGAATGTCTATCCCAGTCTTCGCTGACATCCAAACAGCTCTGCTCTGCACCAACAGAATCCTAAAATCGGTCAGTAATTGCAGCTAATTTCCTAGTAATGACACTGTTATTCAGTCTAAATGCACGCATTCTTAGGTTCTTCATTCATTCTTTCATTTACTCATTCATTCATTCATTTACTCATTCATTCATTCAAAGGACTTATATGGCGCCTCTCCAAGATAATTACTCCGAGGCACTCCCAGCCCAGCCATGGTGATAGTGAACTGTCTTCAAAGCAGTGTTTATCAATGGTGAGTGCTGAATCCCTAGCTGAGACAATGCGCCTCTCCAAAATTGGTCTGTAATTCTTAACGAAGAGCAGTCCCTTGCAACTCCTGAAAGGCAGTCAGGGATCCGAAGTGTTCGTGACTTCATTTTCTTAGCTTCGCAGGCAAAAGCAAGTGGCCATTCCTCTTCCTCGTCGTCTCATCTTCCCATCAACAGTGTGTGTGTGCTCAGTGTACTAATTAAAGCTGAGTTGGCTGGGGTGAAAGTGGGACAGGAATCTCGAAGCAAATTTCTGCCTCTGACATCTTGATGGTCAGTTCATCGTGCTTACTGTGACCGTATGGAGCGCACACTAATGACAGTAATTAATTATCGTTGATCATTCATTCCAGTTGAAACGTCTAGAATTATTGAAGCTTGATACACGTAAGGATGTTTACATGATTTTTTATCGAAGATTTATTAATCCCCATAATAAACTTAAATTGCTGGTAATTTATGGTATGAAATTGAAGGTAAATTATGGTAATAAATTTGATGGTTATGGACGATTCATCATGATAGATATATTGACTTTAACATCATGTAGATCAGCGTAGGAGGCGCGTTTGAGTAGGAATCTTGAAGGGGCACCTTATAAGTGTTTGTAATAATAATAATTATAGAGTTAAATTCATTATCACAGGTGTATAATTTATTCTCCTGCGTGTTAGCCAATGTTGTGTCTCTGTAACTGTATGTCGATCACTGTTCTCAAGGGCCATGTGTTATTTTTTACTTCAGAACCTCAGGGTGGAAGATCTCTCGCTGGCCGATGGGGCACAGCCGGTGCGGTATCCTCAAGTCCGAGTTGCAAACGAACTTATGTATGTAATGAAAAGCAGACGACGCTACCGTATGATAGCTTTAGGGTTATCGTTGTAGCCTTTCATCTTTTTGGTGTTGCTTTTAATTAAAGTTTCAAGGCAGTGATTAGTTATACGAGGTATGGAGATCATGGTTAAATATTTTTGTGTGGACAAGGTTCAGTGTAATTAATCATATTTCAAAGCATTGTAAACTTAATTGGAAATATGTTATTTTGGGAGAATTACATATGTATTTATGAGGATGGGCTTTGCTGTTATTTAGAATTAATGTGCACATCACCAGTTATTTCAATAATGGCATGGTGCTGTTAAGTTCTGCCTGAGTCTTAAATTGGTGTCGAGATTGCCAGTTCATTTGGCTAAGATTTCTGTTTTAATAGCAGAATGTTTTTGTACTTCTGTTTTAGCAAAGTCAAAGATGTTTTTAATACGTTGGACACGAGTGGAGTTGGTCGGTTGTCATGGGAAGATGTAAGCTTATGTTGCTGGAAATTTATTAAAATATATGTGCTATAATATAAGCTTTATTTGGGGTTAATGGGCAACTAAATTGGGGTGAATGGGTGATTAAACTAGGGTTAATAGGTGATTAAATTGGGTTTAATGGGTGATTAAATGCTCTTGTTGTATGGTGAATGTAAATTGAGGCCTCTGTGTTGCAGTTATTGTCATTTTGTAATAACTTATGACTTGATGATTGAGATTATATATTTGTTAAGTAAAGGTGTGTTTTGCTCAAGTTGGGCTATGTTCAAATTGAACGTGTGTCTTGTTCAAGTTGAACATGTGTCATGTTCAAGTTGAACGTGTGTTATGTTCAAGTTGAACGTATGTCATGTTCAAACTGAGGTTTCAAGTTGAACATGTGTTATGTTCAAGTTGAAGAAGGGCGATATCAAATTTCCGAATAAATAAAATAAATATTGTGAAAAATAATAATTGCGGTCGCTTTGGATGGGTGTTTTCAGTTCTAAAGGCCTATGGTTGTCTAGAATTTTTCTCCTTACTACAGCTCTGCCTAGGGTACCAATGGAAATTTTTATGTATGTATCTCATTTATGTTGGAATAAAGTTATTTAACTGCTGTTATTATCATGGGCTGTGTTGATTTTTTCAGGTGCAGTTGGCATTTAGGTCAATAACAGACCACAACCTCCCGAACAATGTCTCGGCCGAGCTGAGGGCCATGACCTTCACGTTTGAGCATTTCTGCTGCCTTCTCAGCGAGTATAGATACCACGTGAGTTACGCATATTTTTTTTGCACTCTGGAACTTGGCTTTTGAGTGGCACTTTAGAAGTTAAGAGATTACGATTACGATTAGATTGTAATGTGTGGGAAGAAAACAGCATCTCTGTTAATACTTGTGCATTTCAAAGTAATTTTTCAGTTTATGGCTGAAAATGCACTCGCTAGGCGTAGGTTGTTAATTGATAAACAGTCAACAAATGGCTTAATTTTTTTTAAATGTGGTTATTTTTTGCTCACTCCTATTTTTTGTATATGGACATTTATATAGTGCCTCTGGAAGATTAACTATTCAGTGGAAGAGCCCAGGGCAAATAAACATTCTATTGGGGAATGAGTTCTAGAGGTGGAGACCTAAACATTGGCTTAGCCTGCAGATGAGGGTGGGTCGTTCCAAGCAGCAGGGCCCACAACAGCAAATGTCTGACGTTGGACCATTTACTCATACAATGTCTGTCTGTCATGGATGTAAATACATTGTTGCCTACTGGCTCATTTTTTATGACTGCACAGTTTTTATATGATCTGTTTTGATATTTCTCTGTAGAGAAAGTCACCTCTACAAGCATTTCTACACGGCTTCACTCATCTCCCTGCAAAGCTGAACAGTAGGTTTTTGTTATTTATTCGATTTTTTATTTGTTTGGCTGCATTCCAGTTTTCTTATCGTATCAGGTGACATATTCCTTTGAAGTTTGGATGAATGGTAAACCTGTGATTTTACAGTTCTTGCTGCTTATCCGGTCTTTGTGCTAAATTGACAGAACGTCCTTTTTGGGAAAATCATTTATTGCTCTCTAATTATGCACAAGATGGCACCAGAATTATAATTTCTTATTGTGCTAAGGGACTGCAAATCTAGGACTAATTATTCTTTGATGAGCAGTTGCTCGATATGTTTGTATATTTGGCTGGATGGATGTTTGTGTTTTTCATCATAGGGTGGCTACATGGTTCTTCTCCACGCCGAACGAATTCAGACGCTCGCCAGCGAGACATCTTCCTCGGTGGTAGCTGTGGTCAATCCAGGTGGAGAGATGAAACAGCCATTCCAATTCTTCTGTAAGCTGTTAACCCTACTGATTATACTTTGCTCATCTTAGTTATCTGCTGCTATCTTAGTCATTTGCTGTTATCTTAGTCACCTGATGTTATCTTAGTCACCTGCTGTAATCTTAGTCATCTGCTGTAATCTTAGTCATCAGCTGTAATCTTAGTCATCTGCTGTAATCTTAGTCATCTGCTGTTATCTTATTCATCTGCTGTTATCTTAGTCATCTGCTATAATCTTAAGTCATTTGCTGTAATCTTATTCATCTGCTGTTATCTTAGTCATCTGCTGTAATCTTATTCATCTGCTGATGTTGCAGTTTTTGGCTGCAAGAAAAGTTTAAATGATCAATGTTTTCTTCAGTTTAATGCTCTATTTTGTATTTTTGTTTCATTACTTTGGCCTCTGTACTTTGTTTTTTACACTGAACAATATTGCAGAAATAAATCACAATTAAAACATTCAGACTGACTAGTAGAAAAAACTAACTATACGACACTTTGTAGCTCAGATAAAGCACTCGCAAGTTGTAGCAGCTGTAAGCCCAAAACATGCAGCTAGAGTAGCATTACCCAATCTTTCTTGGCCGTGGAACCCTTTTGACCATTAATTTATTTCGCAGAACACCCTCCCAAACTAAACATATTCTGTCGTAGGAACAAAACTATGAGAATGCAGACAATAATTGATTTAGGCGTAGATTACATTGATAATAACGCAAATATCGATGACAATACATGAATTCTTTTTCATATAAAGCCATACACAGAGTGATCGATACCAAAGATAATAACATAGACCTTAAATTTATTCACAATTAAAGTTTTCTGCGGAACCCTTGTCTTCACCTCACGGAACCTTAGGGTTCGGCGGAACACAGTTTGGGAAACACTGAGTTAGAGAATCTAGGTGAGGTAATATGTTAATAAGTGTTAATAAGTGAGCTGTTTGATTGTTTGGGTGCTTATCTTGTAAAATTAAAGTGATGATTAACGTTCTGTGTCAGAGCCTTGAGATGCGACTGTCCTATGGAAGATGGTAGTGCTAAATAAATAAATACAAAACAGTTGATGGCGGTGCTGATGACGATGATGATGGTTGTGATTATGATGATTGTTTTCAGTAAGCATGGGATCTCGTTCTACAATCCTCAGATGGAAGACTGGAATACGCATTATATCCCACTGGAGGCTGCCGTAAAGGACGGCTGCAGGCTGTTACTCTACGTCATTACGGACGACACGAGGGCCATGACTAGCATGCTAGAGGTCATCATCATCACCTTCTAATTACCTCTTATATCTTTTTTTATTCTGAAATTTGATATCGCCCTTCTTCCAATGTCTTTTGCTCAGAAGTGCACATGCCTCGACGGTGCAATTGCAGTTGTACTGCAGAGCAATTGTACGCAGAAGATTTGCTCAAGGTCACTACACAGTGACGCCTCGAACGAGGGTCGAACTCGCTCACTCAGCGCACACTGACCGTTACGGGTTGACCGCTCTAACCGATTAGCCACCGTGCCACATGATTGATGTGACATGGTCTGTAAACATGTCATGTTGCAATGGATAAGGATGTTGACTGGTAACATTGGTCTAACATAAGCATTAAGCACCATCACCAGCAGTATTTATAATAGAATTCATGTGTATCATGCGAGTTAACCTTCAGACTGGTGCAGATTTAAAACTACCCTTGATTGACCACCTTAGTTTCGCCACTAAGTGTGTTGTCATTGGCCACTTGGAAGAGATTGAGTAACAGTTATTTTGGAGCATGTCTTTGTATATTTGATTGACTGAAACGTTTACAGAAGAATGATGTGAATTGGCAAGAATGAATAGGGTGTTAAGAATGAATTTGGTGATTATTGACAGACTCTGATCATGTATGTATGGATGTATGTATGTATGGATGTATGTATGTATGGATGGATGTATGTACTTCCACTTTAATGTCACTCCTTAACGTGCAGGATAGTATATCGACCCCAATAGATCGTAATGAATATTCTCTAGGCATATCCATTGATATTGCGAAAGCTTTTGACACCGTAAGTCACGATATATTACTCATTAAGTTAGAAAACCTTGGTATCCGTGGCATAGCTCTTAATTGGTTCAAAAGTTACCTTACCCATCGGTACCAACAGGTAAAATGTAATGGTTTTATATCTTCTCTCAGTTTACTAAAATATGGAGTTCCACAAGGCTCAATCTTGGGGCCAATACTTTTTAAAATTTTTATTAATGATCTGCCTAATGTCTCTTCCGTGCTCCAGTTCTTGCTTTTTGCTGACGACACAAACATCTTTGCTTCCCATAAATCATACGAAAAATTATTTGAAATAGTGAACCGGGAGCTGGAGCATGTTAGTGACTGGTTTAGGTCAAATAGGCTGTCCCTGAATGTCACTAAGACAACCTGCATTTTATTTAGCTCCCATCGCAAACAGATGCCTCAAATCCAAGGAAAGCTTTACTTAAATAACATACCAATACCGAAAGTAATAACAACCAAGTTTCTGGGTGTTCAAATTGATCAACATCTCACATGGAATGATCATATACGACATATATCAATTAAAATGGCTAAAAATTTAGGAATAATAGCTAGAGTTATGCACCTATTGCCACCCAGTATACGAATTAGCTTATACTACACTATGATCCACCCGTATTTATCGTACTGCAACATCATCTGGGCTTCAAATTATCCCTCAAGATTAAAACACCTTGGTATTTTGCAGAAGAGAGCTCTCCACATGATAAATGGCAGTCACTTTCTCGCTTCATCCCAACCCATCTACAAAGAACTTGGGATTTTGACTATTGAACAGCTGACCAAGTACCAAACTCTTCAATTCATGTATAAATACACACACAGTCAACTACCCCCTATGTTCAGTAACTACTTCTCCTCCCTATCTGTTTTAAACCCATACAATGTACGAACCTCCGCCAACTACAGACCTGTATTTTGTAGAATCAATACACGAATGTTTTCAATTAGATACTTTGGCCCAAAAGCTTGGAACAGCCTACCAGAGGAGATACGCTCCCAAAAAAGTTTCCATACACTTAAAAAAAGAATACGCGAATATTTGGTTATCTGATAATTTCCGGTCATGTGTACACTTATATGCACAAACTTATCGTCATTATCGTCATCAAGCACTTAGTTAACTAGTTACTAGTTAAGAATTTTTTCTTCTTCATGTTTCATCTACATACCAGCTGCCACGATTACTAATAACATTAGGGTGACCCGACTACAGGACTTGTGTCCTTTTTGGGTGTTTTTCCTTATTGGCTCCATTCCTGAATAATTTGATTTGAATTATGTCTGTTTTTGCTTTACTTCTTGGATCAATAAAAAAACAGTTGTTAATGTTAAAATGTTTATGTTAATGTATGGATGTACGGATGTACGGAGGTACGGATGTATGGATGTCAGTGGTTGTGATGTACTGTTTTTATTGTAAGCGCAGTTTGGCCGTGTTGTGATGGTATTGTTGTGCTCTTTATTTTCAGGCTGGTCATTTCATTGGTCAGGGTTGTAATATCGTTCTTTGCATTCAGGACTTAAAACATGGAATTCAGATCGACAATGAAAAGGTCAGCAAATCTTATTAGACTTATTTTGAGGTTTTAAGCCGCGTGATACATTGTGGTCTATATAAGACATGTTTGGCTGACTTGACCATCAACATTGTTCTAAACAAATTAAATGGATTTTGTTTTGTACAAATTTGTGAACAATTGTTTCTGCTATGAAGCAGTATAATTTGTTATTAACAAAACCAGGGGCATAGCAAATAACCTCTGATGCCCTTGGTTTTGTCATAACTACCTACCTATCTATGTTGGTGTGCGGAGAAGGAAAGAGAAAACGAGGGCGCCCAAGGAATAAATGGATGGACGAGATACAAGAAAGAACCGGAATGAATCCGAAGGAATTAAGGGACGCGACCTCGGAGAGAAAGCAATGGAGAAGGTTTATCATGACGGTCGCTAGACTTCAACGAACTGACAGCACAAGGTGACAAGGTGACCTACCTATCCTCAGAGTGGGAAATGAATTCCAACCTCTGTTTCCCTAGTGACACAAGAGCTTTACTTTATGGTGTATTTGAAGTTATGCTGTTCAGTCTAAGATGCCGGTTAGCTGGAGACTCTAAGCCTGATACAATCTATCGGTTAAGTTTCATATGTGTGTGTCGGCCGATCACTCATGACCCCTCTTTTTTGTTGTGCATTGTTTGCTAAATGATGTAATCATAATTTGTACTCAGAGTGGCGCTACATAAATGTTCAACTGCAATTATTATTGTAGTGCATAATTGTCATCCTTGGGATGGACATAATTATGCATGACATAAATACTTGAGCAATATAATACAGAAGTTAACCGGATTACCATAATATTTACCTGATTTCTGTTCCAGCTTTCGCAAAACGCTGTCGGCGACTACAACCGAGCACGAACATATCTGGCTGATTTAGCAAATCGTGACAGGGTACCAGTGTTTGAAAATGTCGCCGAGGCAGTGAACTGTGCGGTGCAGCGGCTCACCACAGATTATGGCAATATTTCGACGAACGGCCTGTAGCATTTGTGACAACTTGAAATTGACTGCAGTTATTTGTTTAGGAGGATTTTGAAAAGAATTTCTTTAAACTTTAGCATCAACAGTTTATTTTGCAATGCCTCACACTGTTTTAGGACAGATTTCATGAATTTCTTCAGTTGTTCTGCGGAAACTGTTCTGAATGTTTAGAGCACTGACTTTGGATTTTGTTTTTTCAATCATCATAGGTTTGTCGATCGATCGTGTTCGATACAGTATGTTAACCACCATCATGTTCAAGTTTTCCGCTACATTTGTATGGGTGAAGTGAATTGGATTGCAGTGCAGATGTAATCATGTTTTCTCAGTTTGGGTCCAGGCTGCACATAACACTTTTATGAACAATGCTAGAAATTCAGGTTGTGCCTCAGATTTAATTCAGTCTATGTAGAACACAACAGTCTATTGGTTGTGTGCTTGCCTGGTAACACGTAGAGTGACGGTTACTCTGTATGGGCCTGGAGCTAGTCATTTACTCACAGTCCTTCAGTGTCATTGACTGATGCTCGTGAATAAGCTGATGCCCTGCGCTTGGCTTTCAAGTGGCGCTTTAGAAATTTGGAGATTATGATTACGATGTTTGGTCATTAGATAGTGTTGCTAAATTAATTAAATTCTATTAAAAGTAATAGAATTTCTTTGGAATGAGAAAAATATGAACATAAGTAATGACTATGTCCAAAATTTTTGGATCTAATAATTCATGAAATATTGAAAATTTGTTGTCACATTCTGTTGGCTACTTGGAGATTTTATTTTACAGTTTATCTTTGCTTGAATGAATTGGATTGAAATGAGAGAATGCAGTGGGTGCCTCATTTGAAGGTGACATGTTACCATGCACCATATTAAGATACCTATATAGCATGTTATTTGCATTGATAAATTATTTATTAGTTGCACTTGATCATTTTGCATTCTGTTCTTGTTTGGAAAACTTGAAAGATCGGCATGCTTGATCAAACTTCTAAATCTTTCGTAATATGTTAGATATCATAATTAGATTAAAATTTTTGGTGATTATTAAATAATATAACATGATAAGCAGAACATGGGATTTTAGTAATTTTCAGAAATCATTAAATCTATGGTAAAACCATCAGCAAAATGGTTGTCAAGTTTTAAATTTAGGTTGCATTTCCTGTTACAGTGTACTCTGATTGTTACCAGTGTTCGTGGTAGCTGTACTTTTGAAATGTTTCAGCATTAACTGTATCGGTGTTGAGTGAGATTGAGAACTGAACAACATTAGGCCATTCTGTATATGCAAACAATAGGTTTATTCCAAGCTATGCAACTGAAATTGGTGAATGCAATATTTCTGCTCGCACCTATTATATTATTTGCTAAAGTGTAGCAAGTACTTGAACTGAGAAGGAAGGAATAATGATAATAACAATAATAATAACAGTAATAATAACAGTGATAGTAATTTTTCTAGGTATACCAAGTAACAATAGCTGCGAATATTTGCCCAGTGTTGCAAATATCCTTAATTATCTGTTGAAGAAATTTACTAGCGAGACTATTTGGATGTGTACTTTATTAAATCGAATGTGAAATATTGTGTGGAATGTGCTGCATGTGGGTTTTGCTCTACCAATATATTTGGTGTTGTAGCTAGTTCTCAACTCGTATTAAACCGAGAAATCTTTTGTTCTGACATAGTAATTCAATAGCACTTTTAAAAGAACTGGGAACAAGATTAGTTGGGCACTTCTTCAAGGTTTAATTTTTTGTATAAAGTAATACTTGTAATTTTTTTCTGAATAGTTACTTTACACCAGGTTTTTAAACAATATATTTCCGAATACATCTTTTACGATTTAGTTATTACAATGTACAACAAAAACATTTATAGTAGTTCACATTTGCACCGGGTTTTTATATAGTGCACATTTACCGGTATAACATTTAGGAAAACCATTAACAAAATATTAATTACAGCATATGGCAAAACTTGATTTTCTACATGATGAAACATTTGATCCCAGAGTGCTCTGTTTTACAATATGCTTTAAATATAATTACAAGTTTCTTAAATAAACAGGCATCTGTGGACAAAACATAGCCTACTATTCTCACAGAATGTATAATCTAGAAAAGACTTATTCACTGATTGGTACCCTGATACATCATAACCGAGTGTTTCTTTGGTAGAAGAACTTTGCACAAACTATGATGATTGTCAGTCGTGGTTGAATGTTTGAAGGCCACCGTTATTATCTATAAAACAAACAAAAAGATGTGTGGCATTAATTTAAAACAGATTGTTATTACAACAGGGTTCTACATTGATGAATAATATTGCCTTTATTCTGTTTATAATCATTCCTTATCTTGTGCTTTTGACTAAATTAGGATGGTATTTAAAAATTAGCTTCTTTGATAGGTTGTATTTTTTTGATTATTTAATGCTGTGGAGTGGATAAATTCTTCAGTTGTTTTGGTGATACCAGATAAACTAGTATGTTGATGATACCAGTTTACAAACCAGTTTATTCTGTGATGCCAGAATAAACTAGTCATTTATTGATTTTCTGTGGCTTCATGAAATCTGATAGATGCTGTGGACAGTTTTTATATTGAGTTACGTATCAAAGTTGCGCTGACCTCGAGAGACAATGTCGTCGTGTGCTCCAAGACATAGCGTTACTCCCAGCTGGTTCTGGGTTTAACAGTCTTGTGATGGAGCACAAAAGCTTCACGCTTCCCATGACTTTGGTTGTATATTTAAAATGACCATGACAACTTTGCACTTGAGTTTGGCTTATGAGTCAACTCCTTCTTGTGACTTCAACTTCTGCTTTCGGTGAGATTCAGAGAGTGGGATGTGTTTGTGCATTTTTTTTTATGTTCGTTCTTACGGGGAATTGGCTGTCAGATTGAAAATGCATCTTAGGATAAACTGAATGAAATTTTGCAAATCTAAAGTTTTTTTGTCAGTTTGTTACTGAAATTTGACACATTTTACCTGCTATCTGAACACTGGTGCTAATTCTTGATTCAACTGAGTTTTACAAGGTTAGGATGTTTTAAACAAAGGCACTGTTTGTTAATGTGCTGTGGCGCAGTTGGTTGAGACCATTCACTAAGAGCTTCATTACTTAGCATTAGGCAGATAAATTAACATCCCATTGGGATTTTACTGGTTAGCTACCTGTCGTTGTTAAGCCAACATTGCAATTCATTCTATATATAAGTACATGTCAACAGGCAGCATTCAGAGCACTCAGAGCATGATGATTCTTGCACAGAGACCATATTCGTGTTCTGATGAAGATTTTCAGTCAATTATTCAGAATCCCTGTAGGACGGCAATTGACAGATAAGACTGCCCAATATTTTACTTTACATTACAATTTGAAAACCGATGAAGTTTCTGCAACTCATTAGGGGATGTCCATAAGTATTACATACTTGATTATGTACAACTATACTTAGACCCTTACATAGCCTGCATGGGGCCTGTGTTACATAGGGCTGCTCAGAGCCTTATATCGTTGCCAAGCTCATTAAGTAAACCGAAATTAATAAGTTTTGCCATTCAGTGGTCATGTCATTTTGAATTGCATTGCCTATAGAGTTGCAATAATGTCGAATGCTGGTTTATTTGTATTCAATTTATGATCCGATTTTCATCATCAAGTACAACATTTTTGAGATTAAGTTATATAGACTGCAGGTTGTGTCTTTGACTGTTGCCTTTGCACTCTAGATCCTAGTTGCATAAAATTGAACATGTCGAATTGCATTGCAGTCGTCACTCACCAAACATGGTGCAACAATTTAAACTGCAGAATAGTTGTGTTTAAACAGAATCGAATTGTGTTGTTGTAGCAAGAGATTTAAGAGTTTAGAGTTAACATGCAGTTGGGTATTTTTCACCTCAAATTTGCATTTCTCAATGACTTTGCACATGTTAAACAGGTTTGTAATGATAATAATGATATCAGAATTTCAATTGATAATTGCCTATTTGTCTTATTGCTGAATGATGGCAGACAATTCCTGAACTGATTGAAAGGAATGTTTTCTTTTAATTTCTTTCGTTTTTCACTCGATAGTGTTTTTGGATTTGTGTTTTCTGCTGTGGTGTGAAATTGAATTTTTTGCATTTAAGTTTTTGAGGTAGCTTCAAGAAAAGTAATGAATTTCAATAGACCAGCTGATTTTATTCTGTGAATTAAGACTTTAAATATTTTCATGTGTGTTGAAAAGAAATTTTCATAGTGTCTGAGTACTAGACATAGATTTACTTGTCAAATCTGTGCATATTGGTAGTTTCTGCAATTTTCTTGACCAATAGCAGCTGCCCAAAATGACTTAATACGGCCCGATGGTATTGTGTAGTGCCCTAGTTAATTGTTCCACTTAAGACGCTTTCCAGAATGCCCAAGTGTATGTGTGTGTTTTGTAGGTGGTTGACGTTTGTGTGTCTGTCTGTTCGTCTGTCTGTCCGTCCGTCCGTCTGTCTGTCTGTCTGTGTGTCTGTCTTTTTTTGTCTTTGTCATCCGTTTTCTCACCGGCTGTTGGAGACGATTCTATTTTTATCATGATCTTATTTTAGTAGGTCAGTTTGAGGCTCTTGGATCCGAGGCTCCGGTAAGATGGCTGATGTACAAGTCCACCTTCAGACACAATTGCTCAGCGCCATCGACTGATGCTTTGTCATTAGATAGTGGCGCTATATGGATGCACAGTAATAACATTTCTTGTTAAATAGAAATTGCAGTTGGATACATTGCATATATCAACAGTAATGCCGCAGAAAACTAAAGTAAGGGTCTGGTTGCATTTGGTATATATAGAGGCCTTAATGTGAGAACAATTTCAACTTACTGTCCGTCTGGTTGGCGTTCTGGTATATATCTTCGTCGGAATAACCTAGAAAAGAGTAAATTAAGACAATTATCTGGACTTTTGTGTAGAGCAAAGTTGATGACTTGATAAAACAAGGCTCTGGAAAGCCGACATTAAATGGTTTGTTAGAATGGAGAATGCTCGGCACTGGATTGAGAAATGTATGATACAGGCGCTGCACATAAGCGGAGTTTATTACGAAAATTACGTTTTGTTTGAGCACAATGAAGGCTATATGTATAATAATATTGTATATCCAGCAGCAAATGTAGTGGCCCAGGGAACCAACAACTGAGAGGCACAGGCCCAAAATGTGTTAAATAGTGGACGACCAGTGCCTTGTTAAGTGCGAATTTTTGCCACCTGACTAATCGGGGAGCCCAACTTTTTAAGTCGCGCCACTGTATATACATTTGGTGCTTGCTACCAGTATCTTTTATCGGTTTCAGTGTGTGGAGACGTGAAGAAAGGGGTGGTGATGGGCGAATGCACCCATCGAGGGGAGGGTGGTGATTGTTCCAAACAAATATCACACTCTGGCACGTGGTACGCAGAGTAACACCGGGTAAATTAATGAAGTCGCAAGTGCAAAAGAATTAACTTACTCAATAATACTCAGTTCCCTAAATCAAAGTGTAGCCAAGGATATTCTTTACAAATATTGCCGCCCACCCACCAACATTTACGCTTATCTCCCCTTGGGATTTCCACTTCAGCTAATAATTTGATAATGCCCTCCTTACAGAAAGTTCAGAAGTGCACCTTGAAGCCGGGCAACCATTAAGAGCCATGGTTCATAGGCAGATTGGAAGAGATAGGTTTCAGGTTTGAGCGAAAGACAGACTCATCGAGAGAGTTGCGAACATGAGGAGGTAAAGAGTTCCAGATGGAGGGACCGGCAACACTGAATGACCGCCGGCAGAAGACAAGACGTGCAGGTTACTAGGAACAACGTACTTCCATGGAAATGCTGATCTAAGAGAGGAGAGGCCTTTAACAGAGCTGCAAAAGTGTGACCATGGAGGACAGATAAGACTGCAGATGATCGGTGCGTGCTCTGTACATAGGAGTGCCAGCTTGTAGCAGATACGGTTACAGACAGGAAGTCAGTGTAGAGAACGAAGAGCAGGTGTGATATGGTCTCGGTAGGAGAGTCCAAGGCACAGTCGTGCAGCCTGATTGCAGTATTATAGTTAGCGGAAGCAGTGTGCATTCAGGGAGGCCATAGAGTACTGCTTTGCAGTAGTCAAGTCGCGTCAGAATAGGGCAATGTAGGCTATCAGTGTTTTCAGTGATGCAGTGTCAAGAATAGAGCGAAGTCGTCGGATTCTCCGAAGATGAAACAGGCATGTCCTGGAGATTGCAGCAATTTGAGGTTTGAGAGAAAGGTTTTGAGTCTAGGATGACTCCAAGATCCCGAACAGTGAGTGACGGAGAGAGTACAGAAGAGGAGGTAGAGAGTGAGAGCTTTTTTGCGTGGGTAATAATATTACATGGATGGACCCTTACGGATAATTGGCGTTTATAGCAACAGATAAAGCACATATACTTGGAGCAGAACAGAGTAATTGCAACTTCTGTTGCGCGTGTGTTTAATGCACAAGGCATCAACTGATGACATACCAAATACCAAAGATGAGCACATGTACTTACTCGCGTCATAAGTATCATCGTAGCCTTGGTTTGAGCCCAGCGACCTTTCGATTTCCAGCTTTATGCAGTCGTGAATAAACACGTATTGAGCCTGGAATTTGGTACAAAATTTTGGTACAAAAAGATACAAAAGAAGATATATATATATAGTCCCTACGTGCTTCAAGTTCATTTCGACCAATGCGACAGAAAGTGACGCAAATTTAGTCGCAACAAAATTAATGACATATATGATCTATAGTTTATTAAAAAAATATTTGAATGCAGGCCTATTGAAAGTTATTTCATTCCGATTCCTACCTGTGTCTTTCCTTTTCTTTACGTAGGGCCTAATAAGTAATCTTATTGATATAGTAAGGTGAAATGTAATCTTAGAGCTAAATAAATAACTTACTATATATGCTGGCGCTACAATCACTGCCACTACCATTACTCCCCTACTACTACGACCCTAACACCACTAACAATGTTAGCATTACCACTAATATTAATAAATTAATAAAGCATAATAAATTACAACATAATAATAATGCACACTGAAGCATGCCCTATTTGAATATGAGAATTTCACACAGACAATACTATAATTGATAATTAAATAAATATATGATATTAACACACTGCATTAATCAGTCGTTTTAATAGCATTATGCTAATATTGAATATGATAGTATATTTAAGAAAGTATAGTTTCCATAGATAAAATAACCTTAATATTGATTTTAGATATCAATGGACTGTTGACCCTACTTCTGTTTGAACCATGAGGCAGCGATTTTCTCGTAACTGTAGCACCATTTTGAAGATGTCGATTGTATCAGCTCGTGGAAGTTCTCTCAACAAACGATCAAGGACAATGAATGTTCCCGTCCGCCCCACTCCAGCGCTGGACAGAACAGTCATCAAATGCTAATAATGCCTGAATGCTTAAGCAATTTTGTGGGCCTGGCAGGGCTGGGAAGCAGAGGCGGCGATCCTGGGGGGGGGGAGTGTTCGAGGGGACAAGTCCCCCACCTCTTACAGAGATGGGACACGTTGTACGTGTGTCCCCCCCACATTGCCTACCCCTCTCATTGGGTGTCCCCACCTGTCAAACGAGATTGCCACCTCTGCTGGGAGGGCCTTTCACGAGTATATAGGCCTATGTGGAGCGCCTCTGAGTACAACGCATATCATCGTTGTTATGGATGCGTCGTTAAATAAACTCATATCAGTCAGCATCTGAGTATGTATATTTAAGGGGCGCAATGTTATATTTCATTGATTGATTGAAAGATTGATTGATTGACTGACTGACTGACAGTTACTAATGCATGATGTGGTCCACCAATAAACGAACTGACGAGTAACCCACTTATAATAAGCGTCATGAAATGATTGAATATCTCTAATCTAATCCTATTGCTTCCTTGGTACTTCAAGAGCGAGCAAGTAAAGACCTAAAATTCACTGGACGAAGTTCAATGAAAATCATCCTGCAAGTCAGAGAGAACAAAACTCTGGTTACGATAGGTCAGGAAGTTGAGACAGCACAGTCTTAAGTTTGGATCACAAAGACATTAAAGAATTGAAAGAGCCACAGACTTTGAATCCGCAGAGACACAGATTGGCTAATCCTAATTCTGCTAATTTTCACAGGATGGCTAATCCTACTCTGCTTTCCCAAGCTCTAAGTCAGAACTACACCATGACATCTTCCCTCCTCATCACCGACTGCGTATTATCTGGCTAGAGAAGCAGATATGCCATTGTTTAGGACTATTTTAAATAACCCCGGTCATGTCCTGAGGAAACACTTGCCTGCACCTCGTTCTAGCAAGTACAACCTGCGGTTTCGTGTCCATGAATTCATTCACCTTACCACGCAAGGACGACCGCAACTTCATGCATCGCCTCCTGTATAGAGATAAGTTTTGAACTAAGGGGAAATGTAGAAGAACTGTAGGTGTCTGACTCTGGTGCACAGACTGGAATAAATTTAACTCTTTAAATTAAGTTGCGGTTTGTCAGCTTGATTGCGATTAAACGAATATTGAATTGAATTGAAGCTGCAGTTTACCTGCAGTGGATGATCATTGGTGGGTCGACGCTGTTGCCCGTGGAACTGCGGACTTCTCTGACGAAGTGGAGGAGCTTTTCCGGTTCGACTGGAACACCGAAGTCCGGCCAAGAGGCGAAGTGGAACTGAAGGACTTCGCGGATCTGTGAACTCTGTTGTTTTAATAAGAAAAGTAAGCCTACTCAAGAGTATATATGAAAAGGCTGACCATTGTTTAGTTGCTGGTTAACGACGTTGCCTAGTATTACAAAAAGATTATTAGCGTCACCCTCCTCCGTTAGTCAGGCACGGGACTGGTACCACGAGAGAACGAACACTGGCAGAGTCCCAGAATTCAGACTGCGGAGACACCGTCCTCACCCATAGGCCTATCTTCGAAAGAATCTAACGTACGACTTATCATATATAATCGTAGCCTAAACACAGATTACTAATTAGTAATTTGCAACTGTGTAGGGCCTAGATTTGTCATTCCTTATGACGACTCGATGCAGGAACCGGATCCTGATGATCGTCACGGGACTGAGCGGTTCCAGAAGAACTTAATGATGTGAAGGACAAGTCATTTGCGAACAGAGTCTGAGGACATATTATATATACATGTATATGTATATATATATACCATATATACCATGATATATATATATATACCGTGATAGGTGAAGCTGAGTGAGCGTAGACTGCTGTAAAGATATTTGTTCTTTGTTCTCCACCCACTGGAATGGTCTAGTAAACAAAGACAGCATATATATTTCTCGTGTAGCTGTGTAAGGACCTTGAGCAAGTCCTTCGCGCACAATTGCTCTGCATTAGGCCTACTACTGCAATTGCGCCGTCGATGCGTGTGCACTTCTGAGCAAAAAATGGTGGAAGAAGGGCGATATCAAATTTCAGAATAAATAAAAAAATAAAATATATACACTTATACATATATACACCAATGAGTAACTTATATACATAATGCCTCATGAATCTGCACATACATGCACGAAAAAATAAATAAGTTCATCCAAACATTACATGCTTATACCCATGAGTCTGCTTATAGGCCCTACTGTGACACACATTAGATATAATAGATTATCTTTATCCCTCCTACTTACCACTGATATTCTAAGATTCCGGATGACGTAATAGTCCATGTGTGATTCTGATATTAGCTGCACATCGACGTGGCGATAGCGCGATGGTCCATTCTCCCTCTCCGGCCAATATTTGGCACACTTCTCCTGTTACAGTACAGGAAATTCGTTGTGATAGTCATTTTTTTAAATTATATTTCGTAGGAGTCAACTGCGCAAGGAATCAATCGATGCATCACTAAAGCATCAGGTCAATATCTAAGGAAATGGTCGAATCCGCAAGACAGAAAGGAAGGCATACGAATACGAAGGTAATTATGATCCACAGATTACTGAAAGGAAGGTAAGTAGGTAATTAGGATCGACAGATTACAGAAAGGAAGGTAAGAAGGTAATTATGATCAGCAGATCACAGAAAGAAAGGTATGAAGGCATTTAGGATAAATAGATAACAGAAAGAAAGGTAAGAAGGTAATTATGATCCACAGATTACTGAAAGGAAGGTAAGTAGATAATTAGGATCGACAGATTACAGAAAGGAAAGTATGAAGGTGATTAGGATACACAGATTACAGAATGGAAGGTAAGAAAGTAATTAGGATTAACAGATTACAAAAGGGAAGGTAGGAAGATAATTAGGATCAACAGATTGCAGAATGAAAGGTATGGAGGTAATTAGGATCAATTGATTACAGAAAGGAAGGTACGTATGAAGGTATTTTGGATCAACAGATTTAAGTCATATTCGTAAGACAGAAAGGCAGAAGTATGTAAGAAGGTATAGTTAAGTACTGACGGTTGGGAATGCAAAGGAGTGCACATTTCATGGGCTTCTGCACAGGATGGCTAGTCTTATTCTGCTTTCTAGGGTCTTCTTGCAACACGTCTCGGATGCTTCTGACAAGACTTGCATTTCATCTTAACATGTCGCTTGATTTTCTAACGAGTCTTAGAAGCCCCATCGATTGCTGCATTGAACAATACGATAGAGTATATAGAGGCGCTACGAAAGTTCTTTTGTATTAAGCATTTATCAAGCGCCACTGCTTAACGACCAAGCATCAATCGGTACTTGCTCAAAGACCCATACATAAGTAGGCCTAACCATTTAAGACGAGGTTCAAACAAACACTTCTCCCCATTACAATGTGCAAGGCGTCCAACCAAGCGACCACCGTGTCGTATTCAGTTGAATCATATTATTATTGTTATTACTATTATTACTATTATTATTATTATTATTACTATTACTATCATCATCATCATCATCATCATCATCATCATTATCATCATCATCATCATCGTCATCGTCGTCGTCGTCATCGTCGTCGTCATCGTCGTCGTCGTCATTATCATCATCATCATCATCATCATCATCATCATCATTATTACAGCCGTTTTTTATAGCGCCCCTTCAAGGCCATCTACTCAGAAGCGCTAAGCGCTCCATTGAGACAATTATTGTGTGCTGAGTAGATGAATTTGAATCCGAGACGCAGTAGGGTTACCTAAGATGGCGCCATCTATGGTTGGTGTATTATAGGGAAGGGGACTTTTATAACGCGCTATAGCAACATATACAAATTATGAGGAGTTTAGGCACTAAACTCAAATCTGCCATTAGGAATCATGCGTCTGGTTGCAGCAACATCGATTTCATATCAAGAAGACAACACAAATAGGCCTATTATAGACAGATTTAGTATGTGGGGTGTGAAGCCCCATGCAGGTTTGGTTTTGGCAATTCATGGATCAGCCACTATACCAGTCCTTAAATTGTTTGGGTTAATCAGTGACTGTTTCGCTTAAATATAGTATGCACGTCACTAAGCGATGGCGCTTCAAAGCCAGTCTGTAAGAACTATCGAATGACCCGGTTGACTTACCCGACCTCTCTCCGTGAGATTGGTAAGCATTACGATCACCCGACAGTTGTGCTCCCAGACCATTTGCCAGAAGTCGTCGATTGTGCTCTCGAGAGGACCTTGACAGGCGATGAACTCTCGAATTCCTCTCTCGTTCTACACACGTACATGTATCAAATAACCCAAGAACGTTTCAATACAGTCAGAACTACGATCGCACAATCCCAAACTATTTCACGATTAACAAGCGTAGTATGCATAAGCTAGTAATCGTTGTATCGGCGTTTCTACGGCGCTACTCGAATGCTAATCGCAGGTAGCCGGATTTCCTACGAGAACTACGTCAAGCTGGAGAACAACAGAGTCCATTCCCCAGTGGATCAGACAGACAGACAGGCAGACAGACAGACACACAGACAGAAGGAACTATATGATAATGTAAGTAGTCGTGTATGTAATCACCGCAACACATTTTATGATAATATTTATGATCCAGTGAAAGATGGTATTAAGAAAAAGACTCATATGTTCATCAATGAGGCAGAGGTTTATATATATATATTCATACTATATATATATATGTATATATATATAGTACTATACATAAAGTGCTATTGTATATAAACCTATATGAAAAGTTAAACGATTTAATAGGCATATTCAAAGAAAAGCTTAATAAATCGTAATCTTAGGCTGGTATAAAGGCCAATTGTTGCGAGGGAAGCAGTGAACCTACAGGTATGTAACTAGCGTTGATGTAATCGGACTCTGGACTTTCATCGTCGTCGTTGGTCGTTCGTAAGGTCACCCTCGAATGGTCAACTGTTGTCATCAAATTAACAAACAGTTCAAAGGTCAGTAATTCTGTTCTGTCAAGAGATTCTGTTGCTGCTTGATAAAACTCTGGAATCAGGGTGTGCTTTATAGGGTTGAGAGCTCCCCCTCCTCCGATTGCTCAAGATGACCTCTCAATGGAGATACGTTTCCTATGACATCCATCTTGTAACGACCATTCTGACATGACGCAGCTTGTCTCTTCTCCATCTAGCCCAATTGTCAAACTATAAGGAACCCTCTGAGACAATCCATCGTCTACTACATGGATGGAGACCGCGCAAAAGCCAACACAGACTTTAAAAAAATCACTAATTATGAATCCAATTAACGGCATAGTCTCCAAGTTAAAGCGATAATTATTATGAATCTTATTATGAATCTATGTAAACTACACAATATCAGATTAGATTACTGTTTACTAGGTAGGCCTATAGGTGAACTGTAGGACCACTAACAGTGTACTTTTATCTGCCCAAGGTTACCATTTGATACAACACACCCTGTGGTAACCATAAGATACCGGTTCAGTTGTTGCTGAATATTTATATAGCACCTTCAGAACCTGTAAAAATCGATCGATGCAGAACACTAAGAGCAAACATTAATGGCAATTTTGACATCATGACGCAGCCGTGCGTATGCAGTGTTGGCGACTTCACATTCTTAGCTTTGTCATAATGAGTAGAGTGGTCATTCCACTACCTGACTAGCCCGGAAGAGGTCCTCACCAGCTTTGAAACCAACTCCCTAAGTTAGCTTTTCGTGGATTGTAGGATTCTATTTGCATTGACTAAAACCAAAGACGGTGGGGGCGGTAACCAAGTCAACGATTTTGGGTTCGCGTCTGCTGAACAGACTCCGCGAAACGATTCTGGTCAAGTTGTTCGTGTAGCTGCTCAACATTGAGAATTACAGTACATCGAGCTGATGATTATTCATTGTTCATTTAATTTTGGGGAGTATGAGAGGCTGATTCAGCTTCTGTTCCTCATTGAATCGTAGACCCACCAAGAGATATTGCACATGAATAACCAAGAGATTTGTAGGCCTACATTATTATGGACTATAATTAGCTAGATTACTGCTGGGAATGTCCAATGATCATGTCTAGTGAATTACGTGTTTGTTTAGGATTGTTCGTGTTAAGTATTGTTTACTCTTCTACGTTTGCAGTACAAAAATAAATAAATAAGACAAAAAATTAAGGATTAACGTTGGAAATACTCACATGGGAGAATATTAACAAAACGGTTTTTCACTCGATTCCTTGGCTTCTCAGCGGCCGTCCAAGGTCGCTTCGCACACTGGTTTTGTATCGACTAATTAAGAAGCCAATCAGTCGAATTAGGAAGCAGTTGTCATGCTCAAATTGTGATCAGCCGCTAATTAATCTCTCTAAAGGGCTATAATTAAATTCAGAGGATCACTCGCATTGCACAATGGTCAATTTAATTGCTTTGTTAATTGCAAGACTTATTATTATTCGTTTACTATAAAAAGTTAAAGCATCTCATGCCAATTCTAAGTATGAATTGGTTAATTTAGAGGCAGCAATCAGTTTTATCACAGTGTCCAGCGTAAGAAAGACAACTGATTCTTTTTCTAGCTGCATTCCAGTTTTGTTAGAAAGAGTCTAAATCTTTCTTCTGCATTACTGGATCTTACGTAAATTGCATGTTACGCCGGTGATGCAGTCGAACTGAACTATTTAACGCTTTGGATAATGTGGATATATCTAATTTAACGCGTTGTGAACGAGCTGCATTGGCTTCCAAGTCACTTTTTTGACATTTTGTACACCATCTCGCCGTTAAATTGTTAACGGATATCCAGGCTCGCTGGCGAATCCGCTTCCTTTACGCTGCAACTGTAGAATCAATCTGCAAGCTTAATTTTTAAACTCTCGACCTCTGACCTGATATTCGTCGTTGAACTCCAAGTCTGAATTCCGATGCATCTCAATAACGCGGGCCGGGAAGTCTATTACTCGAACGGGCTTTGCCCTGAAACATTTATCACACCGACTTTGCGACATTCATATATACATATATATATATATATATTTATGTATATGGCGTATGTAGCGTACTTGTGTCGGTGTGTGTATGCGCCTTTTGGTACTTGTGTGAGCATAAAATACTCAATAATATATACAGAATCACTCTCAATTGATTTCTCTCTGAAACAGGGTCTTTTCAAATCAAATCAAAACCATTTTTTATTATCTTTAAGGTCTTGGGCAAGACCTTAAACGACGTCGAATTGATAATTACCAGAGAAACTTCGAGTCTACCTAGGATTACATTACGTGAATAGGGGATGTAATAGTAGTAATATGCAGGGTTAAGGCAATCTTATTGCCACATTCTACCGACGTTGGCATCATCCCTATCCTTACCCCTCGACTTTAACATAACATAACATAAGATTTTAACATAACATAAAATACTCTTTTATTGTCTATTTTATCCTTGAAGTAGAACATTCTTAGATAAGAAGTAGCTGGTATTAGAATACAAAGGGAGACACCTAAAGAGGCCAGGAAGACCCCGCTCAGAAGGGACACCCAAATAATCAAATATAAAAGTTTCACGTTAAACGGGAGGCAAAATAAGAGAAGGAGGAAGAAAACAAACAATAAAATAAAAATTGATTAATGACGAGACATACACTAACAGTAAAACTTAACTAGTTACCTAAATTGCACATTGTACGGTCATTAAGATAAATGAAATAATGGTTTTGATAACTTTGAATGAGGCTTGGAATGAAGCTTTCGCTTTGGTTAACTCACCCTGGAATCAATTTTGCTGATAGACGATCAACTACTGATGCATATAACATTACACTGGCGCAATAAAAGTTCTCAGACTGGATTGGATATGATGTCTTCACCGAGGACATTAAAACGACTGTTGAATGGTGTGCTTGACATTTTAAAAACAGGCGCTTATAGGTAGGCCTGGGTAAACTAATCGATTAAGTGAGTTTTTCTAATCGATTAATCGATGGTAAAAGTTACTCGATTACTCGATTAATCGCCTAGTTAATTGATTAATCGAGTAATCGATCGATTGCTTAATCGATTAATTGATTAATCGAATATTAGAGTAATTTTCTGACCCTCGATTAATCGATTAATCGAACTTATCAAACTAATCGACAAATTGGCGCTAGCTAATTGCGATTAGTAAAGTCGCTAATCGCCCAAGCCTATATGTAGATCATCAGGTTAGATCAGTTGCCAAAAAATACAGGAAATTATTCATCAATAGGCTATAATATAGTCCTTCACTTACATTTCCTCAAGCGAAACTGGAAAGTTTAGGTCTATCTCTTTGTCGCTAGACTCCCTGAAAACAGCGATAAATATCCTTTGTAACTAAGTGGATGTCACACAGTGTTTATCATTACCAACAGCCATGTTCGTTGGAGTATACTGGGTCCACATTTATAGGTTACTCGTTGACACCATTGGCGCAATTGAGCGGCTGAGACCAAAAAGAATATTGTTATTAAATGTCTGCATTTGCCTACATAGGCTGGTAGTCCATGCGAAATGCGCCGATTAGGGTTACAATTACTGAATTACTCATTACTTACTTCGCTTTTATTTTGCCTTTATGAATGTTTTCTGAACTGTTTCCGATACTATAAAGACACCCCATTTCTAAACACTTCGTCCTCTCAGTGATCAATTCGTAATACTTGCAATTCTAATCATTAAGCCTACTGTCATCAGTGGTAGGCCTCTATGCTGCATTGCTTAGCAACATCTATTTATTATCTGCCAGACAACGCAGTATATGACGTCGACAATAACTAACAACACTGTCATTTCTAATTGTTACGTACGTTACACAGCAAAGGCTGTATATTTATTTGGCTTCATAACATGACGCACATTAGTCAACAAGTTGTAAACATGAATGCCACGTGGTTTGAACACATAACTGAAATACAGGGAGTGAGGATTCGACAATGGGCTTAGACTGTCAACACTCGATTGATCCGCTATTTAGATTGATGCATTTACATGTGCTTTAAGTAGGACCTACTGGTGTTAAACAAATACAGAAATACAGGTAATCGTATCGTAACTGAGAATTTATAAAGCGCCTCTTGCAGTACTAGCTATTCAGAGGCGATCTTAGCGTGACAACCCCAAGGAAACAAGAAGTCTTCAGGCAACGAAGGGATTATGGTGGGACCCCAATTAATATCTTACTAGGGATTGTGGGGGATAGGTCATTTCAAATGGAATGGCTCACGATTGCAGAGGCGCGGTGTTGGACATCATGCGCTACAGCAGATCTGTGAAGCTGCGAAAGGGCGCTATAGAAGCCAGTCCTGATGAGCTGATAGGCCAATGAGAAGCTTCTAAAGCTCGATATTGAATTGATTTGCTAGAACTGGTGCGGAACAATTGAAACTAACGATCCGAATCGACGCTTTCTGAAGTAGAAGAAATAGAGAAGGAAGGCGATCAGCGCAATGAGAGCCAGGACTCCGATGACGACTCCAGCTATCCACTCTAAATTTTCAATCCCTGAAAGACGATCGATCATCCTATTTTAGTCTTACTCTTTGTGAATATCAGTCCATCCATCCATCCATCCATCCATCCATCCATCCATCCATCCATCCATCCATCCATCCATCCATCCATCCATCCATCCATCCATCCATCCATCCATCCATCCATCCATCCATCCATCCATCCATCCATCCATCCATCCATCCATCCATCCATCCATCCATCCATCCATCCATCCATCCATCCATCCATCCATCCATCCATCCATCCATCCATCCATCCATCCATCCATCCATCCATCCATCCATCCATCCATCCATCCATCCATCCATCCATCCATCCATCCATCCATCCATCCATCCATCCATCCATCCATCCATCCATCCATCCATCCATCCATCCATCCATCCATCCATCCATCCATCCATCCATCCATCCATCCATCCATCCATCCATCCATCCATCCATCCATCCATCCATCCATCCATCCATCCATCCATCCATCCATCCATCCATCCATCCATCCATCCATCCATCCATCCATCCATCCATCCATCCATCCATCCATCCATCCATCCATCCATCCATCCATCCATCCATCCATCCATCCATCCATCCATCCATCCATCCATCCATCCATCCATCCATCCATCCATCCATCCATCCATCCATCCATCCATCCATCCATCCATCTAACCAACCATCCATCCATCCATCCATCCATCCAGAATGTTGCGAATCGATAAATGAAATATATTTAACTATATTTTGCCAACTATTAGGTCTTGTTAAATTTTTTAGTATCCAGGAATTAATAATGATCTTGTTAGAAATAAGACATTAAATTATCCGCACTTACTCTGCGTATTGAAAATTTTAGATGACAAGGGAGTCTTATAGCACTGGTCGATCTGCGTACAGACTACTCCACGAACCCTGTAGGGAAAAAAAGATTACAAATAAGTATCTACTGTTTAGATAATTTCCAGCGCCGTTCTACAACTCGTATAATGTCCTTATTCATCTTGTATGTACGTCATCTCCAGTATTTTCGGGAATTTATGCATAGTATTGTTTTTGAAAAAGGAAGAGAACGGATTCATGAAGCGTATATTATCAGGATTGATTGTATAGAAGGTTTCTTGGGCTGTCTGGGATGATATAGTTTACAGGTTTAATGGCAGACTATTCCAGACGGATGATCTGATGCAAGTGAGGAATCAACGATCGTCGATTGGGTTGACTGGAAACATGGAATGCACGGCTCTCTGATGTATTCATTTCTCGAAATAGCTGATGAAATTCTTTAAACGAGGAGCGCTTGATTGGAAGCCACTAAGGGCAGTGCAGGCGACAATCGTGTACATGCGAGAATTCTAACAGGCTGAAAAATATAGGCAGCGCAATTGAGGGCTAACTGAAGCTGTCGTATCTGGAATTTCTGCAGACATGTGAGAACAGAGTTTAAATATATTCAAGGCACGTGAGAATGAAGGACTGGACAAGAGTCGCAGTGACGATACTATCTAGAATCTCTAGATGATCTTAGATATGAACGTAGTTATAATGAGTGGAGTATGGGAATGGTGGTGGTGGTGGGTGGTGGTGGTACTAGTACTAGTGGTAGCCATTATAGCGTCAGATGCAATTTGACTCCTAAATGTTGTCGTTTCACAGCTAAAGAGTTAAAAGGGTGAAAAGAGCCTCGCCTGTAATTCCGACCGGACGGCAGAGGACCGTTGCAATAACCCTTCGCGCATGATGCGTCTTTGCCAACAACGTATTGGTCCGTTAACGCCCTTCTATGTCTGTGCGATACTGAACCTGTAAATACAGAGAGCATTCTTTCGATTGCGCTCATTTATGATGGAGTGGAGCTCGTCAAGGAGGACTCGTTCGAGTGGTTAAACGATATTTAATGTTTGCATTTTTTTCATTTTTTCTCAATTTTTGAGTTATGTCTGTAAATATTACACGCATTGCATTGTCATGAAAGCGTGACATGTGTGCAAAATTTTCGCTATCTAGGTCGACGGGAACATACCGAAAAGAGAGTTGAAAGAACTCCAACGAACCGACGATCCGTCCATGGCAAATTTTTACGCTGCGTCCATGTCACGATGACAAACTTTAGGCCATCAGCAAATCTTTAAAGAACAATTATTGCTCGGTGCCATCTTTTCACGTCTTTCGTAGCCTAAGTCTTGGTCTTGGCTCTGCTTGGCTTCGTTTTATTAATAAATACATTACAATTGTGTGGCACGGTGGCCGATTGGTTAGAGTGGTCGGCCCGCAACGCTGAGTGTACGCTGAGTGTGTGGATTCGATCCTCGTTCGAGGGCTCACTGGGTAGGTAGCTTGAGCAGGTCCTTCGCGCACAGTTGCTCTGCATTACAACTGCAATTGCGTCGTCGAGGCGTGTGTGCACTTCTAAACAACTATTTTTGGAAGAAGGGCGATTTCAATTTTCAGTTGTGACGTACAATGGCAGTTATGCTGCTATGCAAAATCCTACACCTTTATTATAGTCGCCCTATTATACTACAGTTAGCTGCAAATATTTATGCCGAGCCATGTGTGAATCTTCAGGGTCCATGGTGCTTGACCGTACTCAGCGCTACATCAACGTTAGTGTATTTATTTACTGCTTAGCTCATAAGCCACCAAGTTCAACATCAACGCCATTATCACATTCTGTAGCTTACCTGAGCTGTCGTTTAGCCAGCCGTCTGGTGTCGGACGATATTCTGAAATAAATGGATTCTTATTTGCCTCGCTCCATGTTAGGGAGCCGTTGAATAAGTCCATTGTACCATATTCCTCTAAATCGTCTAAGCTGTCACTGTCTGCAAGGTTACAACGAAACAGCAAGTTTTAGATAATATAGAAGATCAGTTTTCTAAGGTAGAGAGGCAACCAGCGCAGGATGACTATTTGGAAGATAAAATCTTAACTGGAGATGGATATGACATAGCCTACTCGATTGGGCAGAAACGAACTGGACAGGCTTTGCAGTCTCATTAGGTGCACCGTTAATCAGTTATCATTAGTCCTTATATTAATTTGATTGTTTTAGCTCATATTAATTAGATCAGATTAGGTTAGATTTGATTTAATTAAATTCGAATAAATTAGATCAAATGAGATTAGGTTATATTAGATGGTCGAATTAAATTAAATTAATTTGAATTAGATGGTCTTGGCTCTGCTTGGCTTCGTTTTATTCTGCACGGATCGGGTACGATTAGGCCTATTTGGGGTTGGATTAGGAAAAAAATCCCCGTTGAATCTTGAAACTGAGAATCTTCTCAATTCATAGCTACGGTTTCTAAGACAAACAAGAGAGATTGGGGTTTAAATCCCGTTGGGGTGGACAGAAGTATCGGGATTTCTGCTCCAAATGCCAAGCCTACCAAAGTTAACTTTAATGAGTACACTGACAGTACACCATCGCAGTGGAAGATCCTGCGGTTAGGGTATTTTAACCACCACAATAATACCATGGAAGTTGACCATGTTAAGACGAAACCAAAAACACATAAGATGCTAGCATTACATATCCATTACATCGTCTGGGTTCTGGCTTTAAGAACCGTCCTTCCTTTCCATAATGCACTCACCTTCCGCCACCAGAAGCGCACTGGCAATTACAGGACCGTTTGCATTCTTTTTGAAGACTGACGAGTCGTATGAGACAATGAAGGTAGTAGGCGTGGACTTCTCTGATGATTCGCCAAAGATTTCCTCGGCATTCAAAGGAGCTGGGCCTAAACATTCCTGCGACTATTAGTATATATGTAAGCATAATGATTTACTAGCAAATTGCAAGTCACACTTTGGTGAACTTTTGCTACATTCAGATTTTATTTTTTAGACGATTGACTAAACAGTTTGGCGCTGCAGCTGTCCCTCATTGTCCACTCGGACTCTTTTTATAATCCCCTTAAGACTGTCTTTTTTTTACCGTACTGGGGTCGAGAGTCTACTGAGTAGTAGCCTTTAAGGGGCGCTATATAAAGTTTCGCGATGAATGAATGAACATACTTTTTTATCCGAGAAGGACGTTTAAAGGCATCCGCAGCATGTTGATTATTTCTCCAAAATAATCGTTATGGTAATAAACATGAAAATTTCTAAAGTGCAACTTAAAGCTGAGCACGTGGCATCAATTTTTCCACGCGTGCTCAGCCAGGTCAGAGGGTTTGTCCAAATATACCACATGAAACACACGATCCGTTTGTAGAGGGGCTTTGATCTCAGATTCAGCGTCCTTGATAAACATGTTTGAGTCTTAGCGAAGTTCTTGTTGTACAGGCGACCGTACGTCACTTACTTCTAAGAGAAGGTTATGAAAAATTGACTGTTGAGCATTGTCAGCAGTTATCAGTGGTTCTAACTTCTAACGCATACCGAATAGCATCCGGGTCACGCAAGACCGAGTGATGATGAGGAAAGCTGAGCCTAATTTGTTCCGTGTTATAAAAATTTAATTTTGTTCAAAGCCAAAAAGGTGATAAGTCAAAGCCAGAAGAGAGGGATCGTGTGTAATTTTCATATCTTACAACAGCAACAAAGGACTTTCAAACAATGCAATTCAAAGTGTTTTCTTACAACAGAAGCCAGTGCTTTCGAGAACAAAGTGGACGACAGTTCCATCACCAGCCGATGTGGTTGCCCGTATCTGTAATGAAATGATTAAATTTTTTAGTCATCTTAACAGTCCTTTAAGCTGACCGCGAGAAGCAGCAATAGACACGGGCATGGGCAGTTATTACTTGTGCTGAGAACTTATCTGGGGCACTACTTTCTCTGCTCGATCTTTTAAGATTTCTTTTATAGAGGATTCATCGCACTTGGAGCTCCTCTGATTAGGTTATACTGTGAGTGGCGCATCATAAGTCTATAAATAGAACAGAATATGCAGAATAGAAAAGAAAAGAGTAGAGTCTAGTAGAGTATATCATCCTTGTCATGGATGCGTCGTTAAATAAACTTATTACACATACTCTGGTAGAGTAGAATATAATAATACAGACCACAATAAGCATCATCGTGATCTTCGTCCTCATCGTCATCATCATCATCATCACCGTCATCCATTGACTTGTCAACTGAGCTTCTTAGTTTTCAGTGTCTAAGTTCTCTCCCTGTATCTCGTCGCTTCTATCATTTTGTCCCAATTGCAGATAACTCTTAAGACTGCATATCCATCATTGTCTGTCTCCACCTCCATGGGATACTTGACTGATCTTCGCTATTTCAACCTCGGTTTGGTGAGCCATCGGTGGTGTCTCGCGCAAAGCCAATATGCACAGGTATAAATTACTAAATATCACTATCATATTGTTATTGTTACTGCATGATTCATCAAGAGTTACATGAAGATATGCATATCCCATAATAAGGATGCAATGTTGGTGCTTACTGAGAAGTTGTAAGTTTGGCCATTTGGCTCAACCTCCACTTCTGCAGATAACGTTTCTTTAGGATAGATGGCAGAGTCGGTCTACCAACAACAACAGTTCGTGAGCAGTAATCGTAAGAGAAGATAAACCTTGCCTCATGTCGATTCATACAGTTGAGTTCATAAGTTGAGTTCATAAGTTGAGTTCATAAGTTGAGTTCATAAGTTGAGTTCATAAGTTGCGTTCATAAGTTGAGTTCATAAGTTGAGTACATAAGTTGAGTTCATAAGTTGAGTTCATAAGTTGAGTTCATAAGTTGAGTTCATAAGTTGAGTTCATAAGTTGAGTTCATAAGTTGAGTTCATAAGTTGAGTTCATAAGTTGAGTTCATAAGTTGAGTTCATAAGTTGAGTTCATAAGTTGAGTTCATAAGTTGAGTTCATAAGTTGAGTTCATAAGTAAACTCACAGTTAAGCAACGAGTTTCCGCTTTTCAGACATCGTTGCTTACGCAATACAATAAAATTGTAATTTGATAACGCTCTCTGAATAAAAAGTTCTGAAGTGCATATTGGAGCTGCATCCATTAAGAGCCATAGGCAGACTGGAAGAGGTAGGCTTTCATCCTTGAACGAAAGACAGTCTCGCTGAGAGAGAGTTGCGAACATGAGTAAGTAGGCCTAATAGTAACTGCTGCTTTTTATTTTTTCCGCAATTGATGCATGCGTACGTGGTTTTTAACATTGAGATGAAAGTAGCATATGTTGCATGCAATAGCCTAATTGTATCCTTGATTATTATTATTATTATTATCGTTATTATTATTATTATTATATATTATTATTATTATTATTACTAAAATCATCAACATCATCATCGCCATCATCATCCATCATCAACATCATCATCATCGTCGTCGTCTTTGCCGTCGTCATCATCATTACCATCATCATCATCGTCATTGGCATCGTCATCGTCCTCGTCGTCATCATTATCATCATTAATATTGTTATTATTATTATTCAGATAAGAAATGAGTGGATGAATGAATGGTTGATTAAGTATTATGCACTCCATGTACCTCAGACCATTGCACATGATAACTGCGGATGAGTCCATTTTGATCTCTTTCCGTAGGTTGAATCCACATAATTCGAGCCCTGTAGCATTGGTTATTCGTCGACAGACTGGTCGCGTTGAAGAACTGCACAGCTCCCGGTGCTGTTAAATGACGAAGTCATCGTTTCAAATACAACTCATGTGAGTATACAGCGTCAAACAAAATGGGGATGACAGGGAAAGGGCAAGTTGAAGACAGGTTGATTTAGAAGGCGAGATGATATTCTATTGGCCTCAGAATATCTTGTTAGGCTTGTACATGAACGTTCAATATCGCCAGCTCAGCTCTCATTCTCAAAACTTACTGTATCCATCGTCCATCATCCAGTCAAGTAGCATCCCTCTTGATCTTCCTTTTGTCTTCTTTCCCTTCACTTTTCCCTCATTTATGGCTCTTAACAGCGAGACAATGAACCGACTGACACGACAGACGCCATGAGGCTGAATGTTGTTACACATTGTTCCTATCCACCCTCACCAAAAACACCATCAACATTCCAGGATATCTTAATTCCAACGTCGACGAGAATATTATTGAAATGACGATGAGAAACAGATCGATATAGAATTTAACTTTGGCTTTGGCAGTCACATGCACTAAATTAATTTTGAATTAATGAATGAGTACATGACAGAGTATGATGAAAGATGTATATGGCAGTGCCGCCAGTCCAAAGATCGGTTAAATGAGGAGGGTGAAGCCAATGATCTTTGTTATCACACGGTGTCCTTAAAGCTGAAGCCCCTATAATCACTCCGCCAAAATGACCAAGTACCCATTCACCCGTTATGCACGAGGTCTACCTGTAAGAAAATTAGGGGTGATATCTGGGATGAGGAAAAGACATCTGAGTGAATGGTTCTTATTGAATAGGATGTACAACTTATGGCTATGACTGTGCATGCACACATGCATACAAAGGTTACCCCACATAGACACCGCCCAAACAAAACGGCGCAGACAGAACGGCCCAACTCAAAGTACCCCGACAAAACGGCGCAGACAATACGGCGCAGTGCAAAGATTA
Source organism: Bimastos eiseni (assembly GCA_959347315.1). NCBI lineage: Eukaryota > Metazoa > Annelida > Clitellata > Crassiclitellata > Lumbricidae > Bimastos > Bimastos eiseni. Next base: position 12,588,296 of record OY365821.1, on the reverse strand, counting down.
TGATACCGATCTAGTGATTTTATATTAGGGGTCAAAAAGTGACGCCCGACTTGATACGCTGAGTTCTACCAGAAGTGGGATTAATGAAAAGAAATACACCCAAATGGAAGCGGGATTGATGAAACAAATATTCCTTAATGATTGATGAAAAGAAACATACCTATATAAAAGCGGCATGATGAAAAGAAACATGCCTAAATGGAAGCGGAATTGATGAAAAGAAACATGCCTAAATGGAAGCGGAATTGATGAAAAGAAACATGCCTAAATGGAAGCGGAATTGATGAAAAGAAACATGCTTAAATGAACGAGGGATTGACGAATAGAAATATACCCGAATGTATATATACCCAACTGGAACGTATGAACTATGAACTAAAAGACTTTATGAAGTTACTCAGTTATTTCTATATATATTTTAGTATTTAGTTTTGCTGCTTTACTATTAAACTACTATAAACTATTGTTCTTTATTTCGGTTTGCGCCGTTTTGTCCGCGCGGTTTTGTCTGCGCCGTTTTGTCCTGCGCCGTTTTGTCAGCGCACCACACCCCGCCATGTTTTATAAACAAATCACAATAGACTTGACAAATGATACTAGAATTTATATCTTTCAAGTATTTATACTGTACTAGGACAGGCGCTATATTCCCGATAATTAAGACAGTTTTTGTCATGTGACCTAGCTCAAACTTATGATTCGATGATATTAAGTGACCCATTTTGGGAAATTGTCAATATTATTGAAATGACGGTAAAGAAGAGATCGATATAAAAGTTAACATTCTCTGTGGCAGTCACATGCACTAAATTAATTTGAATTAATGAATGAGTGAGTGAGATGATTAACTGAAATATTTTAGTGACCGAGTGAGCAGACTCACGAGCAAATGATTGCTTGGTTGAGAGAGTGAGCGAGTGTGAGTGATTGACTTAGCCAGTGGAAATGAAAGATGGAATGAGTGAGTGAGTAAATTATCGAGTGAGCCAGTGAATAAGCGAGTAAGAGTGAGTTCGAGTGATTGCGCGATCGAGTGATTGCGTGAAAAATGAGTGAATGAGATGGCAAAAGAAATTTGTTGATGAAGACTAATTGGGAAATCTGGAATACAATTAGTTAGAACCTTACTTGATTCCATTGTTCGAGTTTCATATGTGTCTCCATTTGTGGCTAATTCCTGTCCAGATTCATTGATTGTGTAGGCTACGATTGAGACGACGTAAGGCCAATATTCGTCAAGGCCATCAACTACGATCGATCTATTATTGAAACCTATAAATCAGATTTGTGAAATAAAATCATTAGACTATTACTGACATACATGTAAACCGATTTTCTGCAACTAACTGCCGTGTCAGTTTGTGAATGTTTGTCTATTAAACGAAGATATATATATATACATATGTTTTATTATTCAAAATATAATGATAATTCGAGTCTCATCGATTGCCAATAAAATTACCAGATACGAACCTATATAATTAATCAGATCCATTCAATGCTAATGCGCTAAAACATCAAAATTAGTAGGCCTAGTTAACAAAACAGTAGAGTCGCTTCGAGACTTTCCTTGCATATAATATATACTTTGAGGCACAATTCAATGCTGTATTCGTCACATTTTGCTGGTGGCTGAAGATATATTAGGATATCGGTCTTTTAGAGTTATCTTGTGCAGTAACCTTTTGCAGTAAGAGTCTACCTTAAAACGCACAATTCAATAGCCCCTCACACATGATCATGGCGCGTATTTGTACCTCGATTTTGGGCTGAATTTCCACTGACTTGCGCATATTCTCATTTCCTCCACCATTACCGCATTAGAGTAAAATTCTCCAACCGATTCATATGCCACACTAAAATTCCCTCGCACTGTTTTGACTCCGCCATTCACATCAAAATCTCAAAAATGTAAGTATTCTAAATCTCAGCGCAGGACACCAGCTAATTCACGAGCGCTGCGTCGCAGCAGAGTGGTTGTCCAGAGATCGAGGTCCAGTGGAGGTCCGAGTCCTGTTGCCAGAGTAACCAAGGAGAGGAGGCAGACCAGCTGCTAAGGAGGGTATCGCTAAGGACACGAGAACTTAGAAGGTTTCAAACGGATTGCGAGAGGAATTCTTGAAGAGGGGAGTATTCAGCATTATTTGTTATGGCAGGTAGAAGAATCTGAGACAGATAACGATGGGGAGTGACTGACGCATTTGTTGGAGGATTGTGCGGAATTAAGGGGCACCTTCCAGGTGCAGTGTGTGGATATGGAAAGGTTGAAGAATCATAGACGGGTAGCGAATGGGGATTGAAAGCTTGGCTGGTACTACGTGTTTGCGCGAGACACTCATTCGTAACTTTCAGTCTTTTGAGCAGTGCTTGCTTTCGGTGAACTCTCCGTTGTTAATTAACGTTATTATCGGTTAGACCAGGCTGATCAGCAAAGAAAGCTTAGCTCCTTCTGAAATGACACCACACACAAATTTCAAATGGCAGTAACAGACTCATTTCAATACTGTCATGTTTGACTGAATTTGATCGTCTTGCCTTCGACGTGGTATTTTTCGCTGAACCATGTTGCATTGCGAGCGTCCGTGACCGTTAGATTGTAGAAGGTCTCTAGTCCAGTTTCCACATTCTTTTCCAACGTCCATGAAATGTTGAATGACGTAGCGCTGATCGCCTCGACATCAAGCAATGGTTTATACGGCTCTGCAAAGTAAACACGTATTTACGCACAATTAGTCATTCGGTAATTATACCGTTGCTTGCTATTGTCTGCACGTTGTTTGTCATCAAAGAAATCAGGGAACAAGTGAAAGTAAAACATGGGTTTTTCGGGACCCTCTTTTATTAAATTTTGGTAATCTGGTAGGTGGCGCAATTGATCCATTTCCTTAGTAGATGAGTTATGATATAAACTTGCAGGAGTGGAGCTGGTCAAGGAGGTCTCGTTCGAATGGGTAAACGATATTTAATTTTATGCATTTTTTTCATTTTATTTTCAATTTTTAAGTTATACTCGTAAAAGTTTGATACATTGCATTGCCATGCAAGCGTGACATGCGTGCAAAATTTCAGCTTTGTAGTTCGACGGAAACATACCGAAAAACGAGTTGAAAGAACCGATTTGTTCATGACAAATTTTACGCTAGTAAAGTTAATCAAAAAAGATTTAAAAAAATATAATTAGTCATAGTTAAAGTCATGGCTGAACTTTAGGCATGCAGATAGTCTTCGCTCTTTTCCATTTTCCATAAAAATCTGAAATGACTTCAACGCAATGTTAACGTTAAGGCACAACCAAAAACCTGCCCTTCAGGGCTTGTCTTTAATTTACTCATTTTGGCACGACGAAATATTGTGCTGATGTTTGTATAAAACTGATCACTAATGTAGCACCTTATATTAACCTAGCAAGGGAGTTAAAGATGGCTAGGCTGAGAAGCTACTGGTTCAGAAATTGGTCAAACAGTTTTGCTAAACATTTTTAAATCAGTAGTGAGCTTGAATCAAAAAAATTCAAAAAAGCTTTCAATATTTTCATATATCAAGGCAAAATTCTTCGTTGATAATTAAAAAAGGAAAGAAATAGGTCCAATGTGGTTAATAAATTGCAACATAATGACGAAATTGTTGCAAATAGGTATGTTTGTGTAGTTATTTATCCTAAACAAAGGCAGTAGTCGCACACAAACTTAACTTCTGGTTCGGTTGGAAAACAGTAGGCCTATTCATGGCATCAGTTTCAACATTTTTTAAATTAGAGCCGGTCTTCAGTAATTGGTTCTGTGTAAAATTCGTGGCAATATAATTTATATAGTCTACACGCCAGTAGCTCTATTTGTTGAAGTATTTTATTTAGTTTGCATGTGCTCTTTCTGCATTTTGGTTTCTTGGCTTCCACGCAGGCACTGCTGTATGCAGTATACTGCAGGTAACTTCCTTCTTGCTTCAGGTCTGCTCAGGTAATATTTATAACATACAGAGGGCAAGACTGACGTCTTCCTGGGGCAAATGTGTCAGTCGTGGGGCAACAATGGAACGCAAAACGGGACAAGAGTGGCTATGCAATGCTGCCTTTGCCCGAAATTGGATGTTCATAGTTACGAGCAGCATTCACCACTGTTGCACTGACCAGGCTGATGAAACATTTATCAATAAAAATAGCACACTTTCCTGCGTAGTACAGTATAAGATACAGTTAACAAGAGAGACTTTAATATTGAATGTAAACAATATAATATCGGATACTCACGAAAGCTGGAAATAGCGCGAGAAATCGAGAAATTCCACTTTTGTGAACTTCCGGCAAAAAACATAGGCTACGTAATGATGGTCAATGTTCGCAATAGATAAAGGTTTCACCAAGTAAGCAAGCAATTAGACAATGAGGGTGCCACGCTTACCCTGCCCTGCAAGTTCTGCCCCACTTATCCATAATCGTAATAGTCAGCTCCCATTTATAAAGCGCTGCTCATGAGTGCTCCTCAGTTAAGACTATTTCTTGAGCCATCACTGGCTAATAATTCGGTGAGAGGCATAACTCTAAAGATAAGATGCGATACGATTATATTGACAGAATATTTAAGAAAAACGGTTGATTGTATTGTGTGCCCTCACAAACCGATGATATGTAAAGTACAAATAATTTGAATGATATGATAAAATATGTGCGAGAGAGATCGTAAGAGTCCTCACTTCCAGTGCTCGTCCGAGCCCATGTAGTTGACGATGGACAGTCGTCGGACTCTCCGACTCCGACACTTGTCATAGCAGCCACCGTGATGTTGTAGACAATGAATGGTTCAAGATGTTGGATGGTGTAGACTGTATCTCTCGTCAGGTTCGTGTATAACAAGCCATCTTGTTTCGTATAATTAACGACATAAGTCGTGATGATGCCGTTTGGTTTATCCGGTGGATTCCAATGAACCTCAACTGAGTCATAGTTTGTGTAGTAGTGAGTGATGTTGACGCAACCAGGAACTTAAAGGAAACATAGCTGAGTTTTTAAACAGCTTATCATTCTGCTGTGATTCAAAGTCAAATATGTTGCACCCTTTCTCATTAACTGGTGAAGCTTCGCTCTTTGCTCATTCAAAAAACTATTGAAGCATTCCAACTGCTATATAGTGGACTGTTCCACAAAAAATCTAGCACAACATTCATCTTTTGAATAGTGGACCATTCAACCAACTGGTTGAGCAATCAGTAATTATAAAAATGATCACTGGCTGGACATTCAGCTTTTGAACGGAGTACTATTAATGTAAATTGCAGCATTCCAGGTTGCAGCAGAGGACTATTGACCTATGGCCCCACCCTCAGTCACGGCTTAAACTAATCCCACTGCACGGTGACAAAGGCGGCCGTGGGTGAACTTCTCGTAGCCACGAAGTCCATTCAGAAAGTTCGAATTAACAATCGTTAGATCACTGTTGACGAAACTTTTACGGATGTTACAACTAGGTCGGCACAATGATTTTTAAAATGATTTATTACTTAAGTTATGTCTGAGTCAATTGTTGACTTATAAATACGAATACTTTGCAAAGCACGAAACGAAAACCATCGCACTGACGTTCGTTAGGCACGACAGAGGCAGGCATGTAATTCTTCTACGTCAGCCTCAAAAGCGCCATATAAATATATAAAATACAGACACACCCAAACACATACTTCACATGTGCAAATATTTACAAAAGACGCTAACTAACTTATATCTGTAAGCATACATAGATGCATATGTATCCTCTGTTGGTAGGCATTAATACTCCTATAGATGCAATACAGATAACTCACACCATTGGTCCGTAATTAACATCGCAGTTTCACTCAGACTGCATCCGCCTGGATTCACGGCCTGGACAGAGATGGAGTAAAAGATGAACGGCTCCAGACCGGAGATGTTGACGCAAATGGACGGTGATGTGCTGTTAGAAAGACGCTCTTCTTCAGAAAGCCTCGCATTTAACGCGGATTCGTTTACTGTACTTCCGGTCACTCCCTGCATTTCGGTGGTCTCTCTTTCGGTGGTCACTCTTTCGGTGGTCACTCTTACACTTGTGATTTCTGCAGTAACCTTTGGCGTCGGTTCTGGGGTTACTGCGGCACACGAGGATTTGGTGCGACAGGTCGTATCCATGAGTTCAGCATTTTGGCTGCTATCGCAATTCAGCTGAAACAGAAGTTTTATATTCTGCAGTTCGCAGCTAAACGGTCTTTTACTGCTAACCCTCTCGATTACCAGTTCCGGAGACGTCTTAAGACTTTCCTATTCACTAGCCTAAGCACAGACGCCCTGTGAGAGCGCGGTAAAAAAATTTCAGCGGCGCTAGGCAAATGTTCGATTATATTGCATTACATTCTCACTCGTACAATCTTCAGAAATGGAGACAGACGCTTAAACCATAACGTACAGGAGTTTCGCGTTTATGCGTGATTGTGTAAGCAAGGATGTATGTGTGCGTGTGTACGCATGTACATAAGTAAGTATTTAAGTATGCGTGTGTATATGTAGGCATGCGTGTTGTTGCCTGTATGAATACATGTATGTATGAATTCATTCATGCATTAGATTCAGGAATTTGGTGCAGCGCCCCTTTAAGAAACCCGCTCAGAGGTTCTCCCTGCTAAATACGGCAGTGAAAATGAGTCTTCATCAGCTTATAACTTGTAGTCAAACAGCGCGTCGTATGAATGTACTAGGTATGTATTATGTATGTATGGTCACGGTGTTTACTGACGTGATTCTTAATTGCTGTTTTGGAGATTTTACAATTGTGGTTCCTAATTACTGTCTTACATTTTTAAAAAATTATTATTATAGTTCTTAAATACTGTTTTACAGATTTAACAATCGTGCTTTCTAATTACTGTCTTACAGATTTTACCTAGATTGTGGTTCTTAATTACTGTCTTACAGTTTCTACAATTGTGGTTCTTAATTGTTGTCTTACAGTTTTTACAAACAATTGTTTTGCTTCTTAATTACTGTCTTACAGTTTTTACGATTATGCTTCTTAATTACAGTCCTGCAGATTTTACAATGATTGTGGTTGGTCCTAATTACTGTCTTACAGTTTCTACAATTGTGGTTCTTAGTTGATGTCGTACAGTTCTCAGAAATAATTATTGTGGTTCTTAATTACTGTCTTACAGTTTTTACAATTGTACTTCTTAATTAGGCCCTACTGTTTTACAGTTTTTACAATTGTGGTTCTTAATTACCTTCGTGATTTTTTATTGAATGTCATAATCTAGTCCAAACCATGACGATTCTAATTATAATGGTCTAGTGACTAGTTAATTACCGTGGAAAGTGGCACCTCGTCGGCCTCAGTACAGGTGAGATTGATTGTTTTAATTCGATCCGATGCCGAATTCACGTGAATCACATACTGCCAGACGTGGTCATTCGGATCCGGCTGGTCAAACTGGACAAGCAGTGACCACGGTTTTCGTCCCAGTGCAGTGATGTTGAATACGGATGGTGCCACTACACGGGAAAGAAAATAACTGTAGCACTGATGCATGCGTTTATGTATGTATGTATCTAGAGTTCTACACCCATGCCATAGCATAAGTATCACACGAAATGGCTGGACGTAAGTATGCAATATAATACTGTGTTGTGATGTGTTTGTGAATTATTATAGCGCCATTTACTCGTGTCTCACGACAATGCCCCGGGATGAATAGAGTCACGGAGCTAGAGTATCACACACCTGAATGACACCTGACTAAATAGTAATGTTAATCATTCGCATTCTCATCTTTCATTTTAACATTCGAAATTGGAGACAAAGACCCGTTCAGTTCTGGCCATAATAAAGACCAGCCAAATCTAAGGCTCACCCACCCATCAATGTCTAAAGCATAAACATCTTTACTATTATTGTAGAGATTATGATACTTACACGTCCAGGCAGTTGTTTCCATGAGGCTGGCGCTGATACGCCAATGGTTGGGAGACGATGAATTACTGTGATCACTAATTGCATAGGTTCTGAAGTCATACGACTTGTCCGCAATCAGGTCTGGGAATGTGACTATAGTAAGATCGGTTGCTGGAACTGTCATCGTCTCATTTGTTTCTTCTGTTTCTGGGTCTGCTAATTTCGTAACTTGGAAGTGAGTGCACTGCGATTCATTAGAGTTGTGACCGTATAATACTGACATTTGGATCAGATTCGTGGTTGCATTCGACGGTTTCACTTCAGTCGGTGCTAAGGGAACTGAAGAAACAGCATAAAAATAGTTAAGAAATGATGACAGTTACTGTGTGAAATGGATCTGGCATTCTATGAAAACCATTTATCTTCGTTGAAGACTCGAAATGTAACCAATCATTTCTATTTGACTGTCTATCCGCCTGGCCCTTAGAACTTGACCTTGAAAAGGTCATGCCCTTCGATTTTGCTTCGACTAAACCGGAGAGGGTTCCGACGACTTAGCTTTCTATAAGCGATGCATACATTTCGAGACCAGGAGCATGATTACACACAGCAATAATGAATTGCACTTTCTCTCGAACATCTACAGTGAGCTACTGAACTAGATTTCAACAACAACAACAACAAAACACAAACATGATATTTGATTTCAACCTGTTACATTGGAAACCGATTCTGATGCATTCGATGTTAACAAGGATGGCTCGTAAAGGAGAGAAGCGACGTTGACTGTGTAAAGGACTCCCGCTGTTAAACCTTGGCATTCGCCAGTCAGTGGTTGTGACGTGTTATCTAAAATGGACACGAAATCTAATGACACACTTGTCTTGTTTTGTCTTGTCTTAACCATCTTCGATCCGAGGGTTGGTCGCTTCATGGACAAGTCTACTCCATCTCTTCCTGTCTCTCATCTTCTTTAGTAAGTTGTCGAGTGGTCTACCGGTCCATTTTTCCACATTGCCTATCCATCTTGTCTTTGGTCTTCCTCGTTTTCTTGCTCCCGGTGTAGTGCCTTGCATCATTTCTTTTTCTAGACAGTTCCCCTCTTTTCTCATCACATGTCCAAAGTATGTTAATTTCCTCATTTTTATCAGATTAAGTAGCTCTCGTTCCATGTCTGCTTTCCACAATACCCACTCGTTTGTTTGTTTGAGTCCATGATACCCTTAGAAACTGACACACAGACAAACTGAAATCCTTAGATTTTACAAAATCAAATATGCAAGGAGAATCGTTACTTAGATTAATAACGTTGTCATTTGACGATAACATAATAGACATGCAGAGATTCCAAAAAATTTTGAAATCCGTAAGTGAAAAAAAAATTAAAGTTGCCTACTGGGTTGTGAAAAATTGTTGTGCTTCAAAGTTTGGATTATTTCCATTCCGTGAAATGCATGTAGGCCTATGAGTATAGCAGGGATTTAGGCCTATATACCGTCATTCATGGCTTTGCACGCATTTCTCTAAGATCAATATGCGCCTTTGAGTATGTATGCATGCGTAAATTTATGCACATTTGTGTGTATGTATGCATGCGTGAATTTATGCACATTTGTGTGTATGTATGTATGTATGTATGTATGTATGTATGTATGTATGTATGTATGTATGGATGGATGGATGGATGGATGGATGGATGGATGGATGGATGGATGGATGGATGGATGGATGGATGGATGGATGGATGGATGGATGGATGGATGGATGGATGGATGGATGGATGGATGGATGGATGGATGGATGGATGGATGGATGGATGGATGGATGGATGGATGGATGGATGGATGGATGGATGGATGGATGGATGGATGGATGGATGGATGGATGGATGGATGGATGGATGGATGGATGGATGGATGGATGGATGGATGGATGGATGGATGGATGGATGGATGGATGGATGGATGGATGGATGGATGGATGGATGGATGGATGGATGGATGGATGGATGGATGGATGGATGGATGGATGGATGGATGGATGGATGGATGGATGGATGGATGGATGGATGGATGGATGGATGGATGGATGGATGGATGGATGGATGGATGGATGGATGGATGGATGGATGGATGATTTTTATAGCCACTTTTGAACATGTCAATATTTCTTCGCGCTAACCCAGCGCTAACGTCTTATAGATATAGATAGTGTGTGCACAGACAGCATTGGTTAACTAGTTAAGACGATGAATAAATGTATGTTTCAATTGTATGTACCTGTTGCCCAACATCAAATTGTATAGGGTAGGCCCTGTCAGCGGGACCAATCGGTCTTTTAGGGGTTTATCTTCCCTATTATCCCTCTTATTACCGTTATTTCATGCATTCTTATTCTTGTGTTTAATTGTTTGAGATTGATAATAAAAGCATGTGGTTATGGTTATAGTTATAATATTATAGAAACTTAGTAAAAATCATCAAGTAAGGTGTTAGATTGTGAAAAGTTGAGACGTTTCGAGCCGAGACTAGAGACTAAAAGTATCTAAATTATCAAAATCCTTACATTTAAAATAAATTTAAAATCTACTATTTGGCCAAACACCGGAACACTGTTACAAATTAATAAAGCCATTTAGTTAGAATATAGGCCTAATTATGCACCGACATGTTTAGGAATAAATATAGAGAAATCTCGTCTGGTTAGGCTCACCGGATGTTAGATTGTGAAAAGTTGAGACGTTTCGAGCCGAATTCTGTCCAGTGCAAGATAAGTTGAATCCTTGGAAATACCCGGAAGGCGTTTGCCACGTGGCATTCAGAGTCACTTGCGTTGTATCGATGACGTCGTGTATAAGCGGAACATTCAATTCTGTAGATAACATGTCATCGAAAAGAGTCAACATTTCATTAGAACTGCTACGTGAATATTTTGACGTAATAGTAATTAGCGTCAACGCCAACTATCCAAGTGCTACTCAAAAGCTAAGCGCTGAGCTCCAGCTTATTTACTAGCTCTGCATCGAGTCCAGTAATCCGGTTGCCAGAGGGTTCAAAGAGACAAGAGCCAAGGTCTATGCCGGTGGTTGTACTTCCTTCTTTTCCCCTTCCTTCCTTCCACCTTCTTTCCTTTCCTACTTCCTTCCTTCATTCCCATCTTCCTTCCTTCCTTTTTTCCTGCTTTATTTCCATTCTTATTTTTTTCTTTTGTTCCTTTCCCACTTCCTTCCTTTCTTCCTTCGTTCTTTCCCTTCTTATTTCCTTCTTTTGTTCCTTGTCTATTCCCTTCCATCCTTCCTTCTTTCACATCCTCCTTTCTTCCTTCGTTCCCCTCTGCTCTCCTTTCTTCGTTTCTTTCCTACTTCGGTACTTCATCCTTCCTTCATTCCTTCTTTTTTCTTGTCTTCCTTCCCTACTTCCTTTCTTCCTTCCTTTCTTCCTACCCTACTTGCTTCCTTCCCTCCTTCGTTTCCCTTCTTATTTCATTCTGTTGCTCCATATCTACTTTCTTCCATCCTTCCCTCCTTCCTGCCCTCCTTCCTTCGTTCATTCCCTTCTATTTTCCTTTCTTCGTTTCTTCCTATCTTCGGTCCTTCCTCGTTCTTTCCTTCCTTCCTTCTATCCTTCCGCATGTTTTCCCTATTTTATTGGCCTGCGCTGCCTACCTACTCTACGTTGTTGGACTCAATTGATTCACTTGTCAGACTTAACTCGATATATTTGCCTGTTAGATCTGTCTCAATGAAACGTATCTGTTGTATCAATATAATTTTATTTACATTTTAGTTTAAGTTTAATATTATATACCGTGTCTTATAATAAACCAAGCAAAATTGTTTTTGTCAGAACTTCGCCAAATTTCCAACAATTTTAATAACTCTTGGTACGTTGATGGCATAATAGCTGAAGTCTTATGCCATATATAAATTTTCCACATCATCTGATTCATGTCATCGCACAAATGTGACAATTTTTATATAGGATTTACGCTTTAATTTTATTACTGGCAACAAACTATCTGACTTCTGAATTAGCACGCAGTGAAGTAAAACACGATTTACTTAGCAGAGTTTTTAATTGTTGCGACAGATCTGCTTAACAGCGTTAGAATTGGTGCTTGAAATGTGCCCCCTACACGGACACAAACGCTTAGACGGCGACGCCACTGGTCGATAGCAGCATCAACGATCGACTGGTCAAAACGCGCCCATTAATTTGTCAATCAGACGCGTTTTGAGTTCATCGACGCTGGCTATTCTGGAGCAGTAAACCTTCTTCTGCAGCACACTTCATACGCTATAGTCGACTGGGTTAAGAACCGGTGAATTCGGCGGCCACAGTGTTGACGGGATGAAGTCGTACGTCGGGCAGTAGCTTCTGGGTAAGAAGGTTGCCGCGATAGTTCACTTTGAAACCCGGCTCGATTAAATGGAGTTCAGTGCAGCCATTGCAAGTAATAAAATGTAAGCTCTGTTTAACAAGGTAGTGCGACGATATGAGTAAGGTGATGTGAAAAATTTATATATGGCATAAAATTTCAGTCATTTTTCCATCTACCTACCAAAATTTATTAAAATTGGTGGAAATTTGACGAAGTTCTGACAAAAACAATTTTGCTTTGTTTATTTTGAGACACGGTGTAGTTACCTGTCACACAATTGCTGCTGTTACTGCCTGCACTCATGACATTTTCGATTATGGAAGTCAGTGTTATAATGTAGTTGACCCCAGCCGTAAGACCATCGAATAGTATCTCCGATGTTTCGCTGGCGTCCACTAGTTTCATAGTACTGTGTGGGAAAAGTGCAATCGAGGAATTGACGACGACTTCGTATGAATCCAGTTCGTAGCTGCCTACAGGCTCTGGAATCCCAAAGATCAAGGATACGTTTGTCTGCGATATACACTGAGGAGCGTTAGGATTCGGAGGTACTGTTTACAAAACACATTAACAACATTTAGTTGACATTCATCACATATGATATATATATATATATATATATATATATATATATATATATATATATACAAGCGCTTAGACGGCGACGCCACTGGCCGATAGCAGCATCATGCACAGACAATTATTGGCCTAATACTTTTGAATAGCCGCAGTTCTATCGAACTCAGCATTACTTAACCGTAATCATACCAACATTCTAAAGCGCCAGCTCAAAGCTAAGCGTAGGACAAAAGTAAATTCATCACACGACACAAAATTTATACTTTTATTTTTTCTTCCTTACGAAGGAGTAGTTAGCCGTGTAAACAGCGCTTTTAGGAGTCAGTTAAATGCGCCATATAAAGTCCAAAAACAAAGCATACATTGACATACACATCATGACACGAAAGATGTTGGAAGAAGGGCGGTATCAAATTTCGGTAATAATAATAATAACGTCAGGAAATATTAACAATTGCCAAATGTCGACTCACAAAGTTGTTCTCAGAGCGTTAATAAAATGAAGAACAGATGAATTATAATAGTAATACAATAAATACAATGATGAGCAGGATGGCGATGATGACGATGAAGGAAAAGAAGACGAAGAAAAAGATGACAATGATCATGCGACGTAACCTGTCCCTAGCGCCCTTGTCCGTCATACCCCGGTCTTTCCGTTCTATGCTTGAATCCCACCTTTTCAAAGAACTCTTACCCAGACTCATTACTTGACATTCCACCTGTCAATCCTCGACCAAAGCGACACCCTTCTTAACAGCTACTCTGCCTTCCTGCTGACCTCCTGGAAACCGAACTCTGACCTCCCGCGGGCTATCCTTTGGACAACCCTTTCGATTTGACCCTGCGCTCGTGAATAAGCTGGTGCCCTGCGCTTAGCTTTCAATTGGCGCTTTAGAAATTTGGAGATTACGATTGCGATTACGATGATGACGAAGGATCCCGGTGCAGTGGCATTATATATTAGCAGCAGTCACAACATTATTATTATTATTATGAAGATGATAATGGGGATGATGATGATGATGATGATAATAATAATAATAATAATAATAATAATAATAATAATAACTACATTACAATATTATCACTGCCATTATTTTAATTATCTTAACCATCACTTCTAAAATTATAATTATTTACATTTAACATTATTTACATTATTTGCATTAACAGTAATATAATAATAATAATAATAATAATGATGATGATGATGATAATAATAATAATAATAATAATAATAATAATAATAATAATAATAATAACTACATTACAATATTATCACTGCCATTATTGTAATTATCTTAACCATTACTTCTAAAATTATAATTATTTACATTTAACATTATTTACATTATTTGCATTAACAGTAATATAATAATAATAATAATAATAATAATAATAATAATAATAATAATGATGATGATGATAATAATAATAATAATAATAATAATAATAATAATGATGATGATGATGATAATAATAATACTAATAATAATAATGATGATGATGGTGATGATGATGATAATAATAATAATAATAATAATAATAATAACAATAATAATAATAATAATAATAATAATAATAATGACTACAATACAATATTATCACTGCCATTATTGTAATTATCTTAACCATCACTTCTGAAATTATAATTATTTACAGTTAACATTATTTACATTATTTGCATTAAAATTACTATAATAATAATAATAATAATAATGGTGTTCGTCATGATCTTGATGATGACGATGAAAATGATGATGAAAATGATGATGACGATGAAAATGATGAGAGTGGTTTTGATGACCAAGCGCGATACTGTAGTCTTCTCACGTGTTCGGTCTGTTGACGCAGAGGCCTCGTCGCTGTATAGTCCTCCGCTGATCGAAGAGATGTTGACGGTGTACATTCCGCCGGCCACAGGAAGATTACCGATCGTTCCGGTAGCGGTTCCATTTGAAGAGAAGAAGTAGCAGTTGTCCGTCGCCAAGGGGGCATTGTCTGCTCTCATGTGACATTCGTCCGCCTCACCCACTTGGTTCCAGGTGAAAGTCAGTGATTGTGTATCCCTCCCTGTCAGTGTAATGTTCATCGGGGTCTCTGGATCTGTTAAAACGGATGGAGACTGATTAATTATTGCGGGAACTTTATTATCATAACTACTACAATTAGACCTATTACAATTTCTGCAGATATTTCATCTGAGGGACATGTAATCTCTGAGGATCTCAAACATTGAAGAATACATTTGCCTGGATTGGCTGATCTTCTTTGATGTTGTGCCGAGCGCCAACAGTGCTGTGAAAAGTTATAGCGTAGATGCGTTGGATGGCAACAGATAAGCACTGATTCTGGTTCAGAAATGTAATTTTCTGCTCTTGCTATAATAATTATTATTAAGTCTGACAGGTGAATCTATTGAGCACCTACGATCCCAGAGAAATGAACAAATTGCCGGAGATTCAGAAATTCTTTGTGAGACGGCTTGAACTTGTCAAGATCCAGCTGAACACCGAACTTAGAACGCCTATGGAGATGCAACCAGATTCATTAGCTTTGGAATTATTCTTAACACATGCTATAGGCAGATGTTGCCGATAGAATCGTACACATTGCATGAATAATGCATTTCAGAGTTACACTGTAGGTAATGGCGCGTGGACTTGGCTAAGTGCTGCATCGGACGCCCAATAAAATTCAGCGTTGACTGATCTTGTTTCCGAAAACTCATCCTTTTGAGGCTGGCAATTTCGGTAACTACTCTGCAGCCACACTGCCTAAAGCGCTTGATTAGTCTAACTGAATCTAGTTAATTAATATCTAATTCGAGATCATCAGGTTTAGTCAGACCTGTTCAATCTAATTTCATCCGACGTATAAAACTAATTGGATCCATACTTACTGACTGCGTGCATTAGTTATTTGGCTATTCATGTCACAGTTTATATTTTGGCGCAATTACGTAGGGCTTATTAATTTTTGTTAACATGTGTATTGTTCTGGCGGAAGACTTACAAGTGTTATTTAAGAGGTGAATTGATTCATGTAGATAATTATCCGACTGTCGCAACTCTGATGCAGAGAGAAGCGGAGAGGCTGCGTTCGAATCAATTGATGATGGGCTTGTAGTAATGGTCGTGACTGTTGTCGTGTCTTGAGTAGCTGTCACAGACGCTTCTTGAACCGTTGTCGTTTCTTGAACCGTTGTCGGTTCTTGAACCGTTGTCGTTTCTTCAATCTCTACGGTATAGTTGACGATTAAGAAGACATCGTAGCTCACTCCGGGCTCTCGACCGGTGAAGGTGTAATTGTAAAAGTCCGTTTCATTGTCAGCAAGTATTGTCTCGAGAGTCTCGTTCTCAATTCTGATCTCATATTGTTCGATGCTGACGTTGTCAGGTTTCAGGTTAGAATTCCAGAGCAGCTGTAAGGTTGTCGTGTTCAGTGCGTAAAGATCTGCCTCTACGCCAGTCACTGCAGTGACTGAAATGAAATGAAATAATCCTGTAATTGTAATTATATTCTAAAAGTTGCATAGCCTGCTTCAATATAAACTCATCGGAGTCATTTCCTGCTCGGGAATAAATGAGGAAAAATCGCTAACAGTCCATACTCAGATAGAGTATGTGTTGGCACTGTAAATGAGGAAAAATTGCTAACAGTCCATACTCAGATAGAGTATGTGTTGGCACTGTTAAACATATATCCTGAAGCTCTGGGTTCTAGTCTTGGCTTTACTGTCTCTGTATTGCCTAATTTCTTAACTGACAGTGTCTTATGCGAATTATTTATAGGTAGCCTAAGTAGCAACATCGCGTCATCGGTAAACTGTATCATATGAATATATACAATCGTCTTACACTTGAAGAAGATATGCCGAGGCTAGGTCACTGAAGAAGTTTCGTACCTCAGGCTCACTATCCTGGCGCTGCGTTTTCAAAATATACCCTCGATGATGGATGAAAATTTAAGTTAGGCCTATATATATATATATATATATATCTGAAAATATCAGACAATATGTTATTGAATTAATTAATCTATTAAATGACGTCAGCTACATTTACCAGTTCTGCCGTCGATTTCTGTCACCTTCCCAATGAGAATAATAACCTATGAACAAAATAAACAAAAGAAGAGTTGCGTGGATTATTTCCATACTTATAAATATGGTGTCTATATCTCATATGGGGTAAAAGAACGATTCGATTAGGTTCTACGCTCGGTTTCTACATTTTCTTCTCTCTCTGCATACATGCGTGATGCATAGATTGCCTGAGTCCCAGTTGATTTTATACCGCATTGCTTCTCTGGCGAGAAATTCATCGCCTGCGTTTTACTCTTCTTTGAAATCCGTATTTTTCAGCCGTAGTCAGTCCGGGATCGCCTCTGAGTAGATGTCTAGAATGGGCGCTATATCAAGTTCACATTGATTGATTGGTTTCGTGTTGTTGTGCTCCATCTTACCTGCGCGATCTTTGTCGCCCAGTATCCGACGTTGCAACGCATCGGGTACTTCGCACTGCAACTAGTGGCGAGATTCCAGTTCCACGGCTCACTTGGCAATTAGGCTACTTGTGCTTATATAATTGCAGACTTTTCCACCTGAAATGACTTCCTACTTGAGTTCCACTCATTAGTTGCGACTCACCCGTTGGGGTTTCACAAATCGCTCAAAGAGTTTTTTTAAATCTTAATTGTGGATGGGCTGGGATCGCTTCTGAGTATGATCTTAAAGGACGCTATATATAAATGCTCAGAATTAATGACTCAATAATATATAAATGTGCAAAATCATCTAGTGCACCATAGTCACTGCATGAGGTTCAATAGCGTTTCTGATAGCTAGAGAACAATGGAAACAATCGCATGTATCATATTATGAACTACAATGATACACATGTATGGTATGGATTACATACATGTCTGCATGCAAATATATACGAATATTTGCACATTGATACTCAATGTACGTGTGTGTGTGAACAAACATGCAAATAAGGAAGTGTATGATATCATGCATAACCGAGAACAATGGAGACCATTAATTTGTACCCCTCATCACCAAATGGCTGGCAACAGGAATTGATGATGATGATACTAATGATTATGATAACGACGACGACGACGACGACGACGACGACGATGATGATGATAACGATGACAATGATGATATGTATGCATGTGCGAATGTATACATGCATGTAAGTAAGTATGGATGTACGCATGGTGGGTGGACTACACTGCCTTCAAACCTTGGGTTGGATTTAGGTCATCCGAGATTCTGTCCACATGGCCAAACCATTGTCGATAAATTATATTAACGCATGTTTACATTCTCATAAATTGTAAAGTCTACAACTGTGCCGAATATTCGCTTCGTATTTGCTTTGGAGCTGAATAGTGGGCCAAATAGGTATTCGGTATTCTGTCGAATAGTATCGGTCGGACCGAATGCTTATAGTAGTCATAATAGTCATAAAACTCATGACTATTATTATGAATGCTTATAGTAGTCATAATAGTCATAAAACTCATGACTATTATTATGAATGCTTATAGTAGTCATAATAGTCATAAAACTCATGACTATTATTATGAATGCTTATAGTAGTTATAATGGTCATAAAACTCATGACTATTATTATGAATGCTTATAGTAGTCATAATAGTCATAATAGTCATAAAACTTCCCGTTTCTGTGACGTAAGCCTATGGTGAAATCCGCATTCGGTTCGACCGCTACTTGTGTATAACTAAATATCACATATTATGTGACATTTAGCTATGCACATGCGGGGTCTGCTGTAGCAAGTGGACTGAAGCAACTCTCTATTGCCTCGACCACGGTATCGTAGTGTCAGCCATCTAATTTCCAAGTTTAGTTAAACTAGTTCCATTCCTACTTTACACAGACTGGCAGAAAAATGCAAAAATTACAAGTTGTTAACGGTTTGCTTTTAGTTTGCGTTCTGTATCAAATCTACTGAATTGAAACTTTTTCCTCACATTTAAACTTTTGGTATTTGTCGGTTGATCTATTTTGTACACTATTCGAATAGTTGGTCCAATTATTCGTATTCGGTCGAATAGTGAAAATCACCTATTCTGCACAGCCCTTGTAAATACAGAGTAACGCAATATTAAGCAACGCCAAAGTAGTTCAAGACCACCTACGTTTAGCGAAATAATCCATAAGAAGTCCTTCGAGTTCATGTTTGCCTTTTTAATCATCCGTCTTTTCATTCGCCTTTTCCTCCTACGGCGTTGAAAGAAATTTGCGACCAGCAGGAGTCAAGAAAGTCTTAAACCTAATTATATAAATGAATTTCGTGATGTTAATTAGCTACTTCCTCGTTTCGGCTTCTGATGATCGAAATACTGGTTGCGATTGTTGTGTGATATGAGCTAATTAATGATGATCCATTGTGGGATAGCGTTGTCTATCGGTAGAGAACCTTTAAGACACTTCAGTATCGCTCGAACACGCCTCACTTGGACGACTATCTATTGAAGACTATACAGGTCAACGATTAAACGCACACACAATTACAAACACCAACACACGCGCGCACATGTATGTCTGTATGTATGCAAACATGTACATGTGTATGCATGAACGTATGTAAGATTATGGTTATATGTGAGCATGTATGTATGTATCATTGATCATTGTAGCCATGCATGAATGCATGTATGCATGTACGTATGTGTGTATGTATGTATGCATATGTTATATCACCTATTGAAATTATAATTTTTATCGAACCAGCTGCTTCCAATCATTACTGAAAGGGTTTCTCTGGAAATGAGATCTATGTAACTATAATACATTTATAGTTACATAGATCTCATTTCCAGAGATAGGAACAATAGGAACATATAAAACTCTAGAACGATATCATCGTTCTAGAGTTCTATCTGTTCCTATTGACGCCGACTATTTGTTACATATGTATCTGTATATGTATACTTATGTATATGTATACATATTTGTTACATATGTATCTGTATATGTATACTTATGTATATGTATACATATTTGTTACATATGTATGCCAATTGTGTTTGGTAATAGATATCAATAAAACCGTATGAATATAAATGTATACAAAATACGCACATGCACATGTGCATATGGTACGCTTACAGGTGGCCTATATGTATGGTGATCTTAGATGCCTTGGCACCCAGGTCAGCGGTACTGG